>OZ021728.1:91292754-91770254 GCA_963978545.1 Linyphia triangularis
TATTTCCTTTGCATCCTCCAAATATAAAAGCTTTGCAGGTGTTTTCAGTTTTGCTGAAAAACCAACGTTGTGTCACTTTCTTACAAGGTCCAACATCCATTGGCTGGTCACAAACATCTAAAAACATTAAAATGCATTTCTTTTTTACTTTGTTAGAGTAGGCATGAAAGTTTATTTTAAATACGAGTCATTAAATGTAAATAGTACGACACTTCATCAGACACTATTTTTCATCCTATTTTAAACTAATTATACTATCCCAACTGTGTGAAAATGCTACTTATCTTACCCAAGTTGCTGAATATGAAGAGTAAGTGTTTTACACTTGGAGAGAAAAAAATTAATCTATAATTTAAAGTAAACTCAGTGGTGTAACTGCCCCTTCGGGGGCCTTGAACTGTTGCGCACAATCCAGCTTACTTGACCATTGGTTCCATACAACAAAGTTCTGGTCAGATGGTCAGTCTGACGCAGAACCCCCAGTGTATAGTTCCCAAGCATGCTTCGTTCTCATTCAGGGTGGCTACAGAATTTGAGAAACAAAATTCCCTGACATTTCCCTGATTTCCAGAAGATTTCTTCAAAAATTCCCTGATGCGTGCTATAATTCAAAAAACTTGTTAGGGTAAAGTGTTTTTATTTCCTTTTGTACCCAGTAATTTTCTGGTTTTGAGCTTTTTCTGTAAAGAAGGTTTTTCTTTTTGTCCTGCTCATGCACAGCACTTGGTTTTCTTTTCCTCCCGTTTCGTCATATTACGTCATCGCCGTCGTAAAGTATAGTACGCCCAACGATGACGTATGCGACCAATCGCGGAGGTATACCCTCTAATGTTCATGGATGTACTCCCGGAGCATGCGTAGTCGCGACCGCATCTCACTGGAGTGTATCCATGAGCAGGAGATGTAGGTATATAAGTGTTGGTACTTTTACTTTTTGTGTCTTCTATCCATCACACTGGTATGTTGTGAGGATTTTCATAGCAGGCCGTAGTAGAGCCGATAATCTATTTCTGCATGTTAGCAGTGGCTGCCATTTTTATTTCAATATATTTTTCTTCGTACTTGCAAGACTTTTTATATTATTAAATCTATTTATTCTGACAAACGCCTCTGTCAATTATTACATCATAAACTTCCTCGCAAAACTAAATATTGGAGAATTTAAAAATACAAAAATTTAATAAGTAAATTTAATTCTAAATAGTCAAATTATGATTGCGCTTTAATAAATTTATGGTAAAAATCAAAACAAGCATCTTTAGATTTAGTAGAGCATGAAAAAGAATGGAAAACATTAGTTAAAAAACACAAAATTCACCAACTACAGCTATATTTGCAAACTTCAAGGTAAAGCAAAACCAGTACAATACTTTTCTTTTTAATTTCAAAAATTACATAAACAAAACATATTATTTTCTTTAATATATGTCACATGCTGTTTCCTGTTCATAGCGTAAATTTAAACACTGTCATAAACATTTTCTGAACTTGGGCATGCATGAGCATAAAACTTAAATAATCAGCATTTTGCTATTCTGTCATAAATTTCACTATTAGATACATAACTTTCATGAAAAATGATATTTTTTGAAGTCGACTAAAGATAAACAACAAATTATGTATGAAAAAAAAGGCCTGAAATTAACAGCTTTTTATAAAATTAATTACTCATAGATGTATAGATATAAAATTTTGTACAATAATTGTTCCAGGCATAATAATGATCCCAGATAATAATAAAAGAAAAAGAGAAAAAAAAGCAGAACACCAACAGGAGGTTGAGGACGGGATATCGATGGTTTGGCTTAGTTGTTGAGAGTAGAAATAGTTTGGAATTGTCATTCTCCCAAGTCGGCCAAGTAGTCAGATATTGAGGGCTTTTTAGACGGACAAAAGTACACGAAAAAAAACTGTATTCAACACGATGATGGCACAGCATCCACTTCATGCGACGCGAGCCGAGATAGATATCCGCACAGGGCACGCGAGAAAGGAAACTCAAAAATTTCAAAATTCCCTGATTAAAGGGTAATTTTACGAAATTCCCTGACATTTCCTTGATTTCACTAAATTCCAGGTTCTGTAGCCACCCTGTCATTTAATCGACCCACTTAAGGTATGAAAAGCTGAGTCGACCTTGCCCAGTCTGGAGATCGAACCGCGGACCTGTGGCATGGCAGCACAATGCACTACCACTGGGCTTCAGTCTATAGTACTATCCTGTATATCTACTGTTGTAAAGACTGTAGATTATACAAACTAATCAATATCTTTAGCAGTACAAAATATGACTCATCCTTAATCATTAGAAACTATAAAAAATAAGTAAATTGAGAAAAAAAAATTGGCCCAAAACTATTATAACTAGGTGTGTGGAACATTGCGCAACTTTGGATTACTCTATAATATTGGTCATTGGATTAAAATTTAAGGTGTTATTTACTGTTTTCATATTTTCACTCATTTGAATAAAAATGGTTAGTTTGGCGATATTTTTGGCAGTAATTTTTACATGGGTTAAAAAGAAAAAGAAAAAAAAACCTACCAAGATGATGAAATTGATGATGTTATTTGATAGACATTACATTGTCTTTTCTTGTGTGTGAATACGAAAAAATCACTTGTTGATGGGCGATGGATGCTCAAGGGCAGAGAGCTCCGTGTTAAAAGCAGTAATTTTTTGACTTTTTACGCTTTTATTGCATTTCTACAGAAATTTTGAAGTTGGGGACGTTTAGAACACCTTAAGAGGCATTAGTATAGAGATTTTAATAAAAATCGCTAGAGGAATGTTTTAGCAATTGCTGAAAAACACGATTTTTTAATGATTTTTCATTATTTCGACAATATGCAGGTGCACAATTTTGACAAAAACCTTAATGGTAGGTGTCACGGCCACCACTAACCCGCCCACAAAATTTTAACATCGTAGGTCAATTTGTTTGGGAGTTATGCTGACCACCTACACTCAGACATAGAAACAGACATTTTTTCTAGACCACTTTTATGAAATCAGGATGTTCCAAAACATGGAGAAATACAAAAAAAATCAACTTTATTTTTACCAAATGCTATAGTTTCGTTACCCTATGTAAACATATGGGCAATTGAAAGTAAAAAGGCAAATCAAAATAAGTTGATTAATATTCACGTTTTGAAATTCTTACTCCTTCAGAAGAATGTAATGATTAAGATATAATAGACTTGCCTACAGGAACTTGTTGCACACATGTGCTCTCACATATTTCCTTTGTCTTATAGCGATTATTATTGCCAAGGCATCCACTGTAGTTAAAGCTTTTACAAGAATCTGTGTCTGGTTCATAATACCAAGCAGGATGAGAAGTTTTGCATGGTCCAACAACTTTGGGTAAATAACAAGCCTCTGCAAATAGTAAGTATTATTTAACACTCAATCATTCACATAATATTTGAAAAGCATTGTTAAAATACATTTAAATCTTACACAGAAGAAATGTGGGTGAAATTTGTTTTTAAAATAATATTTCTAGAGTGAATGTAAAGAATCTTCAAATATATTTAAGTTCAACTTATTTTCATAATTACATTTGGCTTTAAACAAGGTTCCCACTCAAATCACAGAATGAAAATCAATGATTTTTCAATGACTTTTAAGCATATAAATCATGTTTTTAAGGACCGTTGAAAATTTGTTTTCAGGCATCATGTCTATATATAAATTTTTAATAAAGTATATTTTACCAAAAAATTTACAAGTTCATGGATGCGTAATACAAATATGTCGGAGAATTTTGATACGATGCAGAAATGTGGCGGTCACGCGGGAATAGCAAATCTGAGTTATATTTTAATAAATTTTGCAGTTGGGCACATAACATCTGCAAAAATTAAGGGCTTTTAAGCACCTCTAAGCATTTTCAAGGCCTTGAAAACAAGTTCAAAAATATTAAGCACTTTTAATGACTTTCAATGACCGTGGGAACACTGTTAAATTAAATTAATGTAGATATATTTTTTAATTTAGTATGTAATATTTGGTTTTATACTTTTTATTCAGAATATTTTATATAAGAAGTTGTCTCTCAAGAAACAAAATAAGTAAAAATTTTTCTTTATTCCTGACTAAATTTATAGATGTGTCAGGGAACTGGTTATTATTAATGAATTTTAAAGATGGAACCTAATATCATCTGTGGAATGTTTTGGGAGCAGATGGATTATGAAAAATTAAATAATGTTATGAAACAGACAAGAAGTTTTTAAAAGTCAATTTTAGAATTTGTGTGTATGCTTGATAATTAATGTTTGTACATTTTGTAAAAAAAAAAAAAAAAAAAAAAAATTGGCGTAGTACATATATTAACAAACCAAATATTGAAACTTAAATATAGTTTTTTTACTGTCATCTTTTAAACGAAAAATCAAAAACAATCATTTTTAAAGATAGTTTTTTTTTAATCAAAAAACAATATCTACGATAATTTTCACATAAATTACGAGAAGTACTTCATTTTTTAATCATTTTAAAAAATTAAAAACTAAATAACCCAACTTCAATTCCAGGGGGCACAATGAGTTTTCTAAAAAAAATTAGGTAGGAATTTAGGGAGAATTCCAAAAATTTTAGGGATAATTCTAAAAAATTCAGGCATCTATATATATAATTCTCTTGCGTAACGTCCAAATTTGGCTGTATTTCTGTGAGGAGAATGGCAACGACTTCAATCACCAATCTTCTAAATGCACTTTATGCACGAATTTCCAGCCAATCACAATATATCTTTGGAAATTTGACTAATACATCTGGCAACAGCAACAACTTGGATTCGCTATATTTTGTTTTTCTTATTACAATCTACAGTGGGCACCGATAGCCCAGGCGGTAGAGTAAAGAGCTCGTAACCGGAGGGTTGTGGGTTCGGGCCTCCGTCCGCCAAATATCGGTGTGTACCTAATGGGGGCTGGTGCACATTAAATCTGTCGTGGCCTCAATGTCCTCTCGTTGGTGTGGTGGGGTCGGAGAGAGGGGTTTACACTAGAAGATTTCGATCTCGTATTCTTCTAGATGCTCAAAATTACGAGACGTATTTGGCTGTGTTAAGCACTTTATAAGTGGCAGAAATAGACAGTCGGTGGTTTCAAAACAAAACAAAACAAAACAATCTACAGTTAGAAATTATTGCCTATTTAAAACGTATTGATTTAATAGTTACGATGATGCAAGAATAAATAGATCCAAGATATGTACATTTCTTTTGGATTAGAATTCCGGATAAATCAGACTTTTCGGAAAAGTTATCTGCTGGAACATGTTCCGGAGGTCGCCGGGTTGCATTCAGCGCTAAATCGCCAATTTTAAAAAAATCGCTAAGAGGCGTTGTGCAGTAAATCTGAACCTATACTCATCTTTAATCAGTGCAAATTCAGCTATTATCAATTAAAAACTATCAAAATAACGAATAAAACCACCCACTCAACTTCAAAATCTCATATGAAAATTAAAAAAAAAAAAAACTATTAGCGAAATATGGCTAATTTTCTCGCCAAATTTTATTTTCAAAAAATTTCGGTTGATTGAATGCTGGATAATTGGCCTTTCACTGTTTTATTTATTTTCTAAGTATCGTAAAAAAGATTAAGTGAGCATATGATAGCTTCGTTAAGAAATTTCGATAATCAACTTTAATTATTTTGGCGCTTCATACAAAACCAGCCCGTAAATTTTAATTGTTCAATGAAATAACCGATCTTTTTTATATATGTATAAAACTGTTTATTTTTGTTGTTTTCCAAGAACTTTCTACTACGTTGCCACACTGTCCCTGCTTAACGCGTCTCGACAGCAACAGAATAATGACGTGGCAAGTATTCTGACTCTTCATAAATAATAAAAGGTTCAGTTTCATGGCATCATGCAGCTGAAATAGCTTTTTACTAGGGCATATTTTAAATGCTTCTCTTTAAGGCGAGCAAAGCGAGCCAAGGGGATTGCAAAGCAATCCAGGGGGTTGGCGAGCTTCAGCGAGCAGGGGGCGGAGCCCCCTAGTATTTCTTTAAAAGCTGACATAGGCTCCTAACGCAGATATTCATCTTTTCAAAGCATGTTTCAATATCGGCCAAAAAGTACCAATTATCAAAAAATTGAATAATTAATAGTTAAAATTTCAGAAAAGATTTTCCTCTGGAGAATTCTCTGGTTTTTTTTGCAGGTTTTGGAGGAAAATCAAGCAAATTTTTTAGGTCATTAATTTTTTTAGGAATTATCCAAAAAATTTAAGTACAATTTCAGGAATTTTAAAGAAAGAAAAAAAAAAAAATGTAAGGAATATTCGAGCGCATGCGACTACTGCCATTTATTATTAAAGGAGCCCTAATAAATATTTTATTCATAATAATTAGCAAAAACAATTTGTTTTGAAGAAATAGATGCTATCATTATAAAATATACGCACCATATCCTTCAGGATTAACACAAACTTGCTCACATTCATCTTGTGAATTGAACTGGTTACCATTGCCATCACAGCCACCATACCAGAATCGGCTGCAGCCACCATAGGTCACATCGAAATACCACTTAACGGTGAAATTGTGGCAAGGTCCTCTCTCCTTAGGTAGAGTACAAACATCCGCTGGAAATCAGAAGAAAAGAGTTAATAAATAAAACAGAAATAAAGTTACTAAACTTTCTTATGCAGGGTTTCCACTCAAATCACAGAATGAAAATCACTGACTTTTAAGGACCTAAATAATGTTTTTAAGGACTTTAGAAAATTTGTTTTCAGGCATCATGTCTATATATAAATTTTTAATAAAATATATTATACCAGAAAATTTACAAGTTGGCGCGTGCGTAATAAAATATGTCACAGAATTCTGATACAGTGCGGATAAATGACGGTCAAGCGGGAATAGCAAGTCTTAGTAGTATTTTTATAAAATTTGCGGTTGGCAGAATAGCTGCAAAAATTAAGCACTTTTAAGGACCTCTAAGCATTTTCAAGGGCTTTTAAGCACCTCTAAGCATTTTCAAGTACTTTCAAGGCCTTGAAAACAAGTTCAAAAATATTAAGCACTTCTAATGACTTTCAATGACCGTGGGAACCCTGTTATGTAATTTCATAACAACTCGTATTTGGTCAGAATATAGTATTCGGGGTTCCCAATGAAATCATAGAATTAAAATCAATGACTTTTTAAGGTCTTTTAAGGACCTAAATAATATTTTTCAAGGATTTTTTGAAATTTTTTTTCCACGCATCAGGTCTTTAATGAGTGAATTTACAATTGTGTTGTCTAGAGTGTTAATATCAAAATCTTTCATGCACAATTGGCATTTTGTTTTATAAAACCATCGATATAGATAAACAACTGGATAGACTGCTCCATTGTCAATGAAAAGAGAAAAACGAGCCGGGGATTGCGAAGCTGGTGGGAAGATTAACCAATCACAGTTCACTTTTATAGTTGGATGGGAATGCGAAAAACCTTGTAAAGTGTTAGAGTATATATTTTTTGGTACATTATTACTAATTAAGGTCTACTATTGACATTTCTGCTGCGTACAACCCAAAATTTTATTTTCAATCCTCGGCAATCTGTATTTTTTATCCCACCAATTGCATCTGACAACGGCTTCATTTTCCCAGCGTTAAGCAGTCTATCCAGTTGTTTATCCATATCGATGTATAAAACAGACTTGGATGATGGTCTTTCATCTTTTGGCTCGCAAAAAGTAAACACTAATCTCATGTGTTCGTCTCATAGAGTACAATGTGTTACTAAAATCATTCCATTTCTACACCACCAATTAGCAAACACGAACCAAACGATGTACAAGTTGATTACCCAGAAAGTAATGGAAATGAAGCTTGGATAAGTGACACAAATTTAGTGCTTTTAAGGACCTCTAAGCATTTTCAAGTACTTTTAATGACCTTGAAGCATTTTCAAGTACTTTCGAGGCCTAGAAAAAAAGTTAAAAAATATTAAGCACTTTTAATGATCGTGGAATCCTGGTGTTAGATATTTATGGTTGTTAGTTGACTAATTTTGAATTTCAAGTAAAAATGTCCAACTTCTTGAAATTTGCTTGTGTTTTTGGAAGCAAATACAATTTCATTAAGCTGATTTTTAATGCTTTAGCTTTATGCATAACCAAATAAAAAACACATTGATAAATTGAAAGTTAATAATATTTAACCTTTAGAAAATGAATATAACTTATTCATAGTAAGTTGTGACAATGTTTAAATAACTTTGAGTTGTTATATCCACAATTTGAACCACTTCAAAAGGAGTAAATGTAAAACAAGAGTTAAATGCCAATTCAATTAAGTGTAACAAAACATGTTATTAGTAAAAGTATCCTATGAAGACCAACAGAGAAAAATAATTTAAATACTTTGGAAAATACTTTGAGAAAACAATAATAAACATTTAAAAACGCATAGAAGTATGTTAAAATGTTTAGTCTTTTAGGTAAATTACCTCTGTCTTAAGCAGTATTATTCTTACCCTTTGATGATATACTATCTGTTAATACTAATAACATAACAACAGATAACGTTATTTAGAATTTTCATAAAAAGGGGAGTTAAATCATTCTTCCCGTTTGGCATTCACATGTAAAAATGCCCAAGAATGACCAATTTTATTACAATTGTACATTTATTGAACTGCTTGAGGATTTTTAAGATCAACATCAGTGAAAGAGCCATAGTGCAGAAAACTACAACATTTGCCGTAAAAAATAACAAAGGTTGGATATTCCTTTCAGGAGAGCTTGTAGGAGGTTAGGTGACTTTCACATTTACATCAAGTATGGGGTAAACTACCACGATAGGATAATTGATTCGAGAATATCTGTCACAAGCATCAATATGCCTTCTGGTTTTTGAAAGCAGATGATACTAGGAATTGATTCCGAGTTCAGAATCCTTCTCAGTGAATGTTCTGTTTCTGAGCCAAATACAAAGTGCCATAGTGCAGAAAACTACAACATTTGCAGTAAAAAAATAACAAAGGTTGGATATTCCTTTCAGGAGAGCTTGTAGGAGGATAGGTGACTTTCACATTTACAACAAGTATGGGGTAAACTACCACGATAGGATAATTGATTCGAGAGTATCTGTCACAAGCATCAATATGCCTTCTGGTTTTTGAAAGCAGATGATACTAGGAATTGATTCCGAGTTCCGAATCCTTCTCAGTGAATGTTCTGTTTCTGAGCCAGGAGTTCAGTATAGTATTCAAACAATAAAATATTCAGTTCGAACAAAGTTAGAAAATAATACTTAATAGGGCAAATAAAAAACTTACAAGTAACCAAGTTCTTATGAACCTTCTTCGGCCCTTTACAACCTTCAAAATTCTGATCCCTTGCAGGCGTCACACCATCTGGACAGCAACCATATGGAAAAGAGACACAAGGACATCCTTCGAAACCAGGACCTTTAGCAATGCTCTTCCCATCTGGGCAGCAACCATGAGTCATCGATTTGCATGGGCAGCCCTGGAAGTTTGGTCCAGATGCTGGCATCTGTTTGTCTGGGCAGCAACCATGTGGCATAGTCATGCACGGACATCCCAGGTGGTTTGGTCCTTGTGCTGCAGTCTGGTTGTCTGGACAACAACCATATAGATGAGAATGACAAGGACATCCCTCATTATAAGGTCCTTTGGCGGCAGTTATGTGGTCTGGGCAGCAACCATGTGTCATAGCTTCACAAGGACAATCCTCAAGGTTCGGACCTTGGGCTCTGGTTCTTCCGTCGGGGCAACAGCCGTAGGGGAATGTCTTGCAGGGACATCCATGGTGGTTTAGGCCGAGGGCTGGCATCACACCATCTGGACAGCAACCATATCTGAGGTTATTGCAGTCGCAACCTTTGCCGTTTGGTCCCATGGCTGGAGTTGAAGCATCAGGGCAGCAACCAAACAGCATGGAAGTGCAATCACAACCTTCAAAGTTGGGACCCCTTGCATAGGAGTGCCCATCTTGACAACATCCATGTGCAGAGTGATCACAGGAGCATCCTTCTAATCTATTATAAAAAAAAGCCTAAAGATTAAAACACAAAAATATTTGATTTAAAAACTAATCAAGTTTACAATTTAACTTCAAAATATTCAATATGCTTACAAATACAATCCCTTACTTTCTAATATGTACTTTCGAATTAAAATAATGAAAGATTAACCTTTTAAAAGTAAAATAGAATTTTAATATAAAGGTAAAGAATATATCAGAGTGCATTAAGACAAAATTGTACATTAGAAAATATTGTATCCAAAATTATACAGTACTTCCAGAAGTGAAACTCATCAATTTAAGGAAATATATTCACATATCAATAAGACACTAACAATTTAAAATTACTTAATTTTTTTAAACATTAAAATTAATATTTAACTTCAATAAAAATTTAAAGAACATAGTACATTAAACATTCATAGAAAAAATCTAACCTTGGTCCTTTGGCAACAGTTACTCCATCAGGGCAGCATCCATGAGGATAGGTATGACACCTGCATCCGACATGATAGGGGCCAGTTGCAACAGTGATATTATCAGGACAGCAACCAAACTGAGACAACTGGCAGCACCCATACTTGCTAGGTCCCTGTGCGGGCGTAATTCCATCGAAGCAGCATCCAAAAAGGGTATTTGAACAATGCTCGGGCGATCCTCCATCCCCATCTTCACATCCCAAGAAATTCAATCCTCTAGCGACAGTCTTGCCATCCTTACAGCAACCAAACGGATGGTGGGTGCATGAAGATACATCTCCACTTTTGGTCTTAGCCATGGCACATCCGGAGAAGTGTTGTCCTTTTGCTGGCGTGGTACCATCGGGACAACATCCGTACAGCGTGTTCTGGCAATCATTACCCATATCCCCGCTGCCTTCAAAGCATCCAAGGTGATCTGGTCCCTCAGCAGGAGTCAAGTCATCTGGACAACATCCATGGGGGGAAAATTTGCAAGGATGGTGCTTATCCCTCTTAATCTTCTCTGAGCATCCCATCATGTCCTTGCCTTCTGCTGGAGTCATTCCATCAGGACAACAACCATACTCAGTGTATGAGCAGTCTTCTCCGGACGAGACGTCCAGGTCGCAACCTTGTTGGTCAGGGCCAGATGCTTTGGAGAAGCCATCAGGGCAGCATCCAAACTGAGTGTCCTGGCAGCTTTTCTCCTCATCGCTGCATCCTTCATTGTCTTTTCCAAGAGCAGGCGTGGAGCCATCTGGACAACATCCCCACAAAGAGTTTTCGCAGCTTTCGTAGCAGCCCAGTAGATCTTCACTTTCAGCGGGTGTAGTTCCGTCGGGGCAGCAGCCAAATTTGGTCTCGTTACAATTAACCATTTTTGGACATCCTTTCCTATAATGACATGCAATTATATCAAGGTTTATATTCATAGTGACGATAGCTTTTAATATACTTCAAAATTACAGAGAGAAGTAGTCCATAACTACCGACTTTTGATTAAAAGCAAATTTATTATAGAATTTAAATTGTATACAAAAACAAAGCACTGTCTTAAACTATTAAAAAGTTTCAGAATTTAGTGTAATTTATACTTCACGAATCTGGCAAAGTATACCACAACAGCAAGAAACGAACAGTTCATTAAGTATTTATGAAAATTAAAATGACGTTTGAAACGTTTTCATTTGTTAGTAACATTAAACTTAATCACAGATTTTGCCCAAGAGTATAACCAGATAATGATTTTGATAGGGGATATAAACACAATAATTTACACTGATAAACTCCAAATTCTAGAAAATATTAGGAACAAAAATTCTGAGACCGACATGTTTTTAATAATGAAGTCAATTTGTAATACTACTTTATAAAATGCATATTACTTTATACAATGATTTTACAAAATTATATGAAGTTTTTCAACATAGTAGTACAAAATTTACACAATTACAGTGATATCAAAGAGCAAAATATAATTTTCAAGAGGATATATCCTCATACGTCCCAACCTGACTGCATGTCTGATTTAGCCCATGGACCAACTTTTCCAGATTCCTTGATCAAATAGAACATGTATGCTAAAGAGATAACAGGCCCATTTTTTAAAAATAGTGTTGGCGGTAATGAAAATTTTAAATTATTGAGTAACATTAAATTTTAAAGATTACCACCACAATTCTTCGGGTAAATGGCACCAAAATATGGATGAATAGGGAAATCTACCTTCAATACGATAGAAAATTTCCCAGATTTTTGTGAAATTTAAAAAAAATCCTCCGAGATTTCCCTGATTTTTTCCAGAATCAGAAAGTCTTCTGACATTTCCCTGAATTCCAAATTCTGTTGCCCCTCTGTAGAAGGTCTTTCAATGAATACAATTTATACTAGAATGTCTGTCAATGTAGCTGCATTGAATGTAAATAAACCAACAATTTCTTACCCAAAAGGCCCTGATGCAGGAGTTTTACCATCAACACAACAACCAAACTCGGTCTTCATGCAATTTATTTCCAGTGAATCAACAGGACAGCCTTCATAATTTGGTCCAGCTGCAGTCACCCCATCTAAGCAGCAGCCATATCTAGATTTATGGCAACCACCAACTATCATCACTTCATCTATTTGACAAAAAAAAAAGTTACTTTAAAACAAAATCAGAACCAATGAGGAACTTTCACGTTTTTTGGTTTTATTTTTAAATAAAAGTAGAGAAAAAATCATGAAAAACAATACCATTCTTTCAAAAATTTGAGCTCGGATAGATAATTAAAAAAATATTTAGTTTTTCACTTTGCGATTTGGCGGGAAAAAGCCACTTTTTGTGGAACGTCAACGCGTAGATAATGAACCAGTCTAAAACCTGTTTTAGAGAAGGAATGAGAAAGGTTTTGCCACTTTTTCTCTGCGTAACCACGTCACGGTATTTTTATGCGTTTTTGGTCAGGTGACCTTTGTTTTGATTTCGACTGATTTCAAACTCGATTTTTGATTAATTGAAAGCATAAAGATAAAAAATAATTGCACTGCTCAAATATATTCGTTGGATAACACTAGAAAATACAAAAAATATTCATTTTCCTGACTTGTGCAAGTTCCTCATTGCCATAAACTAATAAAATAAATCCTTTATGCTTCAAAATGTAGATAAGATAATTCATTAGACAGGGTTACCACTGAAATCACAGAGTGAAAATCAAAAACTTTTCAAGGACTTTTAAGAACCTAAATAATATTTTTTAAGGCCCTTCAAAAATTTGTTTTCATGCATCAAGTCTTTAATGTGTGACTTTACAGCGTGTGTGTTTAATGTGTGAATTACATCAAAATCTTTCATTCACAATTTACATTTTGCCTTATAAACAGATTTTGATGATGGTCTTTGATCTTTTGGCTAGTAAAGCGTAAACACTAACCTCATAAGCTCGCCTCACAGATTACAGTGTGTAACTAAAACCATTCAATTTTTACACCACCAATCCGCAAATACGAATCAAACAATGTACAAGTTGATGCATGAGCAATACAACAGGGTTCCCACTCAAATCCCAGAATGAAAATTAATGACTTTTTAATGACTTTTAAGGACCTAATTAATGTTTTTAAGGACCTATGAAAATTAGTTTTCAGGCATCATATCTATATTTAAATTTTTAATAAAGTATATTCTACCAAAAAAGTTAAAGTTCGTGGATGCGCAATACAAATATGTCGGAAAATTTTGATACGGTGTAGATCAGTGGCGGTCACGCCGGGATAACAAGTCCGAGTTGTATTTTTATAAATTTTGCAGCTGGACAACATCCGTAAAAATTAAGGACTTTTAAGGACCTCTAAGTATTTTCAAGGACTTTTAAGCACCTTTAGGCATTTTCAAGCACTTTCAAGGCCTTGAAAACAAGTTCAAAAATATTAAGCACTTTTAATGAATTTCAATGACCGTGGGAACCCTGTAAAAATATACCAGACATTTTTTGTGCTGCCCGGATAAGTGACATAAATTAAGGACATTTAAGGACCTCTAAGCATTTTTAAGGTCTGGAAAAACAAGTTAAAAAATATTAAGCACTAATGATCATGGAAACACTGTCAGAAATTATTAAATGTATGCAAACATTACAAAGATTGGGTATGCAAGTTTAATTACATCACATGGCATAGCATTTTGTGAAATAATAATTATCTTTGAAATAATAAAAACAAGTCGTACAAATAATTATGTACTTGAAGTTGTACACTACCTTCGTCACATGGGTGCTGGTGACAAGGTTCAGCATCAAAAGGCTGCAGCTGAATATCACATTGGGCATGCGATACAACCGAGTCTTGAAAGAGGCACATTACTTTTCTATTTTGTTGTCCTCCACCACAAGGTACAGAGCACTATACAAAAAATTACAAGAGATTTTTTTTGAAAATTAACAAGTGTTTAGGAGGAAATTAATTTCAGTCATCTTCAATTTAATCACCTTTAAAATATAGAACCTTGTATACAGCTCATTTCAAGGGAAGAGTTTAAAAAGGTTTGCTTGAAACCCATTTTAAATTATATTAGTTTGTAGTAATCATAAGTAATATTATAATGCACAATATCATTTTTCTTTTGTGGAAGGATAACAAATCTAAGTACTTGATTCTTAACAAAGAATACTACAATCTTTTTCACAGCAGCAATATTTCCCGATTATGCTCACACCATATATTTAGTAATAACCAACTCAACAGCAGCAGAAACACCAGCTTGTTGCTATTAAATAATATAACCCATAAAAAGAAAGTTTTAAAAATAAACCCTTTACAAGCATTGCCAATTTTTAAATTCATTAACACAGCGCTGATTCTACTGTCAACGTGAGCTTGGTATTTGCATCTAATTTTAAATATTAAAAACATTTTGATCAGCAAAATACTGCATTTCAAAAATTATTTATTAAAATTGGCAGTGAATTTATGCATTCACGCATAAATATTTTTATTATTCTGTTTTAAATAGTTTTGGCAACAGGAAAGAGTTTCAACAAATTCTTTCACTTACAGTGTTACTACACAATGCAACTTTGAATTTAGACTGAGAGGCGACTGCAATTTTTGGACCCCATCGAACATCATTCTGATTTTTTTATAGAAATTAGAGAAAAGTGAGTAGATTACGAATCCACTGGTCTGCCGTGGCAAATATGGCCGAAACTGGTCAAAAATCGACTTTTAATAAGTTGAACTAAATCCAATTGCCAAATGAGCCATAACTTGCCAAATAATGAGCATTTTCTTTTATTTGGTAACCCTCACTCTTTAATTATCAATTAAGAAGGTTGCAGACGATTCAGATATCTGGCGATGTTCAACTTGCATCTATTAAAAGGGAGACAAGTTGGCAATAAACATTACATCCCGGATGACGTAACTGATGTCGCCAATTTGGCTTACTTTTAAAAGATACACATTTTTCAAGCCAGAGATCAAAAATCGTTTGCGCTTTTTCTCATTGAAAATCAAAATGCAGGGTTGCCAGACGAATAGGTTTGTTCTCTTTTTGGCAAGTTATGACATATTTGTCAATCGGATTATAGCTCAACTTATTCCAAGGCGATTTTTGATCAGTTTCGGCCATTTTTGCCACGGCAGACCAGTGGATTCCTAATCTACTCACTTTTCTCCAATCTCTATAAAAAAATTCAGAATGATGTTCGATGAGGTCCAAAAATTACAGTCGCCTCTCGGACTAATTGATTGAATTTCACTCCATACTAAATTTATGCATTCACACCCAATTATCTTTTATTTAATCGTATTAAAATATTTTGGGCAACAGGAAAGAGATTCAAGAATAATTGGTTAAATGGGACCTATTAGTATTCCAAAACGGTTATAGAAATGTGTTTAAAAGGGACCTTTTAGCAACAGCTGCAGCCCCAAAATTTGATAGAATGCATTGTCATTGAATCGATCTGCCAAGTTTAAGCTCGATTGGATGACGGCAAGGAGGTTAAGTAATCCTCCACAGGTTTGCCCGCCATCGACAAATGTACACACAAAATTGAAGTTAATATGAAGTATTTAAAAATTAGAAAATTGTTGCAAAAAGAGAAAAAAAAGATTACCCTAGACCAAGGACCAGTGTACCAACTTCCACTGCATTTTTCTCCATAGCATTCTTCTTCAGTACTCATTTTCTTACTGATATCACAAAGATCATCAGAGACTTTATGGATTTCTCCATTTCTCCAAGATCCACAGAAAACTGTTCTAGTTTTCATGCCCCTTCCACATTTCGCCGAGCACTAAATGGACAATATAAATTCATAAATAAAGTCATTCAACATTTGGATTATGTTTGTGGATTATACTATTTGTTTCATTGAGAATTTAATGTATACAGTAAGTTCCCGTTACAACGAACCTCACGGGACCGTAATTTGTTTTCGTTATAATGGAAATTTCGTTGTAACGAAATTTCGCTAATTCAAATAAAAAATTAAATAAGCAATTTCGGCATTTGTTTTAAAGGAAGACTACATATAGTACTAATATAGTACATATAATAAAATTGTATTAGCTACTGCGATTAGAAAGTGGATTGCAAGTCATTGAAATCGGCTAGATAAATTTGCATTCCAATAGAAGCTACAAATTTGCATAAAATTGCATTCTTGTTATCAGTTGAGTGAGTGAAAAGTGAAATTAAAACATATTTTTTGCCTGTACAAATAGTTCGTTGTATCGGGATTTTAAAAAATCGATTATTTCGTTATATTGAGATTCACTTAACATTGTTTTAATTGCTTTTCGGATGGGGACTTCTATAACTTTCGTAATAACGGGATTTTTCGTTGTATCGGTAGTCGTTGTAACGGGAACTTACTGTAGTACATTTTATGTATAAAAGTGAACTGTCTATACATTTAATTCTAATAGTAGTGAAATAGTAGAACACAATAAATTATTGTAGTTATTGATTGCAAGTCTGATTGGCCAAAATTGATCTATTTTATCCTAAAGTTTAAAATCAATATAAACATTATACAGTCAAATCCCGTTAACATGAAGTCGATGGGGCCGCCGCTCATGTTAACCGAATTTTGATTGGATTATGTTTGTGGATTATACCATTTGTTTCATTAAAAATTTAATGTATAGTACATTTTATGTATAAAAGTGAACTGTCTATACATTTAATTCTAATAGTAGTGAAATAGTAGAACACAATAAATTATTGTAGTTATTGATTGCAAGTCTGATTGGCCAAAATTGATCTATTTTATCCTAAAGTTTAAAATCAATATAAACATTATACAGTCAAATCCCGTTAACATGAAGTCGATGGGGCCGCCGCTCATGTTAACCGAATTTTGATTGGATTATGTTTGTGGATTATACTATTTGTTTCATTAAAAATTTAATGTATAGTACATTTTATGTATAAAAGTGAACTGTCTATACATTTAATTCTAATAGTAGTGAAATAGTAGAACACAATAAATTATTGTAGTTATTGATTGCAAGTCTGATTGGCCAAAATTGATCTACTTTATCCTAAAGTTTAAAATCAATATAAACATTATACAGTCAAATCCCGTTAACATGAAGTCGATGGGGCCGCCGCTCATGTTAACCGAATTTTGATTGGATTATGTTTGTGGATTATACTATTTGTTTCATTAAAAATTTAATGTATAGTACATTTTATGTATAAAAGTGAACTGTCTATACATTTAATTCTAATAGTAGTGAAATAGTAGAACACAATAAATTATTGTAGTTATTGATTGCAAGTCTGATTGGCCAAAATTGATCTACTTTATCCTAAAGTTTAAAATCAATATAAACATTATACAGTCAAACCCAGTTAACATGAAGTCGATGTGGCCACTCATGTTAACCGAATTTTGAGTCGAACGAATAAACTAACATTAAGTTTTAAGTATGGAGAGCTGTTTTTACTTTGCTGCATCTAAATTTATTAGTTTAAAAGTAAAATGATATATTATACTAACTTCCTTAAATAAAGATTAGAATTGAAAATGAAGACAGGGTTCCCACTCAAATCACAGAATGAAAATCAATGACTTTTCAATGACTTTTAAGGACCTAATTAATGTTTTTAAGGACCTTTAAAAATTTGTTTTCAGGCATCATGTCTGTATAAATTTTTTTTTTTATAAAGTATATTCTACAAAAACAGTTACAAGTTGGTGCATGTGTAATACAAATATGTCAGAAAATTCCGATATAATGAGGATAAGTGGCGGACACGCGGGGATAGAAAGTCTGAGTTGCATTTTTGTAAATTTTGAAGTTAGTCAACATACACAAAAATTAAGGACTTTTAAGGACCTCTAAGCATTTTCAAGGACTTTTAAGCACATCTAAGCATTTTCAAGTACTTTCAAGGCCTTGAAAACAGGTTAAAAAATATTAAGCACTTTTAATGACTTTCAATGACCGTGGGAACCCTGGAAGATAGAATATCTGTGATAAGCGAACAAAACTTGAATAAATAGCAAACCTGTTCCTTCTACGCACAATTTAGGAAGGAAAAAAAAATCTTCAAATCAACCTAAACTGGTGACTTCCAAACAAACTACAGTAACGCCATCTAGAGAGTCTCTCTGTAAGCGTTGACAACAAACAGTTCTTGAAAATATGATCTGGCTGAGTTCATTGCTATGGCAACCGTTGCTACTATGAACTTTTCCCTCCACGTTTTGAATATGGCGTTATCGCGCGGCTCAATTGGAATTTTATAATTTCGGCTGTACTTGGAAATTTGAGGAACTGATTGGCTGCGAGAATCGGCAAAGGCGGCTGACAGAGACAGTTTTAAGAATCTATCAAAAACGAGAATAGTTTTCGTGATGTTTACACATATGTTATCATGTAATTAATTTATTTTACTATTTTGAAACAAGGAGTTGGTTATGATTAAATGTGCATCTTGCTTGAAACTCATTTTAGAAGATACATAGAAGGTGGTAAACGCTAACAACTCAAAGAAGATAGACCACCATCAAAACCTTCCATTCATAAAAAAAAAGGAGATATACCTCAGCATGGAAGTAAGTTTCAGTTATTTTGGAATGTATTTTCTCGTGATTATATGGAAATTTCTACTAACGAGGGCTCAATCGAAAGTTTAAAAAACTCTTTCAACTTTGAATTGATAAGAAATGAAACTCAAATAGTAGGAGCATTAAGGAAAACTCTCCACTTTACATTGTTGAATTTAACAAAAAGGTAGCTCTCTGAATAGATGCTTCATGCAATTACTCATCAAATCAGTATTGTTTTTAAGTAAACAAGAGTTTACATTTAGAAGCCACAACAAGAGAGATTGTTTTTTCAATCAAAACAATACTAAATCAGGGTTCCCACTCAAATCACAGAATGAAAATCAAGGACTTTTAAGGACCTAATTAATGTTTTTAAGGACCTATGAAAATTTGTTTTCATGCATCATGTCTGTATTTAAATTTTTAATAAAGTATATTCTACCCAAAAAGTTACAAGTTGGTGGATGCGTAATACAAATATGTCGGATAACTCCTGCACGGTGCAGATAAGTGGCAGTGACGCGGGAATAGCAAGTTCGAGTTATATTTTTATAAATTTTGCAGTTTGACAACATGTGTCAAAATTAAGGACTTCTAATCATTTTCAAGGACTTTTAAGCACCTCTAAGCATTTTCAAGTACTTTCAAGGCCTTGAAAACAAGTTCAAAAATATTAAGCACTTTTAAGGACTTTCAATGACCGTGGACCGTGGGAACCCTGTAAATTATTTGAGTAGTTGTTCTTATTTTATAATATTATGTTATAAATGCTATTATTTTATACAAATTGAAAGGAAACTTGATTTGAACATTCAAGATGAAAGAATTTGAGTTCATTAATGATTGTGGAAAGTGTGTGTGTGTGGTTGGTGAAGGGGAGGGGGAAAGTCGCATGTTTCTGGCTGGACTATCACTTTCAACAACAGGCCGCCACTGCAAGTCAGGGTGGCCGCAAAATTCAGGAAAAAAAGTTCCCTGATAATTCCCCGATTTCCCTGACAGATTTCTAAAAAATTCCCGGATTTTAAGGCAAACTTTTTTTTCAAATTTCCTCAATTTCCTTAGTTTTTCCAGATGTCTAGACACCCTGATCAAATAGAACATGTATGCTAAAGAGATAATATGCGAACTTTTTAAAAATAGTTTCGCTGATAATGAAAAGTTTAAATTATTCGTAACTTTAAATTTCTAATGGCTTACCACCAGAAATCTCTGGGTAAATAACGCCAAAATATGGATGAACGTGCCTTAAACGATACAAAATTTCCCATGATTTTCATGAAATTTTAAAAAGTTCCCTGACATTTCCCTGATTTTTTCCAGGATCAGAAAGCTCCCTGACATTTTCCTGATTTCCAGGTTCTGTGGCCACTCTGCAAGTTGTACCTTGCAGTCATAAATCAAAAATAGAAATGGGGGAGTTATAACACAGGCAGAGGTGAGTAATACTCAAGTTTGTACCTGACTCCATTCAGAAGCATGCCACATGTTGTCACAGTGCTGGTGGGTCGAGCATTTTCGTTCAAGGGATGGTTTGTGTTTTCCAGAACACATTTTGTCTTCGTGTATCTTTCCCTCTTGACTGGCACAATAGGCGCTTCTTGATTCCATACTTAAACCACAAATTCCGTCACACTACATCAGAAGTAAGATAGATCGGAAATTTAGAGGGGAACAGTTATAAAATTGATACAAATTATTGTATTATAAAAATAACTTTTATAATCATAGTTAAATTTTTTTTTCAAAAATCTGTCAGTTTAAAAGGTATTTAATCAGGCAATTATAATATGCATTGAGAAAGCTAATAGTCCGAGAGGCGACTGCAATTTTTGGACCCCATCGAACATCATTCTGAATTTTTTATAGAAATTAGAGATAAGTGAGTAGATTAGGAATCCACTGGTCTGCCGAAACAAAAATGACCGAAACTGGTCAAAAATCGACTTTGAATGAGTTGAACTAAAATCCGATTGGCCAAATATGTCATAACTTGCCAAAAATAGAACAAACTTATTCGTCTGGTAACCCACTTCATTTTGATTTTCAATGAGAAAAAGCGCAAACGATTTCTGATCTTTGGCTTGGAAAACTTATATCTTTTAAAAGTAAGCCAAATTGGCGACATCAGTTACGTCACAAGTAACGTAATATTTTTTGCCAACTTGGCTCCCTTTTAATAGATGCAAGTAGACCGTCGCCAGATATCTGAATTGTCTGCAACCTTCTTAATTAAAAATTAAAGAGTGAGGGTTACCAAATAAAAAAAATGCTCATTATTTGGCAAGTTATGGCGCATTCAGCAATTGGATTTAGTTCAACTTGTTAGAAGTCAATTTTTGACCAGTTTCGGCCATTTTTGCCACGGCAGACAAGTGGATTCATAATCTACTCACTTTTCTCCAATTTCTAAAAAAAAATTCAGAATGATGTTCGATGGGGTCCAAAAATTGCAGTTACCTCTCAGTCTATAAGGTTAGAGTAACAGGGCTCTAAAATATATGAGGGTAGGTTAAAAATTATCCGCAATGCTGACATAACTCTTTTTACGTTGTTCATACTGACCTCGGTCCTCATTTATTTTATTGTTATGTTGTTGTGGTCCTGCTACGGAATTTCAATCCTAATTCCTCCTTTTATTTCAGATAGATCATGGCCACTCCATTAGAAGTTTCCACCAAAGAGGAACAACCAGCAGTGATTTGGTTTTTGTAGTCGGAAAGTGCATCAGGGACGGCAATCTATCAAAGACTTTCAGCACAATACAGAAATAGCATCTGCGTCTGGAGTGTCTACGAATGGATTGAAAAATTCAATAATGGTAGCATGAGGGTTACACTTGAGGAAGGAGCCGGACGACCATCTACGGCCACAAGCGTCGACAACATCGAGTGTTCACGTGACATTGACAGATGAGTGACCATTGATCAAGTGACGTATTGTATGCAAAAACTGGATCACTGCTCGTTGTTCCTCTTTGGTGCAAACTTCAAGTGGAGCGGTCATGATCTATTAGCAAATAAAAGGAAGACAAAAGGAGGATTTACCATCTGAAGTCAAAATTCCGTAACAGGACCACAACAACATAACAATAAAATAAACAAGGACAGAGGTCAGTATGAAAGTAAGAAGAGTTATGTCTACATTGAGGATAATTTTTGACTCGCCCTCGTACAGACGATGTCACCAGAGAGACATTAAGATTAAGATATATTAAACATACTCCACTCCATTCAGATACAATCCATTCAGTTTCCTCACACGGTCTTAGAATGCAATTTTGTTGCGATTCTGGTTCTTCTCTTGGACAGAACTCGCTGTTGATAACTTTTTCCAAGTTGTCGGCTCTCATGACGCAGGAAACCAGTCGACGCTGAATACCCTCGCCACATGCTTTATCACACTAAAATTACAATCATAATCTGTAGTGAATTGAAAATATCTTACATATACATTTAAAAGTCAAATTATAAAAGTTTATTTAAAACTTTGAAAGAAAACAAACAGGAAATGTGTAACTTTTCTGTTTTTGAAATTACCAATTCAATTGAGCCAAATAAAACCATCGTTATAGATAAACAACTGGATAGACTGCTCTGATGGCAATCCAAGGGAAAAAACTTGCCGTTGTGTTAATGATGATGGTGGACGATTATCCAATCACAGTTCACTTTTGTAGTCAGGTGGGAATGCGGAAAAACTTGTAAACAACTAGAGAAGATATTTTTTTTTTTGAAAATTATTACTAATTAAGGTCTACTATTAAAAATTCTGCTGAGTACAACCCAAGATTTTTATTTTCAATCCTCAGCAATCCGTATTTTCTGTCCGCCCAACAATCTGGCAAAGGCTTCATTTTCCCAGCCTCAAGCAGTCTATCCAGTTGTTTATCTAAATCAATGAGTAAAACTTGATATGTCGGTAAAAAATAAAACTGAATAGTATTGCCTAAAAGCAAGATGTAGCAGTGTTTGGTAACAAAATATTGTATTGACAAATAATTGGTAGCAAATTATTGTATGAGCAAATATAGTACGAAACCTTAACAGCAGATATTAGTTTGGAATTCAATAGGATTGGCAGTATTGGGTATTTTCTGATGCAAGAGCTACATATCGGCTAGACCAATAAATCTGATGGGGAAATGCTGTACGAAATGTCTTTTAAGGGGTAACTGCAACTTGCAATTGTGTCTCTTAGTGGAAAAAGAGCAGAAAAACCCTTCATGCAGCTCGACAACCAACTCAAGACCATGTGGAACGATTGATGCAGTGTCTAATTGCTTTGAAAAGGGAGACTGCATTTTTCAGACAAGGCTTGATCTCGAGACCTTTGTCATGCTAGATTAGCATTTTGCCTCCTGGTTGCGAGTTTGAAAAACCCAAAGGGGAAATTTGTCAGTTTCCTCAAACAAATTTCTTGAAATAGACATAAGAAATAAGAATATTTTGCACTAAGCAACTCAAGACCATGCAATTAGTAGTTTGCTAATAGCTAATAATAAAAATAAAAAAGAGACCCAACACCATTATTTTTTTTATAAGAAAAAAGTTTCTATGTTTCATGCAGAATTGTGGTAAAGTTAAGATCAGAGTTTCCAATCTTATTGAAGAAAAAAAAATTCAAGGACAGTAAAATTACATTCTTTAGACATAAAAATACAAATGATAAATAAAAATTTTCATCGTTAACATTCAAATGTGAAGTTACATTCTTTAATATGAACTTCTAGATGAATCAATCCTATGGTCTAGTAGCGCGATAAACAGTGAATTTGTTACCCTTGAACGAGTCAATAAAATTTTTGTATGTGTGTCGAGAAGAAAACGAAGACGATTATCGGTAGTCGCTTAACAATTCAAGGATTTTCAAGAAACAGATTTCATCAAAAAAGTTTCAAGGACAGAGGGAATCCTGTAAGATGCTTCAATTGTATTTACTCAATACTTTTAAATCAGAATGAACAAGAGCACCCATTTTAATACCTTACATAATGTTGATACAAATGTGTGCCATAGAATTTTCTGGCCTTATTTCATTGTAATGTTCCTTGAATTTCAAAAGCATATTAAGGTTGTGAATACATTTTTAAATAGTTACCTTTTTCCCCACAGGAAAAAGTCTACTACCCTATCAATAACTTAATAGATGTTTTTATAGAAATATATATTCCATTGCGGTACATGAATATTTTTACATTCATTTACACATCAAATTTATATTCAGAAAAACTTCACAAAAAAGATACCTGAACTCAAAGGCAAATTTTAATCAAATCACATTCTGTACAGGTTTCAAACTATACAAGATAAAAACTAAAATTGGAATTGCATTTTTTAACAAAATCCACTAAGCTAAAGCATCACCGATGATTTGCAACAGTTAATTTCTGCCCTGGTAAACAGAAATCAGAGTCGATTTAGAAGTTTAACTCTTCTATGTTTATTTACTTATGACTACCAATATACAAGGTTTCTGCCAAAATAGAATATCATGAATCCATGACTTTTCAAGACTGAAGCAAGTAATTTTCTATGTTATAAAAGATTGCGTCCAAGGGGGGAAAAAACCTATACGACTTTTACTAACACAAACATAAAAAGTTTTATATTAAGTAAAAATCCTTTTTTTAGTCAGTAACTAAGATCCTTCAAAATCAAAAGAAAAAGGGAGAAACAATTTTCCCATGCTTTGATCTTTAAATTTTAAAAAAGCTAAACAATCTTTAATAATAAAAAATCAAATCATATCATTATCAACAAAAATCAAATTATTTGGTATCAAAAATGTAAAATGGTAGTGCATGTATTGAAAAATGAGACAGAAAAAAAATGTAAACCCAAGCTTATCATTTCATATAATAAGGCATTTTTTCCCCTACGAGACCTCACTCAAGTGATGTCACAAGTTTGTAGTTCAGAAATGTTTTCATTGGCCGCGGTTTGACCGTTGTTCCTGTCAAAAGGTAAGTAAAGACGATCATATATGAATAGCGATCACAGATTTTATGACGTGATAGTCACATGATTTCACGTAAAATGTTTAGAAATCCATTGTTTTCCCATGACTTATGGTCATGTTTTTGCTCAAAATCATGACTTTCCATGACAAAATTTACCGAACGTCCAAATTCATGACATTTGATGATGTTTCCTGACTTTCCATAAGCGCAGAAACCCTGGATGTAAATTCAAATTAACTTACTGCAGACCATTCTTCAGTTTTCCAACTCGGGCACGGGTTGTCGTTGCAGCGATCACAGATTTTATGACGTGATAGTCACATGATTTCACGTAAAATGTTTAGAAATCCATTGTTTTCCCATGACTTATGGTCATGTTTTTGCTCAAAATCATGACTTTCCATGACAAAATTTACTGAACGTCCAAATTCATGACATTTCATGATGTTTCCTGACTTTCCATAAGCGCAGAAACCCTGGATGTAAATTCAAATTAACTTACTGCAGACCATTCTTCAGTTTTCCAACTCGGGCACGGGTTGTCGTTGCAGCGATCACAGATTTTATGACGTGATAGTCACATGATTTCACGTAAAATGTTTAGAAATCCATTGTTTTCCCATGACTTATGGTCATGTTTTTGCTCAAAATCATGACTTTCCATGACAAAATTTACCGAACGTCCAAATTCATGACATTTCATGATGTTTCCTGACTTTCCATAAGCGCAGAAACCCTGGATGTAAATTCAAATTAACTTACTGCAGACCATTCTCCAGTTTTCCAACTTGGGCATGGGTTGTCGTTGCAGGCTCTGGCATACACTGGCTTCGGGCCTTCTGCAGCCATACACTCAGAATCTGAAGCCATCATTGGCAGGCCATGGCTTTCCCTCTGGCAATGTACTTGCCGGTACTGGACTCCACCGTCACATGACTTGGAGCACTCATCCCAAGATGACACCTGCCAACTGCAAACAAAATCAAATGGTAGCTTAGGGGGATTAAGCTGTGGGTGCTTTAGTAGCAAAATGCTTAAGCACTTTCTTAAATGCTAAAACTAAAAAGTGTGGTTTAGCTCTCACTCATGATCTAACATTTCTTTACATTCTATAAGAAATTCAGAATTATGTTCGATAGGGTATCTAAACTTGCAGTTACCTCTCGGACTATAAGAAACATTATAAGTAGGGAGAAATAATTTTTTGTTTAACATAAAACTTAATATGTTCTTAACATTTCTGCGAAGTCAACCTCCATATAAATAATTGTTAAGTGTACATACAAAATCTCAAAGGCATAATGCTCTAGTTAATTTCCAACTAAAAACAAATAATATGTTCAAAGTTTATAAATCATTTAATTAAATGCAAATTAAAAATACACATCACTCACTGGGCCTTGCATGGAATCAAATTACATGTTTGGTTGGTAGGTGGTTTTGTGGCACTATCACACAAATAATCAGCAACAACTTCGTACGATGTTGAAGTAGCGCAGCTAACACTTCTGGTTTGAATACCTAAATAAAACGACATGGTAAATGAATTTGTTTAATATAAGTTTTAAATAAAGAGTAATTTCTGAAAGGAATTTTTTTTAAATACATTTTGCAATACAATATTATGTTAAAAAATTGCAGGTGAACATAGACGTTATGCAAAGAAATGTGACACATAAAAACACAAATTAATTGTAAAAAAAAAAAAAAAAACTGTAGTTAGTAACTAAAGACAAATTTTAGCAATAATTCTTTGTCACAATATAAACAAATATATAAACAATACTAATTTTCAAATGAATTTTCGGGGTTCTTTTTTAACCAGATTTTCCAACACAACTGTTAAAAAATTGCAGGTGCACATAGAGGTTATGGAACTAAGGAGAATTCAATAGACGTTATGCAAAGTCTCGGTAATAGATCCATTAAAGAAAACTCTAATGGATCTATACCCAGAGGAAGATCAAGAATTAGATGGATTGATCAGTTCGAGGAGAGTGTGGGAATTACTAACTAGAAATAAAAGGCTACTGGAATGGAGTAAAGTCTTAAAGTGGGTCAGGGCCCTTTAGGGGCAGTAGTGGCGATGATGATGACAAAGATGTTACACAAAGAAATGAGACAAATAAAAACACGAATTTAATAACTAAAAAAAACCTGTAATTAGTAATTAGAGACAATTTTAAGAAATATTTCTTTGTCACAAAACTTAAAATAAAATTGACTATAATTTATTTATAAATAACATGTATTTTCAAGCGAATTTTTGGGTTTTTCTAGATTTCTGAAGCATTTGAATAGTTTACTTTTTTTTCTTCAACATACTTAAATTTATTAATAAATATTACCTCCACCACATGATTTGCTACAAGCTCCAAAGTTTGAATAGACCCAAACATAACTATCCGGCTGCGTATTACTGATGCCAAGTGGAACAGAATACTCATAGCTAACACCCATGTTCTTTTGTTGATACAAAAGCTAAAATGAGAAGAAAACTCAATTAAAAGGAAAAAAAAAAAAACACACACACAAAATGTCTCAAGATTACACTAATAGTTTAACTATATGTATTTCAATAAAAAATGGTAAACATTTTCTGTTGGGTATCTAACAAAAATCTAATACATTTTATACATAACATTACAAAAAAATAAATAATTTTAGACTATAGTATGGTGATCTAATTAATCAGTAATTTTAAGGTACTCAGATAGAAAAGGAGTAAAATATAATTAAAAAAATATGTAATTTAAGCATCACAATTTTTAATAAAATACTTAAGTCAAAACTAAAGACCAAAATAATTGGTCATAAAAAGTTATTTATAAAATTACTGTTAGCAAAAGTAATCACAGGACAACAAATACTCATGGATCAAGAGAAAGCTCTAGTAAGGATCATTCCCTATACTTGCTATGTTACAATCTTCTAGACCAGTACATTTAGAAACAACTTTGTATAAAACCTTGACATTTGACGAGTAGGTACGAAAATGATCTTTTAATGAAATAACATAAATTAAAAACTCGAAAATAGTGTCCAATTTATTTAATTTTATATTTGAAATCCTTACGTCAATGCATATGCAGTGACTCCACCTGATTTTGACTTTAGTTATTTGAATTTTCATTTATAATGGATAGACATTAAGGGAGTATTCTACTGTAGAATTTTGAGAAAAAAAAAAATCGAAATTTTTTTTTCTTCATATTTTCAAAGTTTAGATATTCAAAAATATGTCATTAAAAGGTTTTTTCAAAATTCCTATTATTTCATGAGTTATAGCCGTTTTAGTGACGTGGCATCGGTTCCGGTCCGACAGCTACAAGTTAACAAAAGACGGTAGGCGTTCCCGAGTCCCTACTTATGTCATTAATGAGCATTTTGAAGTAGAGGAAGGATTCTTATATGGAGCAGGAATCGCCGATTAAAAATATGTAAGTATTCTGTACCATTCTATAAGTAAAATTGTCGAAAACTTGTCTCAAAACTTTGAACGCGTTTTTCTCGGAACTACTTTTTTCGAGCTGGCGGTAAGGATATCTCGAGTTCTAATGAACTGATTTACTTCAAATTTGGAGAGGATGTTCTCTATACATCGCTTCATCTCGTGAACCCTGCCCAAAACTATAACTTCTCATTTAGTATTTTTTAAAAATTCGGAATTGTTAAAAAAATATGAAATTTTTTTTTTTTTTTTTCAAACTGCCGCCATTTAAATTTTTTTTTTTTTTTTTTAACTTATCCAAGGGTTATACGATAGCGGCATTTATAATAATTAAGAATCCGTCTGTTTTTTATGTTTCAGATCACCAGGAGGGTTGGAATAATGCACGCCAGGACACCCTCTTTTTTTTTGACCCCCCACTTTGACTGCTCATAACTTTGTCAATTTTAATTTTTTTTTTTTAATAATTTTTTTATGTAATAATAAAACATCAATAAACAAATGATAAAAAAATTGATGATAAAAATATTTTTTGTTTCCTTTGTTAAAATTTTTTTCCGCTTCAAAAACCGGGCGAAATTCATGCCTCTACAGTAGAATACTCCCTTAAATCAAAACAATATATGTCATTTCGTTAAGTGATATTTTTCATATCTATTCACCAAATTTCAAGGTTTTATAGAGAGTAATCTCTAAATGCACTGGGCTAGAAGATTGTAATGCAGCGAGTATAGGTAATGATCCTTACTAGGACTTCCTTTTAAATATAGCAATACATTTTTTAATAAAAATATAAATATAATTACTGATATGAATATAGGTTCCGTTATAGGACCCGATGCATGAATGGATTCCAGTCCAACATAGCTTTTAGGTATCCTTTCGTAGTAAAAATGAGAACCGGCAAATTTAAGTGTTCTTGGAAATTCAATTTGCCAATTTCCATTCAAGTAATAATATCCTGACGAATTTCTAATGGCTAGGAAAAGGAAAAAAAAAAGTAAATAGCAATTCATTTATAAATTATGATTACTATTAGATAATATCTAGAAGTAAAAAGTTTTACCTAGATAGTTATTTGTAGGTTCCAATTCTTTTATTTTAATAGTAGTAGCACCAGCAGGGATTAGAATGATATCATTGTAACCTAGAATGAAATGAAAGGAAAATTCATATCCTTTGTTTAAGGGGACACTGTACCATTTAAACTTTTTTTTTCTTCATTATTGTATTTTTAAATAATAAAAAAAATAGATGCGCCTAAGTTGAATTTATATAAAAGAACAATGTTTAAAAAAAAAAAAAAAAAAAATTCTTTGCATTTTTTACAAAATTTAAAAATTTCACATTTTTTATTCGTTTTTTAAAATGCTAAGGCTTTTTTAAAAACAAAATTTTTTCTAAAACATTCTTTAAATTATATTTACTCTCAGCATAAGAATCGGCAATAAAATATGGAATTCTTGTAGAAATTAATTATAATATAAATGTATTTTCAAAATAACATAACAAAAAATTCTATAAATCTACAATTAAAATATGGAATTCTTGTAGTAATTAATTATAATATAAACGTATTTTAAAAATAACAAAACAAATAATTCTATAAATCTGCAATATTATTTTAACGTTACAAAAAATGAAAACCACAACATATTTTGTTAATTAGAATGCCAATTTATAAAATAAACATATTTTACAACAGGCTCTAAAAATTTTAAATATCTCCATTAATTAGAAAATAAGCCTTAGCGTTTCAAAAAACCCAATATCTACAAAAAACAAACAGTGAAAAAAATTGATGTAAACTTTTCATTTCTTAAGACCATTCAGCATAAAATGTTACATAACTCATTAAAAATCGTAACAATTGAATATAAACAAACAGATGAAAACAACCTTTAAATTTAAAAATTTATGAGGAATCCATGTTTTAAAAAACAATAAATTTCTTAGAAGTTTAGCGAGTCAAAAACAGTTAATTTAATGAATTTCTAAAAAATATTTAACAGTTTAATTTAATAAAATATTAATTGGGTGACTACGTGATAAATTTATTTGAACCAGATTAATTTGTTAAACAATGCATACAATTTTAACTTTTTGATATTTTACTGGACAATGTGAGAGTTGCGCACTTTGCAAATTCTTCTAGTTAGCTAAAAACAATAATTCAATCAAAATAATGTCAATTTTTATCAGACTAATACAGGATTCCCACTCAAATCACAGAATGAAAATCAATGACTTTTCAATGACTTTTAAGGACCTAATTAATGTTTTTAAGGACCTTTAAAAATTTGTTTTCAGGCATCATGTCTGTATAAAAAAAAATTATAAAGTATATTCTACCAAAACAGTTACAAATTGACGCATGTGTAATACAAATATGTCAGAAAATGGATAAGTGGCGGACATGCGAGGATAGCAAGTCTGAGTTGCATTTTTGTAAATTTTGAAGTTGGTCAACATACACAAAAATTAAGGACTTTTAAGGACCTCTAAGCATTTTCAAGGAATTTTAAGCACCTCTAAGCATTTTCAAGGCCTTGAAAACAGGTTAAAAAATATCAAACACTTTTAATGACTTTCAATGACCGTGGGAACCCTGTAATAATAGGTGATGATCATATTTTGGCTTTAAAGAACATGAGCACATAAGCTGGGTATTTTGTGAACAGCCTGGTCTAAGTTTTAAATACTGATAATTACAATGAAATATAGTACTTTGACTAGCTTAAGTTAGTCAATTCACAAACTGATAAGCAATTTTTTGAATTGGTTAAAAAATTTAGCCCTTTTGTCTATTATATATTCAGAAAAATCCAAACGCATCCATACTTAAAATTTAGATTTTTTGCAAGACCATTTCTCATTTTTAATATTCCTCTTATGAACACAGATTGCATAACTAACTACATGACAAACATATTTTATTTTAGTGTGCAACAGATAGTTAAACTCCATTAAAGAGGGTATCACTTAGAATATACATTCGACATTATACTGTTACGAAATTTCGCAGAGGAAATTATTCTACCGAATAAAAACTACAATTTATTCTTTTTTCGAAGGCATACAAAACTATTCCAAACAACAATAAACTCACTATCCAGCTTCAACACAAGCTTCGATACATACAACTTTGAATACAGCGATAATCCAGGCACCACAAAAGTAAACAAAGTGCTCAGTTTCCTTTAAAGCATCATCCAAAATTAAACTGATTTCATGCATGGACTCTTTTTATACCCTCGGGGCAGAACTTTCTAGCAAAATCCAGTTAACCAATCACGTGATGGAAATGCTTAAAAATTTCCCAATCTATTATTTGAGTGTTGCCACCTTTTGTCTAACCTGTATTATAGCTGTTAACAATAAAAATAAAATAAAACTTTAAAAGGAATATGCCACTATTTGCAATTAGTATATACATTATAAAATAAAATAGAACTTTATAATAAATATGTCACTATTGCATTTATCTACAGAAAATGTGTGTAACAATATACACAAGTAAACACAATAACGAGTGTCAATGGGAAATCATCTAATGAATGATTATAATTTTTAAAAACTTACCTACTTGTAGGTTTGTCTGATCAAACACTCCTTCAACTGTTTTGCAATTGCTTCCATCCCCTCCACATTCCTGGCATTTATCTTCTTTAACCTCAGAACCAAGCATCATGTCGCACCCAACAGCCTGTAAAATGGAGGAGGCGGTTCTTAGACAATCGAAAAGAGGTCAGAGGATCAATTAGATCAAGTCTTAAGGTATACATATACAATTGAGATGATTTCCTTTAATTTTTAGGTTATAATTTCAAACTTTCTGGAAGTATATCAGAATTTAAAAATAATGCATTTTTATGTATAAACTTTCTTTTTCCGTCAATTTTTTTATCATCTAATTGCAATTAAAGTGACTAATTAGGACATTATTAGAACATACATAAATAAACTTGTGACTAACTTAGAGATAATATTTTTATTGCAAATAAAAGATATTATATTGACGCATGTTCCTATGGAGAATTTTGAATTTGGCTTCAATATTTATTTAATTATAAGTTTTTAAATAAAAAGTTAAAAAAAATACATAGTTTTTAACAAAAAATTAAGATTAAAATATGCATAAAAAATTTGTTCATAACAATATATATTAGATGCTCCATAGAAAACACATTCGCAACTATTGTTGACAAAACAAAATTAGAATTTTGTAAATCGGATAATTTATTGTGAAGTTATGACCGTTGGCGTAAATCCATATAACACCAAAATGTAATTCTTCAGAAAACGCATTTAAAGTTTACTACACTAATGAACGTGATACAAAACAGGTTCACAAAACCTACTTTAATTTAAAAAGTAATTTGAGTCTCAGTAAGAAAATGGTATCATTTCAATGGTAATGAATTCGGGAATATTTTAAAACCAAAAAATAAAAACGCAGAATTGAGTCAAATTTTGAGATTCCTAATGTATATGTATACCTTAATAAAGAAATGGATCTAAAATGGAAAAAGTCTTAGGGTATGAGACAATCCAAACCCTGTTTAAAAGGAACCTCAAACCAAACACAAAGTATACACTGAGACTGGACAGGAAGTACTGTAGAATCATGATTGGTTTGTTAACCAGTCACTGTCTTAGGAATCATCTCACAGCAATGAAAGTTGTTGAGGACAACTTATGCAGAGGTTGTGGAAACTCGGCTGAAACAGTAGAGCCTGTTTTTGGCAAATGCCAATCATTCATGGGCACTAGGCTTAAAATCTGTGGTGTTATTGACATCAAGTCTGATAACTTTTGCAATGCCCCCTCTTTCAGACTGTTTGGCCTCCTGCCACTGCCTAGTTTAGCATGCCATAGGTAGTTTTCTTCTAAGAATGGTTTAGAGAGGTACAAAGGGTCATCAGGCCCAAGTATACATGGCTTTACCACTCCAGGGTTCCCACTCAAATCACAGAATGAAAATCAATGACTTTTCAATGACTTTTAAGGACCTAATTCATGTTTTTAAGGACCTTAAAAAATTTGTTTTCAGGCATCATGTCTGTATAAAATTTTTTTTATAAAGTATATTCTACCAAAACAGTTACAAGTTGGCGCATGTGTTATACAAATATGTTGGAAAATTCCAATACGATGCAGATAAGCAGCGGTCAGGCGGGGATAGCAAGTCCAAGTTGTATTTTTATAAATTTTGCAGTTGGTCATACGACACCTGTAAAAATTAAGGATTTTTAAGGACCTCTAAGCATTTTCAAGGACTTTTAAGCACCTTGAAGCATTTTCAAGGCCTTGAAAACAGGTTCAAAAATATTAAGCACTTTTAATGACTTTCAATGGTCGTGGGAACCCTGCCCTCTCTTTTCTAATCTAGACAATAGAAAATATTCTAGCTGTATAAAACTGTGCAGGAGCCTAATAGCCTTTTCAGCAGGTACTGAGTGTTCATAATTAAAGATGTTCTGCTAATAATTGTCTGAAACCTGTAACAATACATATATTTTCATAACATTTGAAGGGCCAAGGCAAAGGACAATCAGAGTCCAATCTGCCATCTGCAAGGTTATAGCAGACAGTTTAACCATGCAGAGTCCTCTGGCAAATAAATAGCATGGTACATGAGATTTTGAGCAACCCTCATACAAGCCCTGAGACTTGAAACTTTAAATAAGATTTTTATGAAGAATTGAGGAAAACGGACTCTGATTGTTCTTTGCTGTAGCCCTTCATTTTTTATATGTACTAGTGATAGTGAGATCATGAGAAATGACACATACGAAAAAGAAAAGTACCAAAAATATTTTCAAATATTAAACTTAAATACTCCTCTGAAAACTATAAGCAGTTCCAAAAAATCTTTTTACAGTCTCCATAACTATGTCTTCTATAATGAGTATTTAATATAAGTCATTCTTGTCAGTTGAAAAAAATTTACCAAGTTTTAAAAATTGGTGGAAAAAGCAATATTCATACCATGCATACTCCTTGTACACACACATCCATGGAATCTTCTCTGCATCTTGTACCATCAACAACAGCTTGTGAATGGCGATAATAAAACTTATCACCACCTTTCGGCATACAGTTAAGTTCACACTCATTAAATCCTAGAAATAATTTTTTTTAATTAATATTTATTCAATTAATATATATAGTTTTAAATAATATATATTAATATTTTTTCAACCCTTAGCTCTAGTTACAGAGATTCTATGGCCACAAATAACTGTAGTATTCAACATTGAAAAAGTGGTTATCAAAATAATGGAAACACCTGTGAATAAAAAAGACATTTACAAGTGCACTTTGTAAGCATTAAAATATAATCTCAGCTAAGAGTATTTTGTATATAAAAAGTATATCATCGTACATATGAGGTAGCTTTAGTGAAGTTGTGTATGTTTTGGATTTTTTTCAAAAGCGTAAAATATCAGGCACCACAGAGTTTCAAAGAAGCCAAATTGTGTGTTTCTAGAAATTAGAGAAAAGTGAGTAGATTACGAGTCCACTGGTCTGCCGTGGCAAAAATGGCCGAAACTGGTCAAAAATCGACTTTTAATAAGTTGACTAAATCCTAGTTGCCAAATGCGCCATAACTTGCCAAATAATGAGCATTTTTTTTTATTTGGTAACCCTCACTCTTTAATTTTCAATTAAGAAGGTTGCAGACGATTCAGATATCTGGCGATGGTCTACTTGCATCTATTAAAAGGGAGCCAAGTTGGCAATAAACATTACGTCGCTGATGACGCAACTAATGTCGCCAATTTGGCATACTTTTAAAATATACAAGTTTTCCAAGCCAGAGATTAGAAATCATTTGCACTTTTTCTCATTGAAAATCAAAATGCGGTGGGTTGCCAGACGAAAAAGTTTCTCTTTTTGGCAAGTTATGACATATTTGGCAAACGGATTTTAGTTCAACTCATTTCAAGTCGATTTTTGATCAGTTTCGGCCATTTTTGCCACGGCAGACCAGTGGATTCCTAATCTACTTACTTTTCTCCAATTTCTATAAAAAATTCAGAATGATGTTCGATGAGGTCCAAAAATTGCAGTTGCCTCTCGGACTATGAGAAACAGTGTCTAAAGTCATGACAGTGTACACACAGCGTGACAAGTCAAGCTCGCCAAAGCAAAATAGTGGTAGGAAAGAGACCTACGGATTTGCAGATTGTAATGTCTAAAAAGAAATGAAGAATGGTACACTATTCCTCTAAACACTATTCAGCACTTGTATAATTCGATTCCCTGGAGAATCCAAGCTGTATTACATGCTAACGGCGGTCCTACACAATATTAGTATATGATTCCTTATAAATCTAGGGTGTTTCCATTATTTTGATAACCACCTGTAGATAAAAGGTAAGGAAAATTTGAGCAGGTTTATTTTTCACATAATCTTAGAATAGTTTATTAATATGAATAATGCCTCATAGTACAAAAACTTTTCCCAATACTAAACTTGCAAAACCATACAAAAATATTGAAGGAAAATGAGCAATCATAGGTTAGTGACTTTAATAATAAAACTGAAATTATTTTGGCAGTAGGTGGCATTTGATTTCTTTTTGGCTAGGAATTAAAGTGTTGAATGTGCTAGTATGTTTGGTAAAATATAAAAGAAAAAATATTTAAATTTGGTTAAAATTGAAATATCAAATAGGTGTTAGTTAACAGATTTGCATTACATATTATTCTTAAATGGAAAATAATGGGAAGCTATTTAATTTATATCGTTACTGAACACTCTGTAAGAAATAAACAGAGGTTTTATATATTACAGTATTTTTTATTCCAAATACTTTTATTAGATTATATAGTTACTGAACCGTCAGTCAGAAATAAATAAAGCATATTTTTATTTATTACAACACACTGAAAAGCAACTTAGCTCACAACAAAATACTTCACACAGATTATCAATGGCGGTAATGAGAAAGTTTAAATTCTTTTTCTTGTTAGATTCAAAATTTACAATTTAAAATTCATCTAGGTAAAATTGAATTATTTGTATTTCAGAATTGAAGTTCACGTACTTGGCTGGTATAATAAAAAATTTGTTAAAATATTTGCGTGAAAACTACCTTTTTTGTAAGGTATCCAACTGAAATATTTTCCACCAAATGGAATGGAGTCAAACTTGGAACACTGAACCTCACGAAAATCTTTTGAACCTTCTGGACAGTCCTGAAATATAGTAATGCATTAATTAATACAAGCAATAAGTTTCTTACAACTTTAATAGTTGTTACAATAAAGTTTATTGCAGAACATTTTTTGATAAGAAAATTTCAACAAGCATCGTTACAGGATGGCCACAAAATTCACAAAAAAAAAGGTCCCTGATTTCCAAGGTAGATTTCTAAAAAAAATTCCCTGATTTTACAGAAAACTTTTTTTTCAAATTTCTTCAACTTTTCGAGCATTTACAGATGTGTTGACACCCTGAACAAATAGAACATTATGCTAAAGAGATAACATACCCATTTTTTAAAAATAGTTTTGACAGTGATGAAAAGTTTAAATTATTCCATAACATTAAACTTCTAACAATCACCACCACAATTCTTTGGGTAAATGCCACCAAAATTCAGGTGAACGGGAAAACGGATTTAAAACAAAGATAGAAAATTTCCTTGATTTTCATGAAATTTAAGAAAATTCCCTGACCAGGGTTCCCCCACTCAAATCACAGAATGAAAATCAATGACTTTTAAGGACCTAAATAATGTTTTTAAGGACCATTGAAAATTTGTTTTCAGGCATCATGTCTATATATAAATTTTTAATAAAGTATATTGAACCAAAAAGTTGGTGGATGCATAATGCAAATATGTCAGATAATTTCGATACAGTGCAGATAAGTGGCAGTCAAGCGGGGATAGCAAGTCCGAGTTGTATTTTATAAATTTTGCTGTTGGGCACACAAAATCTGCAAAAATTAAGGACTTTTAAGGACCTCTAAGCATTTTCAAGGATTTTTAAGCACCTCTAAGCATTTTCAAGGACTTTTAAGCACCTCTAAGCACTTTCAAGGCCTTGAAAACAAGTTCAAAAATATTAAGCACTTTTAATGACTTTCAATGACTGTGCGAACCCTGCTGACACTACCCTGACTTTTTCCAGAATATGAAAGCTCCCTGACATTTCTCTGATTTTCAGGTTTTCCAGGTCCTGTGACCATTCTGCATGAAGATAATGCAGTCCAAACTCTGTTAACATGAAATTCCGTTTAACCCACAACACACACAGTTTTCAATACGATGAATCTTAAACTTAACGTTAATTTGGTCTAGCACCATTGACTTCGTGTAAACAGATTTTAACTGTGTCTGTTAACTACATTCTGTATGAATGCACCATTACAAAGAGTAAATACAACTTACTTGAATGTTACAAGATATGTATCTTTTGCTTGATCCAATACATAATGATGTTCCGTTTTCCCTAAATTGCACATGGAAAAAGTAGGTTACAATTTGTCATGCAATGTAATAGAATAATGAATAATTTTATTTGAGAAGTTATAAATTAATGCAGGACAAAGAAAAACAATTGACTGATATAAAGATAAAAAAACTATCATCAACTTTTTATCAAAAAAATAAAATAATAATAATCATGAAACATATAGGAATCAATGGCAAAAAACAAACACATAAAGATGCTGGCAGTTCACAAAAACTTCATCAATATTTAGACTACAAGTTAACAAGGCAAGAAAAATACATAAACATTTTTTTTTTTTAAATGTGAATTTAATACACAAGATTTCCTACATATTTACTTATAAAAGTTGAATTTTTGTCCATTTTTTTAATGATGTCTATTTTTAACCATTACAAAGTTTTTTTTTTTATTAATTTGCTATTACAATGAATTTTGAAAATTAGCAGGAGTAATAAAATGCAATATTTTTTAAAGATGAAAACCCTGAATTATTTCAAGTTACAAGCTAGAATGCTTGTATAAATTTGTGAAAAAATTTTTACTGAAAAAATTATAAAAGGAATTTTCAAAAGTAGTCTTATTTCAAATTGTTAGCATTAAAAGAAAAATTTCATAAATTAAAATAAAAGCATTTTGCCTCCGAGCAATGAGTTTCACAAGTAACAGAGATAGGGGGTGCAGGGGTAGGAATTTTAGAGATAATTCCAAAAATTTTAGGGATGATTCCAAAAAATTTAGGGATATTTCTCTAAAAGTTTTCAGAAGCTCCTAACACAAACATATTTTTTTTTAAAGCTTGTATTAATATTGGCAGAAAACTGCCAATTTTTTTAAAAAAACTGAACGTCAAACTTTTAAGCAAAACATAGACTTAGTTTGTCAATAATTAAAATTTCAGAAAATACTTTTTCCTCTGAAGGTATATCAGGATTTTTTTGCGAGTTTTGGGGAGAAATCAGGAAGTTTCAATGTTTTAAATTTTTTTTTAGGGATTAGTGAAAAATGCACGTACAATTTTAAGAATTTTAGGGAGAAACGAAAATTTAAGGAATATTATGAATTTTAGGTCAAATGCGACACCTGCATATAGTATTTCTACAGGGTTCCCACTCAAATCACATAATGAAAATCAATGACTTTTCAATGACTTTTAAGGACCTATTTAATGTTTTTAAGGACCTATGAAAATTTGTTTTCAGGCATAATGTCTGTATTTAAATTTTTAATAAAGTATATTCTACCAAAAAAGTTACAAGTTGGTGGATGCGTAATACAAATATGTCGGAAAATTCCTATACGGTGCAGATAAGTGGGGGTCACGCGGGATAACAAGTCTGAATTGGAGATTTTTATAAATTTTGCAGTTGGACAACTTCTGTAAAAATTAAGGACTTTTAAAGACCTCTAAACATTTTCAAGGACTTTTAAGCACCTCTAAGCATTTTCAAGGCCTTGAAAACAAGTTCAAAAATATTAAGCACTTTTAATGACTTTCAATGACCGTGGGAACCCTGTTCTACTAACCACGTTCTGGAACAATTCCTGGTTTGGTAGGCGACCCCTCCGCCACAGGTCCTGGAGCACTCGCTGCTCTCTCCCCATCCGGTCCATGGACCCTGCTCATTATCAGAAGGATGCAGTCCAACTGTCACATTGCCATCAGGGAATTTGTGGTGTGTGTGCCTCTTATGATGACGAGTCTGAAAGAAAAATTACAGATTGTGAGCTACTGAAGACATTTAAGACAAACTTGCCACACAAAATCCAGATGGTTTTTTAAAAATTCTTGACAAATATTTGTGCAAAATAACCCCTATCTTTTTAAATCCTTTAATTTAATGTCGATGGCTGACAAATCTGCGGAGGCCTAATTAAACCACTTGCCGCCATCCAATCGGACTGAATCTTGGTAAATAGATTCGATGTCGATGACAGTGCATTCTATTCAATACTGGGAACTGTCACTAAAAGGTCGCTTTAATGGAATACTAATAAATCAACTTGCTGTCTTCCAATCGCGTTGAAATACCAGTTAACCGATCATTAAAGAAACTCTTTCCTCGTGCCAAAATTGTTTTAATAAATAAATAATAAAATTGTTTTAATCAGAATAAATAAAAGATATTTGGATGCGAGTGCATCAATTCATATTCATTTTTAATGAATAAATTTTGAAAAGTAGTTTGCCGCATATTTTGCTGAGAAAGATGTTTTTAATATTTAAAATTAGATACCAATACCAAGCACAACCTGGTAATAGAAACGGCGCTTTGTTAATAAAAATAAAAACTGGCAATACATATTATAAGGGATTGATACTAAAAACTTTTTTATGGGTTATATTATTTGAAATTAAAATTGAAAGCCTATAAAATTATCAGTATGTAAATATTCATCTTTCGAAACACTAAAAATGAAACAATGTTTTTATTTTTTACAAGTAGTTATAGAGAAAAAATTCTGGTATTGTTACGAGTTGTTGATGCAATATAAGCTTTGAAAAAGAAACATTGTTTCCAGATTATTAATTTTCTCTGACCATTCCGGGATCATTTTCATTTTGCATGATAGTAAAAGGTTTCAGTGTTTTTTAGGTAAGTGGAAATCTTGCGATAAGAATCCTTTTCAAATACTCCTTTTTAATGCGATACCAATCGCCATTGGACACCTTTAACAACACTAGGAAGGGAAAATTTCAAAAAGCGTTATGTGTCACAGACGAATTATTAATCTAATAAACCAAATAAAAAGCAAAATAATAAACTTTCAATCAAAGTTTAGAGTCTGGTTAGAGTTTAAATAAATTTGAAACTTGCTAGCACTGTTATCAGTTACTAAAGAGTTTTTATTTGACAATGAGGAACTTTTAAGTTTTTTGGTTTTATTTTTAAATAAAAGTAGAGAAAAAATCATGGAAAAACAATACCATTCTTTAAAAAATTTGAGCTCGGATAGATAGTTAAAAAAATATTTAGTTTTTCACTTTGCAATTAGGCGGGAAAAAGCCACTTTTACGTGAAACGTCAATGCGCAGATAATAAACCAGTCTAAAACCTGCTTTAGACAAGGAATAAGTATGGTTTCTCCTTCATTTTGCAACTTTATCTCTGCGTAACCATGTCACGGTTTTGTCATGCGTTTTTGGTCAAGTGACTTTTGCTTTGATTTCGGCTAATTTCAAACTCGATTTTTGATTAATTGAAAGCATAAAGATAAAAAATAATTGCACTGCTCAAATATATTCGTTGGATAACACTAGAAAATATAAAAAATATTCATTTTCCCCACTTGTGCAAGTTCCAATGACTCTTTGTGATGAGTTATAAACATTGCTATTCCACTGTTCTGATCTCTGCTTGCAATAGAACTTTGCTACCCTTTTTTCAGTTTCCAGTAGAAAAAGTTGCGTAGACAAGGAAATTTTCAAAATATTGGCAGAGATTTTTTTCGGCAGAGAAAAGTGGAGAGTTTAACATCGCAAAAGCTAAATGTACCTTTAAGTTAAATTTGAAGTTTAGTTTGTTCAAACAGCTATTGATTTTGCAATAGTAACTACAGAAGAGACAGTTTATGTTATGTAACAAACACTTTTAAACTATTCCTTTCAGGGGGAGGAGCGAGTTTTCTAAAAAAATTAGGTGGGAATTTTAGGGATAATCCCCAAAAAATAGGAACATTTTGAGGATAATTTCCAAAAATTTTAGGGAAAATTCTTAAAATTTACAGGAAAATTCTTAAAATTTGAGGGAAAATTCTTAAATTTTTAAGGATAATTCTTAAAATTTTAGGGATATTCTTTCCAAAGCTTGTTTTAATGCCACAAAAAAACCCTACCAATTTTCAAAAAATTGAACGTCAAACAACTTTTTAGCAAAATAAGTTACATAATTAAAAAATTTAATTATTTTGACCAAACATGAAAATTTGATTAAATCCCCTTTTCTTATCCGGAGGGAAATTGGGGAATTTCTGGGGATTTTAATATTTTTTTTTTAGGAATCATCGGAAAATTTAAGTACAATTTTAGGGATTTAAGAAAGAACAAAAATGTAAAGAATATTATGAATTTTAGGGAAAATGCGATCCCTACCCTTGCATAATTTAGCAGTGCAAATATATCAAGGTAGGTTATTGTATAAAATGGATAGGTTTGAGGAAGAAAATATCAATAAATTTTTAAGTATTTTTTTTATGTGCTGAAGTTTTATATTAAAGCACTATCTTTTTTAAAAACAGACATAAATATTTTATCTTAATACATTTAACAAATATAACAACCAAATAAAATGAAGGTCAAAATTTTTCAATAAACATTTTAATGAGATGCATTTATCAATAGAAAATTATTAAGAAAATAATTCATAGGTGGGAAAAGTAAGAATCACATGCATCTTAAATTATTATACTTAAGATCTACACTTTTCAGCTTAGAATGCTTCAAAATGCAAGGAAATATTTAAATTGACTTGGAAATATATCAATCCAAAAACTACAAAGATTTGACTCTGAACCATTAAGTCAAACTTTTCTGGTTTTTTATTGATATTTTCTCAAGTTGGTATTAGCTAACCAAACAAAAGATTGTTAGACTTTAATTATTAGTAATGAATTTTCGACTCAGCCAAAAGGAATCCAAAGTTACGGTCAAAACGATGTCAAGAAATGGTTAAATTAAAAATTTAATGACTTTACATACTTTTCATCTTACAAAGATTTTTACAAAGTTCTTATGCATCCAACAGTAAACATAAAAAAAATAAATAAAAAGTCAAACCTTTTAGAGTAGGAGGAGACGAGAAGCGAAGATTCATTTAATATTCAGTAAAAATATATGTTATTTATTATTTAAAGATTATTTCATGTACTACAAAAGACCTAACCAGACAACATAATTTACATATATTTGCTACTTTTCAAAACATTTACCTAAATGACCTAAATACTACCTGCTGGTTTGCAGCTTTGAATTTTTATGAAATTATTCGGAAGTGGTATTTTTTTTTCTTGCCATCATTTCATCAGCTAAAATTTTATATCAATCATAAAAACACTTTCGAAAATAAATATTAATTTTTAATTGTTATTCGTCAATACTAGACCATTCCCCCCCCCCCCACCCCGTCTTTCGTTCAAATTTTTCTGTCAGACACTTCGAAGAACAGTTGCATGAAGCGCAACCATGCATAAACTCCATAGATTATTATGAAGAAAATTCGGTTTCTATAAGTTTCGTTTTTGAATGTTCAATAAAAAATTTATCTAAGAATATACTTTTTTTATTATTTGAAATTTTTACATTTACCTGGTGTACGGCTTTTTTCCCCAGTAATTTGGTAAGAGATACAATAGATTGCTCGGTCAACGGATAATAATCGTTCGAAAATGATTGTCTGATGTATTTTGTTCTATTTTCTATAGCCATACTAAATCAGAGAGGTTAGGGCAGGAATCGGCAGACTTTTCTGTAGAGGGGCCAAACATATGATCAGAATCGCAAATTTTTTAAAGAGTCGCAAAATAAATATAAACAGTGAGAGGAGTGGAGCTAAGATTTTTTTTTTTTTCGGGGGAGGGGATGCGCACCCATATTTAGAAATCATCTGTGATAATTATTTATAAAATAATAGTTCATAATATTTTTAAATTACAAAGAACACATTTATTACAATGTATTGCTTCATCAGCTTATTTTTATGTATGTTGAGAAGTAGAAAGCATAACAAGAATTCTGTCTGCGTCAAAGGTTAATTTAGCATTCAACATTCAAAAGAAGGTATTATATCACTCCCTCTCCAAACATCTTCAACAAGGAATTTTTCTAATATAAAATATTGTGTAAAAAGGAAATTTTGTAATGTTCTGAAGAAAACACAAGTACGAAAAAATGGAGAGTAAACACAATATTTGCAAGCACACTGACACTATACACTTCTCTCCCATTAAATTAGATTCAGATAACTGTAGCAGCTCTTATCCGCAATTTCATAAAAATACATAACTTTTAAAGTATTGTATGATATAAGAGTAAGTAATTTTGTAATCATGAACATTATTGGTATAAGCTCTTTTTTCCTTAATAATTTTGTAATGATGACATTATTGGTATAAGCTCTTTTTTCTTAATCAGATAACTGTAGCAGCTCTTACCCGCAATTTAATAAAAATTCATACCTTTTAAACTATTGTATGATATAAGAGTAAGTAAGTAATTTTGTTATGATGACATTATTGGTATAAGCTCTTTTTTCCTTAATAATTTTGTAATGATAACATTATTGGTATAAGCTCTTTTTCCTTAATCAGATAACTGTAGCAGCTCTTATCCACAATTTCATAAAAATACATACCTTTTAAAGTATTGTATGATATAAGAGTAAGTAAGTAATTTTGTAATGATGACATTATTGGTATAAGCTCTTTTTTCCTTAATTCTTATCCAGAATTATAAAAAATTTGTAATTCTGTAAAGTAAATTATTTTTAATTATGAATTAATAGGTTCATTAATTGGTCAACAACAACAAAATATTGCTAATTTTGATGAGTTTTTAAAAATAAAACTGATCTGGTCTATTTTAAACCCAAGATCATCAAAACAAGAAACGCCTTATTTTAATATGACTAAACTTATCGAAGGCTTAAGAAATTTTGGCTACCGTTTCCTTCATAATAAGGAATTTTTTTTAATAATATTCTTCAAAAAATCAGGTTATGTTTCTTTTTTGTTTTTTTCCCCTCCTTAATCTAATATGCTCTTACTTTTTCCATAAAATGTTTTTGAACTAATTTTATACAATTACATTGCTACATAAATCGAACAGTTTGAGAAAAATTTATTTTATGGTAAGGTGGTATAAATTCAATTCAACATATTCAGTAGCTAGACGATGAGAGTGGTACCCGGAAATCTTTGCCCCCTCCCCCCCCCCCCCTCGAGTTTATACACTGAGTCTTGACCTCGTTTTAAAAGTGGAAAGTTGGCTTTGGCGCCTATGGAAGATGCCAAGTTTATAAAAAAATTTTAAATTTATACATACTAGTGTTTCTTTAACGAAAATTTACGAACGAGAATTATTTTTTTCTTTAAAAATGCATCAAAATATTTCATATTAGTTTAAGGGAGAAAAAAAAAAAAAAAAAAAAAAAAAAAAACGTAACCTGATTTTTTGAAGAATATTATTACAAAAATTCCTTATTATGAAGGAAACGGTAAACAAAATTTCTTAAGTCTTCGATAAGTTTAGTCATATTAAAATAAAGCGTTCCTTGTTTTGATGATCTTGGGTTTAAAATAGACCAGATCAGTTTTATTTTTAAAAACTCATCAAAATTAGCAATATTTTGTTGTTGTTGGCCAATTATTTCGTATGACCACTTCTCCTTCCTTCTGTAAGCTCAACAAATAAGTTCACTTGATTCTTATAGCAACGTGTCTCAAGAAGTTCCATAATTTGTCACAAAATACCATAGTAGTATGTTGATACCTCGATTATATTCTCAGACATATAGCAGCAGAATTAGTGTGTTTAAGGTTGGTTGTATTCAGATTATCTGGCGCCGTCAGCAACACAAGGGCTATAATGCGCCGAAACTATCGTCATTAGACAAGCCAACATACATTTACAAACACCCATGCCCAACAAGGGACTCGAACCCGCAACCTCACGGTCTAGAAGCTAGCACGCTAACCACTATACCGTTTGGTCGGCAGTGTGTTTAAGAAAACATTAATTTTGAATTTTTTTTTTTTTTTACTTGGTAGATTTTAATCTACGTATTTGAAAAAGGCAGATCCTCAATTGGTCATTTCTGCTTAACAAATAACGGAAAAATTCAACCACAAAAAGACAACTTAAAAAAAAAGACATTAGACACTAAGTGTGTTTAAGAAAACATTAATTTTGATTTTTTTTTTTTACTTGGTAGATTTTAATCTACGCATTTGAAAAAGGCAGATCCTCAATTGGTCATTTCTGCTTAACAAATAACGGAAAAATTCAACCACAAAAAGACAACTTAAAAAAAAAGACATTAGACATCAAACACTAAGTGTGTTTAAGAAAACATTAATTTTGAATTTTTTTTTTTTTTTTTTACTTGGTAGATTTTAATCTACGTATTTGAAAAAGGCAGATCCTAAATTGGTCATTTCTGCTTAACAAATAACGGAAAAATTCAACCACAAAAAGACAACTTAAAAAAAAAAGACATTAGACATCAAACACTAAGTGTGTTTAAGAAAACATTAATTTTGAATTTTTTTTTTTTTTTTTTTACTTGGTAGATTTTAATCTACGTATTTGAAAAAGGCAGATCCTCAATTGGTCATTTCTGCTTAACAAATAACGGAAAAATTCAACCACAAAAAGACAATTTAAAAAAAAAAGACATTAGACATCAAACACTAAATATTATCGTACTCGTAAATAATTCTCCTTATCTTAATCCATTTCCTGGCATTTACAGTTCTCAAAAAGATGTTACCTTAGATCACGGATTTAAGCGTGATGGTCATCTTCAACGGTTATCGTCGGGAACGAGCCACGAATTACAAAGAAAGGTAATTGGCATCAGACACCACACAATCCTAATTCCAGAACCAAATATAAAGTAGTAAAAAATGACACACCTCGCCATTTAGTTCTGCAACGGGGAATACGCCCAAGAGTTAAAAAAAAAAGAAAAGAGTCCACTGTTATTATGACTTTGGCTGTCGCAATGCCCGTCTTAAAATGCTGGCGTTAAAGAAGTAAGATAGTCCCCCTTGACCAGGGCCCCCTGTTTCTTTGAAATATGAGGGCAGAAGTGGCATTTATTTTGATTGTCTCAGATGGGACATGATAAAAAAAAAGATCGGCTGGTGGACAAAGTACTTTGGGTTTAATTTTACGATTTAAAAAAGGACGTAATTCAGGAGGATCAGCTGTAGGGATGTATGTGAGGTATGCAATTGTGAGTTTATATTTTATCTGTTTCCGCATTTGACATCTGGTATGTTAAGAGACATTTGTGTAGGTTGTATCTTATAAAAGTATTTGGCATTTACAAAAGTTTCGTAGGATTGCAGGTTCCTTGATTAGTGAGTTATGTCGATGTGTTAGAAAAGGAAAGCGATGGGGTTTTGTGAATGAAAAGTTTCTAAATAAAATAAAATGAATGCAAACAATGTTCGTGAGTGTGTGGAAATAAAACGGACTTTTTCCCAATGGTGACACTTCCAAACTTTAGATTGGGTAAGTATTAAAGCTGAAAACCTCATTTAGGTAAAATATAGTGTCGTTTGAAAATTGTGTATTTTTTGTGATTTATAAATTTTGTTCATCAAAAAAGAGTTTATAGTTTTCTTTATGAAAATGTACGAGCAATGGATAATTCCAGCATTTTTTAAATACGACTAAAATTAGTTTATATTTATGAAGAATTTCTTTTTGATTCCAAATACTTAAACACAAGTTCTTTAAAAAAATTAGTTATTTAAATATTAAGAAAAGAAAATGCCCCAAAACCGAGCCAACACACAACAAAATCTGTGACGTCAAGGGTTCCCTATTGTTTCTATGGTTATCTTGAGGTTTCTGCCAAATAGCCAAATAGTTGGTGTTGAAATAGTTGGAGCTGGAAGATCATTGCTATATCACGTACCAGGTTGATGCGATTTGCGAGAAACTTTCCCCTGCAGCATTTCAAGTCAAGATATTTGGGATGCCTTGACGTCACATTCAATTTGAGGCGAATGAATAGTTTTCTCGCCAACGTCTAACAAGGAAACTTTGATTGCAAATTAAAAAAAAAAGCGCATTGATCAGAAATTTTTGTGCTTATGTCTTTTCTAAACATTTAGAATTGAATAAATAAAAAAAAAATAAAAAAAACGAATGTGGGAATTGTCCATTGACAAGAAAGAAAATTAGAGAATCCTTGAGGACAGTAGTAAGTAGAAATGATGATTCTTTATACCAACATTCGCCACTAACTATTAGATGCGGGCCGTATGATTTATGTTGGAGCTTTTCGCGGTCCGGATACTACAAAATATGTACCTTTAATTATTATCGATTTAATAATAAATAGCATTTCCGAAAACTGGAAAAAAAAATAAAAAATTTTATCTTAATAAAATTACAATTGATATTTGATTCTTTTTTATTTCAAACAATTAAAAAAATAATAGTTTTCACTATTAGAAAATCAAAGTCTGAAAAAGAAGAGAATCTTTTGTTTCAACAAGACAATGCGACTTCACCTAAGTTTTAATATAAGTATTTCAACTGTACTTCCAGATTACTAACGTTTTAGTTGATATCATAATTGTGAGACGATGACGGTCGAAATCGTTGAGTTTATTTTATGATAGAGTCCATGTCTTTTGGAATATTTGTTGTAATCAGTTGTAATAAATTGTCCAAATGAGATTCAGTTAAGTTATACCTGTATTCAATCTTGATGAAAACCATTTTGTTGAAAGCTTATCTTCATATGCTTTCTTCGTGCACGTTGTGGAGAACTCTGTTCTACATATAGTCATAGTCATAGTGAATGGGGAGGTCAGTTGAGCCTAGGTGCTGATTCCACTAGGGAATATTGTACCAACCCCTTTATTTTACGACCCCCTGTCAAAGAAAACCAGATTCCTTAAGAAAGGTCAAAAGGCTTTTGACAGGTTCCTCGTGGATTGTATCAAGTTCTGTTCCAAGACCTAAGCTTGAGTGCCTAATGTGAAGAAGAGCTTCACATTCAAAAAGTATATGGTGGGCTGTTTCCTCTACCATATTGCACTTCCTACATAAAGGTTCTTCTTTAAATATTCCCATTCTATGAAGGTGTTTTCTTAGGTGATAGTGGCCTGTAAGAAATCCAACTATCACTCTCACCTTATCCCTGCTAAGACGCAGGATCTGAGATGATAGTTTCATGGAAGGTTCTTGGATCATAAGCCTCGCATGTTTTTGATCGGTGGTTTGTTTCCACCTTTCTGTAGTTTCTTTAAGCATTTTTTCTTCTATCACCCTTTTTGCAGTAGTCTTGGAGATCCCACAAAAAGGTTCAGGACTTAAAGGTAGGTCTGCAGTTCCCAGTTTCTGTTCTACATATAGTTAACACATATTATTTCGGATAAATTACAATTATATATAAAAAAAAAAAAATCCACACCTTGAAATTTGATTTTTGTTCTTCCTGTGGTGTAGGAGGGCCGCAGAAAAATCTGCCGCGGGCCAAATCCGGCTATTCCTAAAAATTTTAGATATCATTCCAAAATTTTAGGGGTTGAAAAGATTTAGTGATATTTTTTTTAAAGCCGACATTGGTTCTTAAAATAGATGTTCTCTTCAAAGTATGTTTCAATACCGCCAAAAAACTGCCAATTTAAAAAAAATTTAGTCTATGTTTATAAAAACGAATGTATGTCTGTGTGTCTGTCTGTTTGTCCTTTATGCAATACTACACCATTCATCGGATCACCATGAAACTTTGGGAAATTGTTGAGTACACACCCGCGAAGGTTTCTGGCTTAAAAATTTAGGGTGGAAGAGGGGTCAAACGTTCCAAATTTGGGAAATTCGAATGTCTCACTTCCAATGTAGTCACAACTCTGAAAATTGGTAGTAAAATATATAAAAAAAAAGGCAAACATAAAAAAAGTAAGCTATTCCGATCTCGAATAGGGGTAAAACTTTCCAAATTAGGGATATTAGAATGTCCAACTTACAATGTAGTCACCGGCTTTGATATTCGGTAAAAATGTCAACAAGAGAAAGCATAGAAAAAGTAAGCTATTCCGATCTCGAATAGGGGTAAAACTTTCCAAATTAGGGATATTAGAATGTCCAACTTACAATGTAGTCACCGGCTTTGATATTCGGTAAAAATGTCAACAAGAGAAAGCATAGAAAAAGTAAGCTATTCCGATCTCGAATAGGGGTAAAAATTTCCAAATTAGGGATATTAGAATGTCCAACTTACAATGTAGTCACCGGCTTTGATATTCGGTAAAAATGTCAACAAGAGAAAGCATAGAAAAAGTAAGCTATTCCGATCTCGAATAGGGGTAAAAATTTCCAAATTAGGGATATTAGAATGTCCAACTTACAATGTAGTCACCGGCTTTGATATTCGGTAAAAATGTCAACAAGAGAAAGCATAGAAAAAGTAAGCTATTCCGATCTCGAATAGGGGTAAAAATTTCCAAATTAGGGATATTAGAATGTCCAACTTACAATGTAGTCACCGGCTTTGATATTCGGTAAAAATGTCAACAAGAGAAAGCATAGAAAAAGTAAGCTATTCCAATATCGATTCACTAATGTTACAGGGTCGAAAATGGGTCAAAACGTTCCGAAAAGGAATATTACAATGTTTTACTTCCAGTGCAGTCAAAATTCTGAAAATTGGTACAAAATTCAACAAGGGCAAGCATAGAAAAAGTAAATTATTCCGATGTCGATTAACCAGTTTTAAATGGTCGAAACGGGGTCAAACGTTCCAAACGTGGAATTTTCAAATGTCCCACTTGTAATATAGCCACAACTCTGATATTATGAACAAATGTCAATAAGGACAAGAATATAAAAATTAAGCTATTGCGATAAAAATTAAAGGATCGAAAAGGGGTCAAAACAATCCAAACGAGTAATATCCCAGTTTCAATATAGTCATTACTCTGAAATTTGATACCAAGAACTAGCGCAGATAAAGTAAATGTTGGAGATGTGTTCTTCTTGGGTATTCTAATTTTATAGCGTCCTGTGTGACGTAATATTGCTGCGGAGCTACTGTTAGCAAATGTATAAATTTGTGTGTTTGAGTGTTTTTTCTGCTGCTTGTGCTTTGCTTTTGCCTATGTTCTCGCCTTAGGATGAATAAAGATTATTCACCTGTTAATGTTTCGTGCTCTAACAGTAAACAATTCCGATCTTGATTAACTCATTTTAAAGGGTCGAAAAGAGATCGAAACTTTCGATACGAGGAATAGCACAATATCCCATTTTCAAAGAAGTCACAATTCTGCAATTTGATACATCTGCCAATAAACTAAGCTATTCCAATATCGTTTAACTAATATTAAAGAGTCAAAAGGTATCTAAACGTTCCAAACGAGTTCTACTTCCAATGTAGTCATATTTCTGTAATTTGGTACAAATATCAACAAAGCGAAACATAGAAAAAGTAAGCTCTTTAGATACTGGTCAATTCATTTTAAAGGGTCGAAATGGGGTCAAAACAGTTGATATGTTAAAAATATCCCTATACCTTACTTCCAATAGGGTAATAATTATTAAATTTGAAACAAAAGTTCAATTTTCGGAGGTCGAAATGGGATCGAAACCCAAGATGTGGAGTGCATGGATGCCTTTTGATTGTTAAAATGCACATGGTAAAATTTCGTAGCGAAGCACGGGTATTCAACTATACTAAACTTCAACTTAACTTGACATCACTAGACGGTAGATCGTCACAGTGCTCATAGGTATTTAATCCATTTTGGCGGCGTGAAAGCATAATGCTCGCCAAACCACAACCCTGTAGAGAACAAAAGGCTCTAAGGTTTGGCGAGGATTATGTCTTCACTCCGCTAAAATGGATTAACTGCCTATGAGCACTTTGAAGATCTATCGTCTAGTGATGTCAAGTTAAGTTGGGAGTTTAGTATAGTACTTAATAATTAAAACCCCAGAAAAGATTTTCTCCTCTAAGAGGATTATTTGGGGGTTTTTCGCAGGTTTTGTTGGAAAACCAGGGAATATTTTAGGTTTTTAATTTTTTTTTTTCAGTTAATTATCGAAAAATTTAAGTACAATTTTAGGAATTTTAGATAGAAACAAAAAATTTAAGGAATATTAGGAATTTTAGGGCGAATGCGACCTTCGTAAGTACAAAGCTTTTAGATTTCAAACGGACGCCTCACTATTGCACTGTGATGTTTCAATTTGGAGTCGTGAGCTCATAGAAGCGAGAAAATTACATCATTAAGCTCTAATATTGCTTTTCTAAATTTCAGTTCGATGCTATCTCTTGAGCACCAGGTATCTCGGCGGTAAATCAACTGTTAAAATACACCTGCATCTTAAAAATTAAATCTTCCATGATGGGTAATTTATTTAGGGAAAAGATCTTATCGACTACTAATGGAAACAATAGGCGCTAAAGGATGAATTGAACTTTAACCTTCTAACGGGCGTGAACAGCATCTCACGGAATGGCGTTAAGGCGAGTCGGTAGACATGAGCAAAACTTAAGTCATCGCGCTTAAAGGTGAATTTGTGGTGAACGAATTTAAAGGTGAATTTGCTTTCATGGAAGCTTCCTTTACTCTATGTTTGATCTTCAAAAATATAGGAGACAAAATCTGATTTTAATATTATAGAGTTCTCGATAAAGTTTAGACACATTTAAAAAAAAAAATCATAATTCTATAAGCAGTTGGTGAAACGCAATTACAGTTAAACCCCGTTAACGCGAAGGCAATGGGGCCGCTGAAAATTTTCGCGTTAACCGAATTTCGTGTTAAACGAATAAATTAACGTTAAGTTTTAAGTACGGAGAACTGCTTTTACTTCGTGTTAAAAGGGATTTCATTTTAAGTGATTTTGCCTTAACGGGGTTTGACTGTATTTATTTTCCTCACGAAAATACTCGGCAATGTTTAGATCACATCTGACACATACAGGGGTCACTCTTCCATTAGACCCCTCTACAGTTCATTTAACATTGGACATCACATAGACGGTGGCGCACAGTGGTCGGAAAAGGCCGAAAAACGGCAAAAACCCTGAAAAACTTCTATTTTGAGAAGAAAACTTGGAAAACCTCTGTTTCTTAAGTGTTTCGACCCCTCTGAGTTCATTTATACTATAGCCACGTTTGTACGAACAACCGTTTTAGCAGGAGCGTAAACAGAAAACTTCTGAGGGGGGGGGGGAATAAAATTTTGTTAAATAATTTCGATAATTTCATTATTTTAATTTACTTGAAAACTTAATAAATTATTATTTAATTTGCTAATCATTAATACATGATCTAATAATGAATAGTCAAATAATTATTGAATAACAATTAAGTAAAAATTTCTTTTTGATTTGTTACTTAGTTATTCACTAAATTATTTTGGTAAATTATTAAAGATTTAATTAAAATTCTTTAATTTACAATGATTTAAAAATACACTTTAAAAATCAAAATACATAAATAAAAAAATTGAAGGAAAATTCATCCTAACGTAAAGTTTAACCCTAAATATTCCCCCAAACCCCGTGGTTACGAGTCAGCTTTTTAGATTAGGGTAAATGCGGTAAATCGGGTGGAGCATGAATTTAAGAAAAATAATATTTTATACTAGCTTGCAATATAAGCTGAAAGTGTATGTCAGTCTTTCTTTCAAATCAAAGAAAAATATTTAATGTATTTAGCTTTATTTGATTAAGTTGGTACAAATAAAGTTTTTGTGTAAGTTTTTTTTTTTTTTTTTTTACATTTAAACTTGTGTTTTACTTTGCCAACCCGATTTATCTATTACACAACAAGTAAATTGGTTCAGCATTTTTTTAAATACAGCTTTGAATTACGTTGATAAACTTTCTTGATTACCTTTACATATAGAAAATTCTAAATTTTTAAACATTATATAGTAACTAATAATATTTTATGAGCTATATATATATATATATATATATATATATATATATATATATATATATATATATATATATATATATATATATATATATATATATTGTTATGAAGACCTGCGTTTGGAATGTAGTGCCAGTTGTGCAGCTCAACATACATCTCTAAAGTTTCCTTGCAGTATTGCTTAAATTTCTGGAGATCTATTGAGCTTCTCTGTTGATAGTATTGAGAATGATTTGGAATATGTGAATTAGGCTTTTATCCAGTCCATTAATATCTGATGTGATAGCAGGACCTTTGAAAAATCTCCTTCGTCGTTGGTTGTTCACCTCATTAATTTGCAAACCCAAAATTCTCTATTCTTTTGAGATTTTTCTAGAATTACCTTTTTCCTTTTTTAAATTTCTTTCACTTCCTTTGTTTGATTATTACTCCTCCATTTTTAAGCATCCATGTTATATGCAATTCGAATGCTGAATTTTATTCGAACATGGAGTGATGAGAGGCCAAGTGGGATAAATGGGTTTACTTTTTAAGAGTTCCAAGTTTTTCGTTTCTGTTGATTTCGTTGGATTTACAAATCGGACACACTGACATAAACGCTGCGTGAATTAGACCTTCCCGTCGATCATTGATAGCTCCAGAAAATGAGTCTCTGTAATGGGTTTGTCATTCAAGGAGGTCGGGCTACTACTTCCTCTCTCAGGACATCGGGTGTTTATTTAGAAAATTTAAACCGAATAGGTCTGCAGAATCAGGTCGATGGCGTCTGAGATTTAAAAAAAATCAAAATTGAACCAGTAACAACCATACACAAAGGTATGAGAGAAGTAAGGAACATAATTGTATCAGTCTCGCCCTCATTTTCAGAAGTCTATTTATGATCCCGTGGAACCATCACACCACCTTCTCTGGATGAATGCAGAAATATCAATTTCAGTTGGATAACAACATTTCTTCTGATTCAAAACTTGGTCGTAAGGATGGGAAAACATCGTTTCCAAATTATTTTGCAGATTGCCTTAAAACAGTAAACAATAGTCATGTTTGGATAACGGGGCTATTAATCTATAATTCCTTACAAGAGCTCGATTATTTGTAAAATATTTTAGCAAACGATAATTTTTATACGTCACTACAAGTGCGGCATAACCTTGTTTATATGTTTTCTATGGTGTTTGGACAGCTTGCTTCACAGATTTATGCAGATAATTACCAAAGTAGCAGATTGTAGCAGCTGATTCTTGGTTTATTGGTTAAAATATTGTTTAAGGAACAGTTTGATACCAATAAGGCCTTGGCGCACGTTGGCGCACATTAGTTATAGCCTTTTATTCATACGAAAATATGATATTATAGGAATCATCATGAAAAACGTATTTTACCACATATTAAAAAAAGATTTCAACAAAAATCACAGAAAACAGTCCTAAGAATTCATTAGAGTGCGAATATATATTTTTAATAGTTTATATCATTAATGGCAAATCAATAAATATTGACGTCAAAATGAGCTACTTTTTGTGTGATGACTTTCGGTGAGTGTAAATAAATAAAAAAATGTCTATTTAATGTCTAAATTCTGAAATCTTAGTAGTCAACTATCCTTAAAATAAAAAATAATGTCAATTTTCATTTTTCCCAAAACTTAAAAACCGGGGTTTTTGCCGCTCCCAGACCACTGTGTGGCGCCTCCTCCGTGGACGTCGGAACTAAAATGAAGATTCTGCTCTGATGCGTTGCTATGACAACCAGAGAAACATTTCGATAATGGGCTTTCAATATAATGTGTCTTTCAGACGATGTTCGGTGTGAGTCGCCTTTGTGCTTCACTAAATGTTAAACAATAATTTTAATTGAAGCTATTGTTTAACATTTCAATTAATGACAGAACATTTTAATTAATCAGTAAATTAACCGTAAAAAGAAACTATGAATCGTGAGCCGTTTTTAAATTAGTTCATAAATCAAAAATTAGCTTCCGAACTTTACAAAATAAGTAAATAATAAGTTAAACGGTCTTTAAAGTTATCTCAACACAGCCCGTAGTAGATATGGACTTCCTGTGCCTCTGCCACCAAATGTGGGGAAATTCTCATTGAAAGACATTCTGGTAGACTATCGCTTTTGAAATTCTTTCAGTATTCACATATTGTTATAATGCTTTTCACTGTATTGCGGTCGTGTAATTTTTGAACTCTGAAAAACCTAATACAGGTAATATATTTGAAGTTAGAACTATTATATTACGTTTGAAGAGCGAAAATTATACTTTTATTGGATTACTAGCTGCGTGGTCCCGCGTTGTCGAGACTCGTCGTTGGTGTATAGGTCTCAGTTTTTGGCACTTCGCTCGCAGAAAGGTTCATTGCTAAGCAAAACTAAGCTCGTTTCTCTCACTAAAAAGTTCATTGACATATAAGCACAGGCTTACTTTACTCGTTGAAAGGTTCATTCCGATGCAAGCACAGGCTCGCTTCGCGCGCTGAAAGTTTCATTGCTGCGTAATCATAAGCTCGCTTCACTCACTAAAAATTAATTGCCCATGTCGAAAAACAAAACAAAAAATGTCCCCGTTTATCTAATAATACAACTCCCCTTTGAGAATATTTTAACACGTGTTTGTGAAAAGTAAAATTAGAAGGCCAAAACTACTTATACCATTTTGTAAAATATTTATTAATTAATTAAAAAAAAAAAAAAAAAAAAAAAAATTAAAGAAACTAATTAAAATTTAAAAATTCTGTTTTTTAAAAATCTAATTAGAAGACTATTATTATTTATGTAGAAAATTTTAGAACTGTACCTCTATTTGAAGAAACTTTGCAAAAAAATTAATTAAAAAAGAAATAATTAAAATTTTAACATTCTGTTTGTCAAAAGTATAGTTAGAAGGTCAAAACTACTTATGTTGAACATTTCAGAGCTCTACATTAATTTTAAGTAGCTTTTTATAGATTCACAGACACATAGACAGCTTGTTTTATTATAAAAAAAAAAAAAATTAGAAGTCCAAAACTACTTATATCATTTTGTAAAATATTTATTAATTAATTTAAAAAAATATAATTAAAAAAAACTAATCAAAATCTAAAAATTCTGTTTTTTAAAAATCCAATTAGAAGGCTATAATTATTTATGTAGAAAATTTCAGAACTGTATCTCTATTTGAAGCAACTTTGTAAAAAAAATTAAAAAAAACTAATTAAAAAAAAAATTAAAATTTTAACATTCTGTTTGTCAAAAGTATAGTTAGAAGGTCAAAACCACTTACGATGAAAATTTCAGAGCTCTACGCTAATTTTAAGTAGCTCTTTATAGATCCACAGACACATAGACAGCTCGTTTTATTATTATTAGATACCTATTTTATTTACCCGTTTATTTATACCGATTTTAAAGCAGTTTGATTTTTGAACAAGTTACTTTTTAAACAAATTAATATAGCCATATTTATTTTCGAAGAAAAAAAATCAATTGTTCATTTAATATTTGTAACTTTAAAAGAAGCTATTAAAGGCATAATCTTGCCGAACTTTCTTAAATGAAATACATAATAATGTGTATTAAAAACACCTGTTTGCACACATTGAAATGGGGCTTTTAGAACATAGACACAGATCAATGTGTTCCTTTATTTCCAGAGCTACACTTAATAAATTTTAGTACAAATGGACGAAACGTGGATGAGAGATGATTCTATCCATCTCGAAGTAAAACAGAAACTTAGTATACTCTGTCACGGCCGCATACGAAGAAACGTGCCTTCAAAATGATAATGGAAGTGAAGTGAAATGATGGCAAATTGATGTCCAGGATCAAATGGACCGAATGGCCTTAAATTGAAAAAAATAAAGGTTAAAAACCAATTACCTCAAGTGCTATTCAAACATACGACGTTAGATTGTTTAACGAATGAAGAGGAGAAAAAAGTGACTCTAAGACAGATGTCATTTTGTGAGGCCCATTGAGAAATAACGCTTCGTTTTAGGAGACAGCTAGTGTGAACAAGGCTGAATCATTAATGATTTAAAAATTGTTTAACTTAATGAAAGATTAGACTAAGAAAATAAACAAATTATTTTCAATGTGTAAAAAAATACAAAACACTAACATTGCATTAATGTTTTATTTTTTAATGTAGAATAACATCCTTTTGATCAGCAGTCAAGTCAGAGTTTCAACCAATAAATTTTAAATATTTTTTTTTTTCATTACTGACTATATTTTGAACGATGTACGAAGAACAAAATCTTTTCTTTGAAGTGAATTTCTTCTTTTATATGAATGTTCACATTTAAATTTAATTTCTATTCATAGTACGGATATAGATTCGAGGTCTCGAAATTATTCATTGGATTAGTACTTAACAACACAGTAAAACAGTAAGTGTTACTAAAAGACAGCTTTCTACGTTTTATTACTGCACATAAGGACCAGATAAAAATAACAATTTGGCGGCATTTAATGACAAGAAAAAAGAAAGTGCATGCCTGGCAATATATATTTTAAATTATTAATTAACACAGAAAATTAATATGCAATTATTATAATTTTTTAATACATCCTATCCCATGTTTTTTAATAAAGGTTTGAACAAAGATTTTAGTAGTCTTACATCTCCCGGTGTTAACCCCATTCACACTCTCCACAAATAATCCTGATGATACCCTGGACACTACACTAGACTATCAGTCACATTCGCCATCGTATACACTTACTTTTAATATCAAATTGCCCAGAGATCACGTGAAGAATCGAACACTTTAAGTCATGGTGCATGTCAAAGACTGAAGTTTCAAAAAGACAATTTTTGTTATCACTTGTATCGGCTTCCATCGGATGTAAGCCGGATAATGTATTTCCCCACTCCAAAAACGTAATGCAATATTTTCCCGAAGACAAGATCGTAAAAAAAAAAAAATCCCTTTTAAACGATTAGAATTAGGCGTTGTATATGTGTAGAGAAAGTCTGGGGATCGAACCACGAGACCACCTCATATGTAACAATAATTTTTTAAGCTACTAAATGAAATGTAAAAGGCAATGATTGTGTAACTAAAAATTTAAACTTAGTCAAAATCGTGGCACCACTGATCTCTAACTACAGCTTCTGGATATTGCATGAAACTGGTCTCTAACTACAACTTCTGGATAGTGCAGCAAAAGGATCTCTAACTACAACTTCTGGATAGTGCAACTGGACTAGCTACAACTGGATAGTGCAACTCTTCTGGATAGTGCATGAAACTTATATCTAAATACAACTTCAGGATAATGCATGAAACTGATCTCTAACTACAACTTCAGGATAGTGCATGAAACTGATCTCTAACTACAGCTTCTGGATAGTGCACGAAACTGATATCTAACTACAACTACTGGATAGTGCACGGAATTTATCTCTAACTACACTTCTGGATAGTGTATGAAACTGATCTCTAACTACAACTTCTGGATAGTGCATGGAACTGATTTCTAACTACAACCTGTGGATAGTGCATGAAACTGATCTCTAACTACAGCTTCTGGATAGTGCACGAAACTGATATCTAACTACAACTACTGGATAGTGCACGGAATTTATCTCTAACTACAACTTCTGGATAGTGTATGAAACTGATCTCTAACTACAACTTCTGGATAGTGCATGGAACTGATTTCTAACTACAACCTGTGGATAGTGCATGAAACTGATCTCTAACTACAGCTTCTGGATAGTGCACGAAACTGATATCTAACTACAACTTCTGGATAGTGTATGAAACTGATCTCTAACTACAACTTCTGGATAGTGTATGAAACTGATCTCTAACTACAACTTCTGGATAGTGCATGGAACTGATTTCTAACTACAACCTGTGGATAGTGCATGAAACTGATCTCTAACTAACTAATATACATCTCTATGGTGATTGTTAAGCATTCTTCGTCAATAACCAAGCACGTACTACGTGTAGTAGTTAGAGATCAGTGGCACATCCTTGATTATTGACTTAAAGCCGAAAAAGGCTTAAAAATCATTATACAGATCAATAACAGCAACTTCCCCCAAACAAGTTAGAATCTGTCTGTAACCGAGGGAGACCTACTATTCTCTCATATCATAGACTTTATAGCATTATTGGGGCAGTAATCAATTATCGTCATCGGCATGTGGAGCAAAAATAGCTTATAAGCTATCGAGAAGTTATATTTAAAGATTATTGCATATGACACCGACTGTTGGAAAAATCTACTAAGTCTTTATACAACTTTTCTTCTATTTTTAAACTTTTGCGTCATGTATCCGGAAAAATAGTAATTCTTTGGGGGCATAAAAGACTTAACGATCACTCCTAAGGGGTCAATTTAACAGGAAGACTTTGTAAAGATCATTTCTTGTACTCGCTATGTTACTATCTTCTAGTCCAGTGCATTTAGAAACTACTTTTTTTTTTTATAGAAAACTTTGATATTTGGTGAGTAGGTACGAAAAAGATCACGTAACGAAATAACACAAATTGTTTTCATTTAATGTCTATCTATTATAAAGGAAAATTAAAATAGCAATAGACAATACCAAATGGAGCCACTGCATATGCATTGAAGTAAGGATTTCAAACATAAAATAAAACATATTAGAGTTTTTAATTTATGTCATTTCATTAATAGTCCCAGAGGCGACGGCAATTTTTGGACCCCATCGAACATCATTCTGAATTTTTTATAGAAATTGGAGAAAAGTGAGTAGATTAGGAATCTACTGGTCTGCCGTGGCAAAAATGGCCGAAACTGATCAATAATCGACTTGGAATGAGTTGAACTAAAATCCGATTGCCAAATATGTCATAACTTGCCAAAAAGAGAGCAAACTTATTCGTCTGGCAACCCACTTCATTTTGATTTTCAATGAGAAAAAGCGCAAACGATATCTGATCTTTGGCTCGGAGAACTTATATCTTTTAAAAGTAAGCCAAATTGGCGACATCAGTTACGTCATAAGTGACGTAATATTTTTGCCAACTTGGCTCCCTTTTAATAGATGCAAGTAGACCGTCACCAGATATCTGAATCGTCTGCAGCCTTCTTAATTGAAAATTAAAGAGTGAGGGTTACCAAATAAAAAAAAATGCTCATTATTTGGCAAGTTATGGCGCATTTGGCAATTGGATTTAGTTCAACTTATTAAAAGTCGATTTTTGACCAGTTTCGGCCATTTTTGCCACGGCAGACCAGTGGATTCATAATCTACTCACTTTTCTCTAATTTCTATAAAAAAATCAGAATGATGTTCGATGGGGTCCAAAAATTGCAGTCGCCTCTCAGTCTATAAGTGATCATTTTTGTACCTACTCACCAAATTTGAAGGTTTTATACAAAGTAGGTTCCAAATGCACTGGGCTAGAAGATTGTAACATGTAGCGAGTACAGTCCATACTGGAATTTCATCTTAACTCTAAAAGAAGATTTCCACCACTAATTTCAATTCGGTACGAAAAACTGGCTCAATATCATTTTACATACTATCAATCATACACTGAAGAAGAAGAGAAACAATTAAAAGAGGTAATTAACTCAGAGTCTCCCTCATTAGAGTGATTAGAATCGCTCAAGAAATGTCGTGACCCAATCTCATAAATGTCATCGTCCAAGAGCGATCCATTTCAAGAGACCTTCACGCTGCCAACTCACGCAGTGGAAAGCCGCTTCATCAACAAAAGGGGAAAAAAACACATCCGAAGCACAATGGGCTAATTGATAAGGCTAGGCACACACAAGGGGGAGGGTCTACTCCTATCTTGTTACTTATAAGTGATTTTTTGGTTATTTATTAGTGTTTCATTTCGTGCGACTTGTGTTAAACTTTTTTTCTTTTTCTTGACTAAATCCTTAAAGCATGGGTGAACGGATTTATAGTGGTTGAGTACCTGTTATGTTGAGTTATGGATTAAATGCGTTACTTTTTTTTTAATATTTTTAAAATTTTTTTTTTTTTTTATTCTTTGGGGTGTTCTTGTTTGGAATTTAATAATAAAAATGTCCAATTCTTTTAAGAATGTTAATTTGTAGCGGTTTATTTGGGTTCGTTAAATGTATGTGTGTGTTTCGGTTTATTTGTTTTAATTAAATTATTTAATACAAATATAAAAATGACGACCAATTACAGGCACAAGGCCCCACAAAGTTGGTCCAATTTAACTTTTCTGAACAATCCCTCAGCATATATCTAGCTGTTTTTTAAAACTGTTGACTCCGGTACTATTTACGATGTGGTCCGGTAAATTATTCCACTTATCAATTACTCTATTGTAAAAAATAATGCTTCCGATTTTAAAAGTTAAAATGCGATTTAAATAACTTATATGCATGACCTATTGTCCGGCCCCTTGTATTGAATTCTAAACCCTTGAAATCCCCCCCCCCCCCCTGTTTGAGAAATTTAAACAGCTGAGCCTGTAGTTGGTCTTCAAATTTGTATTTATATTGTTTCTTAAAGGGGAAAATAAAACAGGGCATTTTTCATGAACTTTAATATACTATTTAATTTATTGATTAGAATACAGAATTTTTTTTCATTAATATGTATGTAGTAACGGTTAAAGAAACATATTCCCTGGTTTCATCAATGATGACTAGTAATAAGACATTTGTGTGTTTCCGCTAGATGGCGACACCACAAAAAATTGGCAGCGGTCCTCACTACTAGAGTTAATGAGGGGGAGTCTAAGTGGAGACCATACACACACAAAAAAGCCTCTATTACCAATAGGTAATAGAAATAAACTGCAAAATGTAATTATTTATTCATTCAATCATACAAAAGAATTATACACACACAGTGAAGTAAAGCAAATAAAATGTTTTTTTTTTTTTTTTTCTTCTTTCTAAATGCCAAAAACCATATATCTTTTACTAATATATATATATATAGCTTTTTCCCACTCTTTGGAACATCCTGATTTCAAAAAAGTGGTATGAAAATATGTCTGTCTGTATGTAGGTGGTCAGCATAACTCCTGAACAAATAGAACTACGATGTTCAAATTTTGTGTGCGGGTTAGTTGTGGCCATGGGACTTGCCATTAAGGTTTTCGTCAAAATCGCACATGCGCATAAGGTTGAAATCATGATAAATCATGAAAAAATATGTTTTTCAGCAATTTTTAAAAAACGGCTCGAACAATTTCGATTAAAATCTCTGTGCTAATGTTTCTTAAGGTGTTCTAATCGTCCCCATCTTTGAAATTCTCGTAAAAATGAGATAAAAGAGTAAAAAGTTGAAAAACGAGTGCATTTAACGCAGAGCTCTCTATTCTTGAGCATCGCCCATCAACGATTGATTTTATTCTGTTTCACTCACCACAAGAAAGGACAATCGAATAACTTCATCATCTTCTACTGATTAACATCACCAATTTCGTTATCTTGGCATTTTTTCCCCCTTTTGTCCATGTAAAAATTATTGCTAAAAATATCGCCAAACTGACCATTTTTATTTAAAAGAGTGAAAATATGAGAACGGTAGTGACCAATATTATAATGTAATTGAAAGTTGTGCGATGTTCCACACCCATAGTTTAGTCAGAACTAAGTTGGTAAAAATATAAATCGGTTTATGGTTTCAAACACTTAATCTTGGTCTCTTGTCGAGGGTATGAAAAAATTATAGTATGTGTATGCTTATATGCTAGCAGTAACATAAATTTTTAATGTCAAGCTATAGCAAAGGAATTAAATAAGAAAACTTATGCTTAAAATTCCATATTAAAAGCATTTTTAAGGTCAAAAACGTATTTATTAAAAAAATTATTTCCATTTCGAAAATCTGTCTATTACTAATATTGATAAGAGAGCGATGATAAGGACTTTAATCAGTTTTTAAAGCATATGTTTAGTTTTATTCACAACACATGAAAAAAGGAATAAAAATGTATAATAAACATACGTTTTATTGATAATGTTTGATCAAATATCGAGATGCTTTTGCTTTTTTCAAAATCTGAGACGAAATGGTATGGATTTTTTTTAAAAAACTACGTAATAGATTATCTAAAAATGATTAATTTTTTTTTTTTTGGCATTTTAGAAAAGGCTTTCAGCTTATTTCGATTAAATTGGGCACTGCTAAATATTATCATTGACATTTCTCTTTGAATAGAAAATGGCGAAAATGGAAAAACTATTTTTTATTCATTCGAAAATAACTCAGTCCAAATTATACAATATTGTGAATTTTTATAGCAATACTATTTATATCGGTCATTTCTATTATGAAGCTACAATCAAACAATGGTAGAAACTAAGTTTTGCAACGCAACAAAAACGTGTTGTACACGGACACAAATGTGTGGCATTAAGTTTTTCTTTTTTTTCGGATAATAATGTCTTTAAAAAAAGACGATAAATATGACCCGACAACAGTTGCTTTAGTGAAAACGCCTTTGATTATAACTTTGTAGTATATTCAATTTTTAGTTTGACTATTTTTAGTAATACATAGTTTCGTTTAATATCACAAAGAGTAATATATACTCTAGCTGAATTTTTAGAGTAATGGACTTGAAAAGGGTTTAAAAAACGCATTTGTACGAGTTCCTGCAAAAATATATATTTATGTTAAAAAAGTTTTTAGTCTAATAATCAATCATATCCTTAAAAGGGAAAATCCTAAGCATAAAATAAATTAGTAAATGTTTTTAAATTATTACTATTAAAGGTGTCGATATCGTGTTCAATTACAATTATATTAGGATTTTTAAGGATAGTTGGTACCCTCTACACTGGTAATGTTAATTAGGCATATTTCATGAACCCTTTTCTTAGAAAGTAATTGACAAAGAAGCCTAATTTTCTTTCGGTGCTTGTTATTCTGTTGAAGTGGGCTTTTGATTGTAATTCATTTAATTCTTTTAATGAATTATCGTGAAAGTCACTCAAATTAGTTAAAAATCACAATCCCCCCCCCCCTCCCCCGAAATAAGCCAAAACAAAAATATATTTTAGAATAACAAAATCCCACTTCAGTATATACAGATACATAAAAGGAATTTGTGGTAAAAAAATTTAGGAAGCTAGTTTGTGCTGCTCATGGGAAAAAGGTACATGAATAATGAAAAATGTAGTTTTGAGAAAAACGCATTTTAAAGAAACCTTTTCTTACATTAATATACTAAACTCCAACTTAACTTGACATCACTAGACGATAGATCTTCACCGTGCTCATAGGCATTTAATCCATTTTAGCGGAGTGAAGACATAATTCTCGCCAAACCTTATAGCCTTTTGTTCTCTACAGGGTTGTGGTTTGGCGAACATCATGCTTTCACGCCGCCAAAATGGATTAAATACCTATGAGCACTGTGACGATCTATCATCTAGTGATGTCAAGTTAAGTTGAAGTTTAGTATAGTCGAATACCCGTGCTTCGCTACGAAATTTTACCATGTGCATTTTAACAATCAAAAGGCATTCATGCACTCCACATCTTGGGTTTCGATCCCATTTCGACCTCCGAAAATTGAACTTTTGTTTCAAATTTAATAATTATTACCCTATTGGAAGTAAGGTATAGGGATATTTTTAACATATCAACTGTTTTGACCCCATTTCGACCCTTTAAAATGAATTGACCAGTATCTAAAGAGCTTACTTTTTCTATGTTTCGCTTTGTTGATATTTGTACCAAATTACAGACAAATTATTACATACAAATTTTGCATTTAAAAAAAATACATGCAAATATTGTTTTTAAAAGTTTAAGAAAAATAATTCTAGTTGAGGTATTATAACAAATGTAGTATCCTTCTAAAGGAGAGAAATCCAATTTTGATAAACGATATTAAACTCAAAATCGATTATTTATAAATTTTAGGGTACTAACTCCCCTTAGGCATTTTTCTTTATAAATGTCGCTGTGTAATATTCAAAAAAATAAAAATTAACTTACGTTGGCATGTGAGGAATTGATGAATAGGAACATTGATAAGCTAAGCAGCAACCTAAAAAGATAAATACATATATTTTATTTTCATATCATTGTGACTATACCTGCATATTTTTTCCCTAAAAAAATTAAAGATAATAAACAAGCTGGAAGTTGTTGTTTTTTACGCCAGTGGCGTCTTTCAGTCGCAGTCGATGACAAAAGTAGTATAAATGTAGTCGTTACAATTTTCTTTTGTAGTAGTGTTGGCGTCAAAATACAGTCCTTCGGATGATATAGTTGAATATACAAACCATCGATATAGATAAACAACTGGATAGACTGCTCCATTGTCAATGCAAAGAGAAAAACGCGCCGGGGATTGCGAAGCTGGTGGGAAGATTAACCAATCACAGTTCACTTTTATAGTTGAATGGAAATGCGAAAAACCTTTTAAAATGCTAGAGTATATATATTTTTGCTCATTATTACTAATTAAGGTCTACTATTGACATTTTTGCTGTGTACAACCCAAAATTTTATTTTCAATCCTCGGCAATCCGTATTTTTTATCCCACCAACGGCATCTGGCAACGGCTTCATTTTATCAGCGTTAAGCAGTCTATCCAGTTGTTTATTTATATTGAGGATACAAACACAATTAATTTATATATCATTTATAAATCAGTGCATGGCTATAGGCATCAGGGCTATAGGCAGTGCCTCAAATAGCAGGCAGTTTGCGGTTGTTGTCTACAAAGGTCTTGCGTCTACAAAAATGTAAAACTACGCAAGTAATTTTAAATGGATGGTGTATTGCAGTGACTAGTTTGAATATTCTAAATTAAACATAACTAATTTGACGAATATTCTGGAAAATGAACAATAAAACGAGTAATTATTTAAGAATCTTGAAATAACAACGCAAAACTAATAAACCTTATGCATGACGTTATTTTGAGTGGGGCTCCATCTCATGGTAATACTTAGGACATACTTGTGACCAATCATAATACACTTTTAAAAACAAATTATAATTTTTACACTTCATTTGCCAACCACCAAGTACATTTAATTTTCCCACCATCTTAGTAATTGAGTGTGACGTAGCCATGCATAAGATCCATAGTTTAATAATGTATTCGTTAGAATGTCTATTTTTTAAGAAAACGGTAGTTATATATATTCTAAATATTCGTATTTTTATTAAATTAAAATAATTTTAACCAATTCTATCTTAAAAAACCAACTCTTATTTTAGCATTCCACCTTTTTTTTTTTTTTTTTTTTTACTTTTTAAAGGAAAAACAATTTAAATATCGAACCAAAATAATATATATTGGAATTATTCTTAATGAATTAATAGGAAAATCTGTGTATCAGTTTTAAATGGCTGTAACTGAGAAACACTTCCTGGTTATTGAATTTGGTCTCATTGATAATATATATATATATATATATATATATATATATATATATATATATGTGTATTAAAAAAAAAAAAAAAAAAAAAAAACTACGTATCTCTAAATGTCATTTCTCGAAAGCCAAACGAATCTTAAATTACCGAAACGCACCATCGGACACAACAAAAGGAAAAACCCTCAGGAACTCAAAGCTCTAATCACTAAGTAAATGAAAACCTAGGCGGTTTCCTCAAGACATATCAAGGTCGCGCAGTGATTGATTAAATATGAAAATCAAAACACAACCCTTTCCATTCAAAAGCTATGCTCTGAAGACGTTTTTATTGTAATTTCTGACGCCATTTTGTTATTGAATAAATGTCACCGAACTTAGGCAGTGGAAAAATCCTTTTATTCCGTTTTGAATCAGAAATTGTATCTTATCTTGTAAAAACTAGGGGTGCGGAACATCGCACAACTTTCAATTACACTATAATATTGGTCTTTGCATTAAAATTTATGGTATTATTTACCGTCATTCAAAAGGCCAGTCTGTCGATATTTTTGGCAATAATTTTTACAAAAGAAAAAGAAAAAACGCCAAAACTAGCAATGTTATTCGATAGATATTACATTGTATTTTCTTGTCTTGAGCGTGAAACAGAAAAAAACCAATCGTTGATGGGCGATGCTCAAGGGCAGAGAGTTCTGAGTTAAGGCACTTGTTTTTCAACTTTTTACGCTTTTATAACATTTCTGCGGGAATTTCGGAGGTTCGGACGATTAACACACCTTAAGAGGTAATTTAGCAATTGCTGAAAAACATAATTTTTCATGATTTCAACCTCATGCACACGCGCGATTTTGACGAAAACCTTAATGGTAGATCCCATGGTCACCACTAACCCGAACACAAAATTTGAACATCGTAGATCAATTTGTTCGGGAGTTATGCTGACCACGTACACACAAACAGACATTTTTTCTAAAACACTCAGAGTGTAACAATTATGTCATCGTGATAAAAATCTTAAAAACGCAAGAAAATTAAAATTACTCAGATAACACAAAAGTTTTAGCTTCCTTGGGGATTTTTAAACTAGCTTTTGTGACTAAGATTCAAGTTAATTCTTCTAAAATTTGTAATATCTTTATTTAAAACATAATTTTACATTATATATTAATGTAAACAAAGTAAAGAATATAAAATAGTCAAGGTATTATTGGCAATAAAGAAAAAGTATATTCTAAAGAAAATGAAATTGATAAATTCAGAAACAATTACTTTTTTAGGAATCAGAAACACATGAACAAAATAAAATTTTGACTTTTTTAATAAATAAACTGTAAGAATAAATTTCAATAATAATATGCAGGTTACATTATAAATAATTATATCTTACATCATGTTTCAACTTTAAAAAAAAAAAAGGAAAAAAAAAAGGAGGGAAAAAAAAGATGTATGATTTAGCAACACGGATATATATTATATAATCAGAGAAATGTAAATTTGTATTTTTTTTTTTAAAGTCGTACTAATTTTAATAACAGAAATATAATTTGCATAATTGAAACAATTAGTAGAAAATCTAACTGGCTTAATTTTTTACTTACCATATGGATTTGTTTGAACGAAAAATATTTAAATGTCAAAGGTGTTCTTGTTTCATTCTAATTTAATAGCTTATTAAATATTTGTGTATTGATGCTTTTATTCTCGCTTCGAAAGATTTTTATTTGCATCAAAACAAAGGAATTCTCGTGGGAAATTACGATTTTGTTGAATTTTAGTTTAAAAAGAAAAAAAAGAACACAGTAATAGTAAAAAATATTTTGATGGAAAATCAAAATAAGAAGGAAATTAATCGAGATAAATTCATACTTATATTTCTTTATTCGATTGCATTTATATTATTACATTATTAACCAATTATAAACATGTATTTCATGCAATGTTTAATTCTTCATAGATAACGTAGAATGTTATATGAGAACTGTCAAAAAATATTTTTAATGATTTTTTTTTATGATTTGCAGGAATTTTGGGAAGAATTTTCATTTTCTTTTTAAATAGAAGAGACCTGCGATGTATTTTATAAATCTGTTTTCCCCCGCAATTCGTCGACTTTGAATTTGAGAAGACTGATATTAAATTCTTTGCATGAGATCTTCGAAACAAAAATATTTAAGGTTTAAAAAAAATTCACAAAAAGTAATTAATATTAAGTCTCTATTTCTGTTACAATGTTTAGTTATTATATAAGATTGGAAATAAAAGTTTGGAATGGAATAAACGGGAGCTTACAAAAGCGCCATCTATTGGACATACAACGCGGAATCTAAGTATTTATTATTAATAATTATTTTATGGTTGATGAAATATTACATTGCCATCGTGTTTACGCATACGTATGCTAATTCAGGAAGATAGGAAGTGGGTCAAAATTGTATGCCAGACTTTTAATATCGACATATAGAGTAAAAAGAAAGAATGTAATAGTCCGAGAGGCGACTGCAATTTTTGGACCTCATCGAACATCATTCTGAATTTTTTATAGAAATTGGAGAAAAGTGAGTAGATTAGGAATCCACTGGCCTGCTGTGATAAAAATGGCCGAAACTGGTCCGAAATCGACTTGGAATGAGTTGAACTAAAATCAGATTGCCAAATACGTCATAACTTGCCAAAAAGGGAACAACCTTTTTCGTCTGGCCACCTACTGTATTTTGATTTTCAATGAAAAAAGGGCAAACGATTTCTGATCTCTGGCTCGGTAAAACTTGTATCTTTTAAAAGTAAGCCAAATTGGCGACATCAGTTAAGTGATGTTTAAGTTCAGTTAAGTGATGTTAAGTTTTCAGTTAAGTGACGTAATGTTTATTGCCAACTTGGCACCCTTTTAATAGATGCAAGTAGACCGTCGCCAGATATCTGAATCGTCTGCAACCTTCTTAATTGAAAATTAAAAAGCGAAGGTTACCAAATAAAAAAAAAAAACGCTCATTATTTGGCAAGTTATGGCGCATTTGGCAAATGGATTTGGAAACTTATTAATAATGGAATTAAATGGATTTGGCAACTTATTAAAAGTCGATTTTTGACCAGTTTTGGCCATTTTTGCCCCGGCAGACCAGTGGATTCGTAATCTACTCACTTTTCTCCAATTTCTGTAAAAAATTCAGAATGATGTTCGATGGGGTCCAAAAATCGCAGTCGCCTCTCAGTCTATAAAGATGCCACAAGATGTTTTATTTGGTAAAAATTCCGAACCTCTAAAGCAATCAATTTTCAGCTTGCCACACACCAAAAGCAGAATTCCCATGCTGTTTTTCTTAACTGGATGACAGCTGTGTAAAGCCAATAAATCTTCCTTGAGCATCATCACATTAAGGATCGATACATTTTATGTAGCGTAATTTATTTTCTTGATAAACTTTCTTGCAGGAAGCGACCGGGCGGTGCAATTACAGTAAGTGAAAATGTAATAAATGACGATAACGTTTTCTAATCGTGATAACGGAACGAAGAACGCCCCCCCCCAAACATCATTCACGGGGAACAGTCCAGTTCATACATGGGTCGGGAGAAAAATAAACACAAAATAAAATAAACGAAGGAAAAAAAAAAATCAGTTTATGCCCGATGTGCAGTCAGGGCCTGATCATGGTTGGTTGGTTGGTTGGTTGGTTGTATTCAGATTATCTGGCGCCGTCAGCAACACGAGGGCTATAATGCGCCGAAACATTTCGTCATTAGACAAGCCAATATACATTTACAAACACCCAGGCCAACACGGGACTCGGAACCCGCAACCTCGCGGTCTAGAAGCCAGCACGCTAACCACTATACCGTTTGGTCGGCTGGGGCCTGATCATGACAATTTGGGGTACAAGGCCCGGTCACATTCGGGGGGCCCCTTTTTCAAACGCGTGATCACAATACAAATCCCAATATCTTCAGTATTATTCCTAACTTCAGAGTCGACATTTGCTGATCTCACAAGAAATTCATCAAGATTTCCTTTAATTTTTTTCTTCTCTATGTTTAAAAAAAAAAAAAAAAAGCTTGTTTTTTACGTATTTAAATAATGGTTTGGTTTGTTTGAATAAATATACTCTGGGATACTAACTATGGTTCAAGGGCCGCGTAGCCCAGTCGGGAGAGAATCGTTCTCGCAACTAAAAGGTTGCGAGCCCTGAGGTTGCGAGTTCGGGCCTGGGACCGACTAAAGACCGCCGTGTTCGCTAATGGTGACTGGAACACGTTAAATCAATCGTGGTCGCAAAGTCCTCCAAGTTCCCATACAAATCAATACCTCTGGGGGTGGCAAAGCCAAGTCTTCTGGTGGAATCTTCTGCTTGGTATTGCCTCTAAATTAAGAAGTTTCACATACGGTCGGTAGTGCTGCCATCTACCGGGTAGCTACCGAAAGAGGTAGAAATGAACTCTTCGGTGGCTATAGGTAGACTTGCGCACTCCCTCTCGTGAGTGTGCGCTTACATCCTGTGCAGTACTGCCCACTACCGATCTGTACGGGATATGGGGTTGGTACAAAATGCTAATGCAGAGGTGCCTTAGTCCCCATAGTCCTTGATAAGAAGAAGAACGATGGTTCAAGATCAATACAAAATGATTTTTTATAAAAAGATATTTTTATGAATAAAAGATATTCGCATAGCTTTGGTGAGACAAAAGTATAAGTTTACATTCAATTTCGGCGGGTCCCTTAAAATCATGGGCCCAAGGCCTGGGCCTTGTGGGCCTAGGCGATGATCAGGGACTATGTGCAGTTTACCCTGGGCTTTAATTAAGTCCAAGCGGAGTGCAAATTTGTCTTTCATCCGGGGATTTAAGCCCAAGGGTATTGTTTTCAATTGGTCGAAAGTATGGTCCGGTGTCCGTCGTCAGCACTTGATGTTTGGGCATGCGCAAGAAAGGCATTGTGTGGGCATGCACCACCTGCTTGTATAAAAAAATAGATGTATGCTTATGATGTTCAGTTGTATTGATGTATCGATGTTTTATAAAATTCAAATTAAAAAAAAAAAAATGTAATAGGCTTGGACTTAAGTCGCAGGGTATACTGCACGTCGACCCTAAGCCGGTTATTAGAATATTGTTACGAATTTTTGTATATTTGTAAATATTTCGTAGTGTTAATTTTGTAAATAGGAAAATTTATGTACATTTTGCATAAGGCAGTGCAATAGTTCGTCTTTAGTTGGTTTCCCTGCAATGAGTCTCTTGATGCTTGATAACGAGTTTTACAGAGATAACACTGGGAAGCGGGTTTTACAAGGAGCATGGCATTTAACATTATGGTAATGGGAATCTCGCCAAATTGGCGAGATAGAGCCAAGTTGGCGACGGTTTTGGCGACTTTTTCGGTCTCCATGTACATGTATAGGACTTTTCGACTGCAATCTAGAAAGTTCTCTAAATATCTACCGCTAGAAATTTCAAGAATGTTCGTTCCCCTATAAAAGCTCAGGAGAGCGGGTGATGTAGTTAGTTGTTAGCTGAGTTCATTAATTGACTGTAATTACTGAGTGAACATTCCGAGTAGTTCTAAAGCGAACTGTATTGCATTGTCTTTTGCGGCTATTTAGCAGTTGTGTTGTCCAGTTTTTAACTGCTGTTTTGTGCTCTATTGTTGTGAAAAGAGCTGTATTGTGTCTACTAGAACGAGAAGTTCTGGAGCTGTAAGAGAATCTGTGAAGAATTATATTGGAATAAATTTCTGCAAGTTTTGATCTGCTCTGGCTTCAAATCTTTCGAACTCGTCCACGCAACAATATATTTTGACTGGGAGAAGAAGGATTGTAAGTAAAAAGGGAGGAAGTAAAATCTTATCACCAGCTACATTGAAACCATATTTTTTTTTATTATTTGAACCATATTGAATTGAATGAAAATCCATTGAAACCATATTTTATGCCCACACAATGCTTTTCCTGTGCATGCCTAAACATTAAGTGGGGACGGATACCGGATCACACTTTTGACTGATTGATTTTTTTGACTGATGACTAATTAATTACCTTGGGCTTAAGGTCCAGGGTAATTAATTTGTATTTGAGAAATGTTAAGGAGATGATACTTTGAAAATAATTATTTACAATAACTTGAAAAAGGTCTACAGATAATTTTAACAGTAATATACATTTTAACAAATTGGAGTTGGTTTTCTAAAGAAAGAATTTGAAGAAAAAAAAATTCTACTAACATTCTTAAATATTAATTTGTTAGTAATAAAAGAATTAAAATTGATTTTTCTTTGACATTCTGTTGTATATCTTAAAATCATATATATCTTAAAATCCGAAATGTATAAATCTTAAAATCCGAAATGTATAAATCTTAAAATCCGAAATGTATAAATCTTAAAATCCGAAATGTATAAATCTTAAAATCCGAAATGTATAAATCTTAAAATCCGAAATGTATAAATCTTAAAATCCGAAATGTATAAATCTTAAAATCCGAAATGTATAAATCTTAAAATCCGAAATGTATAAATCTTAAAATCCGAAATGTATAAATCTTAAAATCCGAAATGTATAAATCTTGAAATCCGAAATGTATAAATCTTGAAATCCGAAATGTATAAATCTTAAAATCCGAAATGTATAAATCTTAAAATCCGAAATGTATAAATCTTAAAATCCGAAATGTATAAATCTTAAAATCCGAAATGTATAAATCTTAAAATCCGAAATGTATAAATCTTAAAATCCGAAACTAATGCCCCTAATTTAAACAAAAAACAGAAACATTGGTTTTAAAAAAAAAAATATCTATTACGGAAATCCTTGCAATATTAGGTAAAATTGGCTGCTGAATTCTTAGATTTTGGCAACAATTTTTATTTTCCAAGGTTAGGGACATGGAGGTCTAATTCCCTGGCCACTAAGATCTCTAGATGTCACTCCCCTAGATTTTTTATTTCAATTTTTGAGGCTAAGTCAAAGACTTAGTCTATTCAAAGAATAACCATGATGTCGAAGACCTTTATGCCTCAATAATCGCTGCTATTACTGCAACTGTGAATACGAAATGCTACAGCGAACATAAAGGCTGGAACTGGACTACAGGATGGATACCCTCAGGACAACTAAAAGTGAAAATGTGAAAGTGCAGTGATTTTTTTCTAAAAACTTTGTGAGTCCTGTTATTTAATTTTATACAAGGTCCGGCTATTAATTCCCAGGACTGACGTAACTGTAGGAGAACGAAAAGCCGGAAGATGGTGCTAATGATTGCATATTGAAGAGCGTTTTCTTGCGCATGTGCAGTGCAATCGGCGCCATTCTGAAGTAAGTGGTTCTCGTGGAAAGGCGCATTAAAACGTTGCTCTTAAATTCCTGTTGTCGAAGCGAAAATGGAGCAAAGAATTAACATTAAATTTTTTCTTCAAATTGGGCAAGACAGCTGCGGAAACCTATGAAATGTTAAAACGATGTTACGGCGAGGAAGCATTATCCCGCTCAAGAACTTTTGAATGGTTTAAACGCTTTCCGGACTGGGGCGAAAGCGTCGAAGATGATCCACACACAGGTCGGCCGCAGTCCGTACGCACGCCGGAAGCAATTGAAAAAGTTCACGATATGGTGAAATGTGATCTTCGATTGACTATTCGAGTACTCGCCAATGAATTGAACATGGACAAAGAGACGGTTCGGCGAATTTTGACGCAAGACCTAGGCAAACGCAAGATTTGTTCCAGATTCGTTCCTCACCATTTAAGGGACGAACAAAAGCAATTGAGACTGGACGCATATGGCGAACTTATCGGCAACGCTGATACTGACCCTGCGTACCTGGATAGGATACCCAATTTGAAGCAAAATTTAATGTTAATTCTTTGCTCCATTTCCACTTCGACAACATGAATTTAAGAGCCACATTTTAATGCGCTTTTTCACGAGAACCACTTACTTCAGAATGGCGCCGATTGCACTGCACATGAGCAAGAATACGCTCTTCAATATGCAATCATTAGCGCCATCTTCCGGCTTTTCGTTCTCCTACAGTTACGTCAGTCCTGGAAATTAGTAGCCGGACATTGTATTTTTCTTATGCTTTTTAATTTTCTGTTATAGAAGCCTCTTCAAATAAGGGACTTTTGATACGGATACCTTGTATTATTTCAATTATTTAAAAATGATTCATTTTTATTTGAGAAATGTCAAAGAGAGGATAAATTAAAATTAATTATTTCCAATCGAAAAGAAACTTAAAATTTACTATCAGTAGACAGTTTCAATTTCAAACAGTAAATATACATTTTGACAAATTGTAATATATGTTTTCTGACGACAGAATTTAAAGAAGCAAATGCTACTAACGTTCTTTAGTATTAATTTGTTAGTAATAAAGGAATTAAAATAAATTTGTAAGGAATTAAAATCGATATTAAAGTTATAATACAAAATATACATCGTTATGGAGAATATAATGTATCTGAAACTATTGTTACGAATTTTTGTGTATATTTCGTAGTGTTAGTTTTGTAAATAGGAAAATTTATGTACATCTCGCATAAGGCAGTGCAATAATTTGTCTTTAGTTTGCATCCCCACAATGTATGTCTTAATGCTTGATAACGCTGGGAAGCGAGGTTTACAAGGAGCAGGGCATTTAACATTATGGTAATGGCAATCTCGCCAAATTGGCGACGGTTTTGGTGACTAATTTTTGTCACCAAATTTGGCGAGAAATCGACAAATGTCGCCAAACTTGGCGACCATTTGGCGACATTTTCGGTCCCCATGTACATGTATAGGACTTTTCGACTACTATCTGAAAAGTTATCCAAATATCTACCTCTAAAAATTTCAAAAAGGATTGACTCCTATATAAGACCGGCCTGTGAGTGGAGTTGGTTGGTTAGTCAGTATTTGACTGAGTTGAGTCAGTTAGTTGACTGGAATTACTGAGTCTCAGTGAACATTCCGAGTAGTTCTAAAGCGAACTGTATTGCATTGTCTTTTGCGGCGATTGAGCAGTTGTGTTGTCAAGTTTTTAACTGCTGTTTTGTGCTCTATTGTTGTGAAAAGAGCTGTATCGAGTCTACTAGAACGAGAAGTTCTGGAGTTGTAAAGGAATCTGTGAAGAGTTATATTGGAATAAATTTCTGCAAGTTTTGATCTGCTTTGGCTTCAAATCTTCCGAAACCCATCCACGCAACAGTATGTTAGGTTGTTAAAGGAATTAAAAAATACATATAGTTAAACCTTAAGAGCCGTTTTCATTTATTCTCTCTCTCCCCCCTTGTGGTAACAGGCATTGAACTACGCATACTTTTGGAAGAGTTCGGCACATCACTAAACAAAAAACACTTCACTTTCAGTCGCTCGCTTTTTAAGAATTATTTAATCCCATTAAGTCACATAAAAAAAAATCTCCCCCAACTGAAGTGAAGAACGGATCTTCGATGACTATTCCACAGAGGAATTTCTCTTTACGCTTCACCATCTTTGAAGAATCACTTCCAAGTTATTCTCTTCCGAAGTTCTTTTCTATACACAGTCACAGCAGGTTTTACACCTGACCGTAGCGGAGGCGTCAAAGGAAAAGTACTACCAGATCACCATATTCAATTTTTTTTCATCGTTTTATTTTTTATAGTGTTACCAAGACCCTCTATTACCCCCCCTCCCCTCCTTCTCTTCCTCTCTCTTACGGTCAATTCATCTCCTTTACACAACCCTGAAAATGTCTTCTGCTCTAAATACGAGCATCCACATCCACAATGGACACTTTAAATACTGATAATGAAAAGTAGATTGTATAAAAAAAAGGTGTTTAACCTGCAGAGGGTAGCCTATAAGCAACGTGTGTTTTTTTTTGTTTTTTTTTTATAACATTTGATCAATTGACGGCAGTAAATTTCACTTGGTGAGAGATTTACACATTTCAACTCAAGGGAAAGAATTTCAATTGTAAGTAAATTAGTCCGAGAGGCGACTGCAATTTTTGGACCTCATCGAACATCATTCTGAATTTTTTGTAGAAATTGGAGAAAAGTGAGTAGATTACGAATCCACTGGTCTGCCATGGTACAAATGGCCGAAACTGGTCCAAAATCGACTTGGAATGAATTGAACTAAAATCCGATTGCCAAATATGTCATAACTTGCCAAAAAGAGAACAACCTTTTTCGTCTGGCAACCCACTGTATTTTGATTTTCAATGAAAAAAAGCGCAAACGATTTCTGATCTCTGGCTCGGTAAAACTTGTATCTTTTAAAAGTAAGCCAAATTGGCGACATCAGTTACGTAATCAGTGAAGTTATGTTTATTGCCAACTTGGCTCCCTTTTCATAGATGCAAGTAGACCGTCGCCAGATATCTGAATCGTCTCCAACCTTCTTAATTGAAAATTAAAAAGTGAGGGTTACCAAATTAAAAAAAAAAAAAAAATGCTCATTATTTGACAAGTTATGGCGCATTTGGCAATTGGATTTAGTTCAACTTATTAAAAGTCGATTATTGACCAGTTTCGGCCATTTTTGCCACGGCAGACCAGTGGATTCGTAATCTACTCACTTTTCTCTAATTTCTATAAAAAATTCAGAATGATGTTCGATGGGGTCCAAAAATTGCAGTCGCCTCTCAGTCTAATGTAGTAGTCACTTGTATTTGTTTATAGGTTAACCCTTGGTAAGTCACGCAGTTGACAATTTCTCAATAGATGGCAAATCATGATCAAAGCTTTTTTACAGTTTTTTTTTTCCAAGTTATTTGAAAAACATATTTTTTAATTTTTATTTTATTTTGTTCAATAATTTGTTTTTATTTATAATACCCACTTACTTTGATATTTGGTCACGAATTTAATGGCCTGCACGAAAATTTGAATTTGGGGGATATTTGTCCCCCACGCGACTAACCTCGAAACAAAAGGACGCGCGCATTGTCAAGGGTTAATAAATGAAGGGTACTAAAGAAAAGAGATCAAACTCACAAAAAATTAAATTTCGAGCTATTCATAAATTATTGACTATAAACCTCAATCGCCGCCGTTACTAACCAGATAACATACATGCTTACAGAAACCTAACCATTTACTTATTATTAGAAATGCAGTGAAAAGGTTGCCCTTGAAAAGTTTTTGGTGAAAAAGCTTCAGATGGTAACCCCCCCGAAACGATTGGTTCCAGATTGGCGCAATACAAAGTAAACCTTTAACGAGCTTTAAGGGGGTACCGAAAATAAAAAAAACTTTATTTATGTAAATTTTTATGTAAAAAATTTATTTTATGTATGAGATACTATTTATATATCTTTGAGAAATTTTCTTTTTAAATATTGTGTTTAGTTATTTAAAAAAAAATTAAAAACCAAGAAAAATCCATAATAATTGATGTTTGCGTATTTTTATATAAGTCAAGAAAAAATAAATTTTTTTTCAAAGTGAAAGCTTTCTGTAATACATAATTATATAAAGAAAATTTTGTCTTCACAGAATTTTGATAGGTGAATTAAAAAAAATTAAAAGAATTCTCAAAGTTAAAATATTGAAATTTTTGCTTTTTTTTTATGTTATCTTTTACGCTAAATGTTATATTTTAAAACAGAATTAAAAAAATAAAATTCTGCGAAGACAAAATATTTGAAACTATATATATTAAATGCTCCAAAAATATGAATAGCCAATTGTTAATGGTTCTGGAGATATATCGATTTGAATATGCAACATCTGTGAAAAACACTAGTGCTCCAAAAACGTACTTTAAGCAGACGCTTCAAGGCGCTACGCCCATTAGTGATGTTTAAATCACAGGTAATTTTGTGCCGTTCTAATCACCGAAGGAATAAGATAAAAACATTACTCTCTTTAGGAATGTATGAACTATTTTTTAAAATCAGAAAAAAAAAAATTGGATTTTTGAAGAAATTTCGGTACTGGACCCCCTTAAGCTTATTATAAAAAAGGTTTATACTAGAACCACACCCTTAACACTGTAAACTTTGTAAAAAAGTTAGTCGTGAAAATGTAACGGGAAGGTCATCCAACTGTGATCTAGGATCCTTTTCTCAAGCTTTCAGAAAGGTTGGATTTGAAACAAGTTAAACCTCGATAACTAAACATCATTCGTCTATTATCTAATGCTAATACATTTCCAGTTTAGTGGATTGTAGATGTTCTCTTAGCACAAACTCCTTTCACTAACTTCGCACATTTCTATTTATTAATTAAAATATTATAATCCTTCTCTTACAACGCACTAACTTGTTTGAAATAAGTGAAGGAAATATAATAATAAAACCCATAAAAAAAAGTTTTTGATATTAATTATTTATATGTATTGCCAATTTTTATATTCATTGACAAAGCGTCGTTTCTGTTGCCAGCGTGTGCTTGGTGTTGGCATTCCATTTTAAATATTAAAAACATCTCCTATCGGCAAAATATGCGGTAAACTACTTTTCAAAATTTATTAATTAAAAATTAATGTGAATTTATGCACTCATACCCAAATATCTTTTATTTATTGCGATTAAAACAATTTTAATATATATTTAATAAAACAATTGTGGCAACAGGAAAGAATTTCTTCAATGATCAGTTAAATGCTATTTCAGCGCGATTGGATGACGACAATTTGGTTTATTAGTATTAGGAAAAAGGGACCTTTTAGTGACAGTGACAGCCGCCAAAATTTGATAGAATGTATTGTCATCGAATCTACCTGCCAAGTTTCAGCCCGATTAGATGAAGGCAAGGGGGTTAGTTAGGCCTCCGCAGATTTGCCCGCCATCGACATACTCAGAAATCCACCAACACTTTTACACAAAAAATCGAGGTTAATATAAAGGATTTAATAAAAATATACTTTTTTTTTTCATTCGTATTCTATAAGTCGAATGATTAGTTACAGGGTAATACTGATTTAAGTTTAGCTATTTATAGTGTTAAAATGCTATCTGGGTACTTTTTAGTTTTTTTAAACAAAAAAGGACAACACCAGCGAGGCTCGATCCCAAGACTTTATATATATGCTAGACAAGCATACTGTCCCGCTGACGTTAGTGGGGCACTTAAGCATTGAGGTTGGTTGGTTGCTTTCAGATTATCTGGCGCCGTCAGCAACACGAGGGCTATAATGCGCCGAAACATTCGTCATTAGACAAGCCAACATACATTTACAAACACCCATGCCTAACACGGGACTCGGAACCCGCAACCTCACGGTCTAGAAGCTAGCACGCTAACCACTATACCGTTTGGTCGGCCGTAAGCCTTGAGAAATTATAATATTTATAACTTCTTAAAGTTCAAGCCGACCAAATGGTATAGTGGTTAGCGTGCTAGCTTCCAGATCGCGAGGTTGCGGGTTCCGAGTCCCGTGTTAGGCATGGGTGTTTGTAAATGTATGTTGGCTTGTCTAATGACGAATGTTTCGGCGCATTATAGCCCTCGTGTTGCTGACGGCGCCAGATAATCTGAAAGCAACCAACCAACCAACTTAAAGTTCAGAGCATTGAGAAATTTTGTAGTTAAAAAAGCTCAAGTCTAAACAAAAGGGCGCAATTTGTAGCTGCTCCCTGAATGCAAAAAGGAGCAAAGGGCACATTCCCTTGATGGTTTTAAGGGCAGTGACATTTCCTATGACCCCTTGGGGGCAAGCGGCTCACTGTCACACCACAAAGGGGGCTACTGTTAAGAAATCTCGATCCATTATCACATCTCCACTCCTCCTCCCCCCCCCTCACCTCCTCCTCGAGAATATTACCGTTCTCTTCTTTGGAAGATAGTAGAAACCAGCGCGACATATTGATTTAGTCTTAAAGTTATAATTGTCTTACGTTAACAATATATGTTTTTTAACTTGCGAGAGAAATTTACTTGAATACAGTAGAATCTCGATTAACCGACCAAGTTCGGACCAAAGGTAGGTCGGTTAAGCGAAAATTCCGGATAAAAGAGAGTTGTAAAAAACAATAAAAAGTAAATGATTTTCGTTTATTGAATACAGGAGTTTTAATATTTTTTTAAGACATAATTGTTGGAAATGAGTTTTTGTTGCAATAATCTTGATAATCTTTGTTTCGCTGCTCTATCCCGGAGTCTTTTTGAAGGCAATAGTTCAGTTTGATCTGCATCCGAAGGTTGCTCTAACCATGTCAGTTCTTTAGAAAAACAGTCAAAAGCCTCACCATTACTTATGTAACTTTAGAGCAATTGAAAAGATTACGGTTTAAAAAGGAACAAATGATTTATTACTCATTTGGGAGATTTTTGATGTCGACTAAATGATTGCCGGTTAACAGTGAGTTCCGGATAAAGGAGGGACGGTTAATCGAGGTTCTACTGTAATTTTACAAATATTAATGTTGGGAATGTAAACTAGCAGTTTTCAAAGAGATTAGGAAATTTGATTGAATAAGAAATTTTCAATGAACATTAATTCTAAAACATAAAATGTTATTTGTGTGTGTTACGGTTCATGAAGCTTAAATCCTTCATTAAGTTTTAAATAGAATTTGTTGCCGTAACTAAAAGAGATAAGAAAAATAATATACATTTCCCTCCACTCAAAACATTACTTTTAGTTGCAGTGTGGTTTGGGTACACAGAAATATATCTGGCCTTTCTAGTAAGGAAAATTGACACCGATTATACTAAACTTCAACTTAACTTGACATCACTAGACGGTAGATCGTCACAGTGCTCATAGGCATTTAATCCATTTTGGCGGCGTAAAAGCATAATGTTCGCCAAGCCACAACCCTGTAGAGAACAAAAGGCTAAAAGGTTTGGCAAGAATCATGTCTTCACTCCTCTAAAATGGATTAACTGCCTATAAGCAAGGTGAAGATCTATCGTTTAGTGATGTCAAGTTAAGTTGGAGTTTAGTATAGCGATATATATCCAACGGGAATCAAGATGGTGCTTTGACCTATGTCTAATTTGAAATTAATTGTATTTATTAATTTGATTTTACATAATATAGTAATTTTACAGAACAGTTTTATCAGTTTTTTTTTTTTTATTATTTCCTTAACTAAAAAAAAAAAAAATAAAAAAAAAAATAAAAAAAATAAAAAAAAAATAAAAAAAAAATTGACAAATAGTTATTTTTGACACGCAAAATAGGTAAAAACCGCGAAGGTTGTGGAACATCTATCAACTTTCAATTACGCTACCAGTTTACCGTTTTCATATTTTCCCTCATCTGAATAAAAATGGCCAATTTGGCGATATTTTTGGCAATAATTTTTTTACATAGGCTTAGAAAAAAAAAAAAAAAATACGATATGGTGGCAAAATTTGGCGTTGGTATTCGATAGATATTATATTGTCCTTTCTTGTGTGTGTAAAAGGAGGAAATCGATCGTTGATGGGCGATGCTCAAAGAAAATGAACTCTGCGTTGAAGGCATCCGTTTTTCCTCTTTTTACGTCATTAAAGCGTTTTTACGGGAATTACGGACGGATGTTTAGAATATCTTCAGAGGCATTATTACAGTGATTTTGATCAAAATCGTTAGAGCCGTTTTTTAGCAATCATTGAAAAACATGATTTTTTCAATGGCAGCTACCTTATGTGCATGCGCGATTTTGACAAAAACCTTAATGGCATGCCCTATTGACACCACCAACCCGCAAGCCAAATTTTTGAACATCGTAGATCAGTTTGTTCGGGAGTTATGCTGACCATAGACACACAGACAGACTTTTTTTTTTCTAAATCACTTTTTTTTTAATATCAGGGTGTTCCAAAATGTGAAGAAATGCAAAAAATCGAATGGGTAATTGAGGTCATATGGGTAATTGAAAGTAAAAATCCACACACACAACATCAGCAAAGCATTATCATGCACCATGTAAAGAGAATTAAAAAAAAAAAAAAAAAAAACGAAAAACAATTTGATAATCACTCAGTGTCAAATATTACAATAATCACCACTTCCACACTATTCGTTTATAACCTTCTAGAAACTAACTTGGTGCATCTCTTTTTTTTAAGTTTTATCCCTAGCTACAGAAGTTTCCTCAAACAAATCCCCACCAACATATTCTTAGATTTATGGAACGAGGGATGAAAAATCTACGAACGATTTCGGATAACTTCATGGAACAACCCCGAAGCAAAAAAACTTCACAAATAAGGAAGAATTTCAGATCCCGCAGACGATACGAGGAGAAAAAAAAATGATCTGAAGTGAAGTGACATCCACCCACCAGTCCAAGTGCCCGCAGCCATCAAGGTCTGACTTCATAACGTGTTGGTGATAAAGATAACTTCTTTTTTTTTTTTTTTTGCGTCTTCTCCTCACTATCTTTAGCACCATTCTCTGTAATATTTTTAGATTTTTTTCCGAAGAGGACAGTGACAAATTGTGAATTTGTTACCATTCAGAATGTGTTCCCTAACAAGTGTACTCTTGAAAATTCTGTGGACTGAACATGGGGGGGGGGGGGCACCTGTTTCAAGTGCTTTGAGGCAAATACTAGGGCAATGTTTACAATGGATCGTCAGCTGTCTCTGTTCCATAGACAATAACGCTTAATTTTTTTATTTATTTTTATCTCAAATATCTGCAGAAATACTAATCCAAAACGAATGTTTTCAACGTATTTTTATACCGGGCTATACTAAACTCCAACTTAACTTGACATCACTAGACGATAGATCTTCCCCGTGCTCATAGGCAGTTAATCCATTTTAGCGGAGTGAAGACATAATTCTCGCCAAACCTTTTAGCCTTTTGTCTTCTACAGGGTTGTTGGTTTGGCGAACATTATGCTTTCACGCCGCCAAAATGGATTAAATGCCTAGGAGCACTGTGACGATCTGGTGTCTAGTGATGTCAGGTTAAGTTGAAGTTTAGTATAGCTACAGTAATTAAAGACTATTAACAAAATTTGTAGGAAATTACTTGTTGGTTTTTCAGAATGGTAAAAAAATTCAGGAAAAAAATTCTCTGATATATTCTTAAAAAATTCCTTGATTTTACAGCAAACTTTTTTCGAATTTCCCCAATTTTTTCCGATGTGTAAACACCCGGATCAAATAGAACATGTATGCCAAAGAAATAGCATGCCAATTTTAAAAAAAAAGAGTTTTGGTGGTAACGAAAAGTTTAAATTATTCCAGCAATTACCGACACAATTTTCCGGGAAGATGGCGCCAAAATACGGTGGAATGGAGGTACCATCAAAACAATAGCAAATTTCCCAGACATTTCCCTGATTTTTTCCAGAATCAGAAGACTCCCCGACATTTCCCTGATTTCAGGTTCAGTTGCCGCTCTGTTTTTTTTTTAATTTTTATTATTAATGTTTTGAAATTTTTCATAAGCAGGTTTATGAAAACTTTCTAAAGTGCATTAGAAAAACTTTTAGTTAGCTACCTCAAATTTAGTTAATACTCTTCGATTACTGTAGATATACCTGGTATAAAAATTCAAACATTTTGAAAAAAAAAAAAAAATAATAATAATAAAAATCCCTAATTTCAGGTTCAGTTGCCGCTCTGTTTTTTTTTTTTTTTTGATTATTAATGTTTTGAAATTTTTCATAAGCAGGTTTATGAAAACTTTTTAAAGTGCAATAGAAAAACTTTTAGTTAGCTACCTCAAATTTTGTTAATACTCTTCGATTACTGTAGATATACCTGGTATAAAAATTCAAACATTTTATAAAAAAAAAAAAAAAAAAAAAAAAAAAAAAATTATAATAATAATAATAATAAAAATCCCTGATTTCAGGTTCAGCTGCCGCTCTGAATTTTTTTTTTATTATTAATGTTTTGAAATTTTTCATAAGGTGGTTTATGAAAACTTTTTAAAGTGCAATAGAAAAACTTTTAGTTAGCTACCTCAAATTTAGTTAATACTCTTCGATTACTGTAGATATACCTGGTATAAAAATTCAAACATTTTGAAAAAAAAAAAAAAAAAAAAAAAATAATAATAAAAATCCCTGATTTCAGGTTCAGTTGCCGCTCTGTTTTTTTTTGTTTTTTAAATTATTAATGTTTTGAAATTTTTCATAAGCAGGATTATGAAAACTTTTTAAAGCGCATTAGAAAAACTTTTAGTTAGCTACCTCAAATTTTGTTAATACTCTTCGATTACTGTAGATATGCCTGGTATAAAAATTCAAACATTTTGAAAAAAAAAAAAAAAAATAATAATAATAATAATAATAATAAAAATCCCTGATTTCAGGTTCAGTTGCCACTCTGTTTTTTTTTGTTTTTTTGTTTTTTAAATTATTAATGTTTTGAAATTTTTCATAAGCAGGATTATGAAAACTTTTTAAAGCGCATTAGAAAAACTTTTAGTTAGCTACCTCAAATTTTGTTAATACTCTTCGATTACTGTAGATATACCTGGTATAAAAATTCAAACATTTAAAAAAAAAAAAAAAAATAATAATAATAATAATAAAAATCCCTGATTTCAGGTTCAGTTGCCGCTGTTTTTTTTTTTTTTTTTTTTTAATTTTTTTTTTTTTATTGTTATTATTAATGTTTTGAAATTTTTCATAAGCAGGTTTATGAAAACTTTTTAAAGTGCAATAGAAAAACTTTTAGTTAGCTACCTCAAATTTTGTTAATACTCTTCGATTACTGTAGATATACCTGGTATAAAAATTCAAACATTTTGAAAAAAAAAAAATAATAATAATAATAATAATAAAAATCCCTGATTTCAGGTTCAGTTGCCGCTCTGTTTTTTTTTTATTTTTTTTTTTATTTTTTTTTTTTTATTATTATTATTAATGTTTTGAAATTTTTCATAAGCAGGTTTATGAAAACTTTTTAAAGTGCAATAGAAAAACTTTTAGTTAGCTACCTCAAATTTTGTTAATACTCTTCGATTACTGTAGATATACCTGGTATAAAAATTCAAACATTTTGAAAAAAAAAAAAATAATAATAATAATAATAATAAAAATCCTTGATTTCAGGTTCAGTTGCCACTCTGTTTTTTTTTGTTTTTTAAATTATTAATGTTTTGAAATTTTTCATAAGCAGGATTATGAAAACTTTTTAAAGCGCATTAGAAAAACTTTTAGTTAGCTACCTCAAATTTTGTTAATACTCTTCGATTACTGTAGATATACCTGGTATAAAAATTCAAACATTTTGAAGAAATGCTTCCGTGAATATTGATATCGGGAAAAGAAAGCATTACGTCTATGGAGGACAATCTCTCGTATGACATTTGAAAGATCCACATTAGCACGGAGGTCTCTTGACCTATCCGCCAATTTAAATATTGATAATTATCAATCACTTTAATTAGTTATTTTTTAGCAATTAGCTAATCCGAAGTAACTGGTAATTTTCGATAAGTATGCACATTTTCCTGTTGTCTGCTATACAAACAAACAAGGAATCTATAAAAACTTTGAACTAATAAGAGCTTTCAGGTAGTTGTTAAAAAATGTTTTTGTTCAGATATGTTTTTTCAAAATGGCAAAATCACTTAAGAACATGTTATTATTAGAATCAAATTTTTAACTACTTGTATGGAAGGTCTTTTTTAAGAGTTAAAATTGATGCTTAGCGGCAATACGTATGCCAAACGTTTTTACGTTAGTCAGTTTTGAAAAATGCACTGCAGATTTATAATTTTTGACCTGGAACCAACTTTTGAGGGTAAAAAAAAGTGCAAAGGTTCTTTTGTGAATGTGAAGTAATGGAACTTGCATTTGTTTTAGTTTGAAAAAATAAACGTTTTAATCGTTCACAAAGGCTACAATTCGAGGGTAATGATTGCTTTTTTTACGCTCATAAAAAATCTTTGTAAAAAAATATTAAATATAATGAAATTCCTAATGTCCAATGGCCGACCAAACGGTATAGTGGTTAGCGTGCTGGCTTCTAGACTGCGAGGTTGCGGGTTCGAGTCCCGTGTTAGGCATGGGTGTTTGTAAATGTATGTTGGCCTGTCTAATGACGAATGTTTCGGCGTAACCGTGTAGCTGACGGCGCCAGATAATCTGAAAACAACCAACCAACCTAATGTCCAATGGAATCATCGTGTCTAGTCATAATCAGTTAATTAAAAAATTCAATGCAATTCCATTTGTCGAGACATAACTGAGCCAAAAACCAAACAAGCGCCAAACTAGCAATTTAGATGTATTACTTAAACGCATTCTATTTGCTATTTACATTGCTGTATTAAAAATAAGCAATAATATTGCTAAATTACAAAAAAGCTATAATAATGCTATATTACAAATAAGCAATAATATTGCTATATTACAAATAAGCAATAATATTGCTATATTACAAATAAGCAATAATATTGCTATATTACAAATAAGCAATAATATTACTTTATATTACAAATAAGCAATAATATTGCTATATTACAAATAAGCAATATTTTTGAAATCGTTTAAGAGAATTCCGCTTTTCTGGAGAATTAGGAATTTGTCACTGTCTGGTTTCTGCCTATCGACGACATAATCAATTGTATAATTGCTTTTGTCACCATAAGACTAAGTCCTGATCAACTTTTTTTTTTTTTCAATAGTAAAAGCCTCCACTTCGTTTTTTAAGGACACAAGTATACATAGATCACTGAAAATAAGGTGAGGAGATCTTCTTGTTTCCAGTCGCTGAACGCAAAATTTCTGGAAGAGGTTCAAGGGCCAAAGTCGGTGCTGAAAAGGAGCTTTTTCCCGCTCAATTATTCCCATTCATTCAAAGTCCCTCTTTGTTTTGTTTTTAGTTGAATCTTCCCCAGGGACGAATTCACAATGGGTGTCTTCTCCCTTTCCTAGTTTGGAGTCACTCCAATAATGTCACGGCACCCATGTTCGTCACACCCACCATGTCACCAGACACACACACACAAAAAAAGATCTTATTTCTCGGCCACACGTGCGGCGGGGAAAACAAAGTGAACTGGATGCACGTGTCGAGGATCCATTCTCTTCTTTGATGGAGAATTTAAACTAATTCGTTGTCTTGCTTCTGTCTCGATTTCAAGATGGTGGTGGAAAAATTAGTTTTGGCAGGTCAACGGCCGAAGAAAAAGCGAGGAAGGATAGCGTGAAATGAGCTTTTTGAGTTGGTTTCTTGGCGAATGAGATGTTTCCGCAGGACTTGTGGTCTTTGAATCATTTGAATTTATCAATTTGAACCCATTGATTGTGGTTCAAACCATCAATATAAATAAACAACTGGATAGACTGCTTAACGCTGGGAAAATGAAGCCGTTGCCAGACGTCATTGGTGGGATAAAAAATACGGATTGCCGAGGATTGAAATAAAATTTTGGGTTGTACACAGCAGAAATGTCAATAGTAGACCTTAATTAGTAATAATGTGCAAAAAAATATATACTCTAACACTTTACAAGGTTTTTCGCATTCCCATCCAACAATAAAAGTGAACTGTGATTGGTTAATCATCCCACCAGCTTCACAATCCCCGGCGCGTTTTTCTCTTTGCATTGACAATGGAGCAGTCTATCCAGTTGTTTATCTATATCGATGTTTCAAGATGGTGGTGGAAAAATAGTGTTGGCAGGTCAACGGCCGAAGAAAAAGCGAGGAAGGATAGCGTGAAATGAGCTTTTTGAGTTGGTTTCTTGGCGAATGAGATGTTTCCGCAGGACTTGTGGTCTTTGAATCATTTGAATTTATCAATTTGAACCCATTGATTGTGGTTCAAACAAGGCTTGAGTGGCATCACTTGGGGCCCAAAGTCATCGATATAGATAAACAACTGGATAGACTGCTCCATTGTCAATGAAAAGAGAAAAAAGCTCCGGGGATTGCGAAGCTTTGCGAAGCTGGTGGGAAGATTAACCAATCACAGTTCACTTTTATAGTTGGATGGAAATGCGAAAAACCTTGTAAAATGCTAGAGTATATATTTTTTTGCACATTATTACTAATTAAGGTCTACTATTGACATATCTGCTGTGTACAACCCAAAATTTTATTTCCAATCCTCGGCAATCCGTATTTTATATCCCACCAATTGCATCTGGCAATGGCTTCATTTTTCCAGAGTTATGCAGTCTATCCAGTTGTTTATCTATATCGATGCCCAAAGTACATCATGCTTTCGGTTGCCCTATAAAAAAAAATTGGATGTGGCGCTGCAATATTTAATGACAGTGCTGGCAGGAAGGATTTTCGTCTTTAGTCTGCAAGTTTATTGATAACCATTTTCTAATGTCCAAAATCTCACAACAAAAAACCAACCAAAATGTAATTCACTTGAATAATTTAGCTTAAGTTTCTTCGAGATTTAATTATTTAACGACTGCCGCTTTAAATCAGTTTAAGGTTATAGTTAATTTAAGGGCTCTGTCTGCTTAGGATTCATAAAAATAATAACTTAAAAAAAAAAAAAAAAAACTTTTTTTTTATTATAAAATACTGTTAGGTTTATAGATATAAAACTTGTTAGGCTTAACAAAAACATTCGTAAATTGCAAAAAAAAAAAAAAAAAAAAAAAAAAAAAGATTTTAACAACTTTTTAGTGTGAAAATGCCAGGTAAACAGGAGTCCTCAAAAAGTAGATAGGTGTGCCCTTGTTGAAAAATATCTCAGAAACTACAGAACTGATCCTTATGGAATTTTAACCACACTTATCGCTATATCCCGTACCAGAATTATTGCAAAATTTTAATTTTTACTATATTTTTTGTCGAAAAACATTACAAAAACCCCACTTTTTTCAATATTTTTTTGTCCGCCATTTTTTTATATTTTTGCATATAAATTTATATTAGAGGTACGGGATTTAGCCACTGCCACACTAAACCTAAAACCATTATTATTTTTTTTTTTTTCAGATGGGCCGTTGTTCAGATTTTTTCAACAGCGCACACCTACCTACTTTTTGAGGACTCCTGGCATTTTCACACTAAAAAAGTGGTTAAAATCAATATTTTTTTCTTCTTTTTAATTTACGAATATTTTTGTTAAGCCTAACAAGTTTTATATCAATAAACATAACAATATTCTTAAAAAAAAAAAAAAAAAAATTATAAAAATAGCGTTTTTTTCATGCATCCAAAGAAGACAGATCCCTTAAGTTTAAAACGTAATTGAAATTAATAAAAAAGGACACAGGTTTCAATTTAATTACAATAACTTTGAAAATTTTGGGGCTCCAAGCTTTGGGTTTGATGGCTTGTTCGGAAATCAGGCCTTGGGTTCAAATGAACCAATTGTTTCTTGAATTGTGGGACAAAACAGTGACATATTTTGTATCAAGTCAATGAACCGATTATGCATAATATCTAACGAGCAAATTAAACCGTTCATTGATGATATATAACAATTAATTGACTGATTAAATAAAGCCTTAAGTTAACTTATCAAATAAAACAATTAATTAACTTATTAAATAAAATAATTAACTGATTAGTTGGCTATTTATTAAATCAAAAATTGATTACTGACCAAACCTTACAGTTCATCAATATTAAAAATCTTACACTTTTCTACAATTGAATCAAAATAGTTCATTCAAAAAGAAATCAAAGCAGACTTAATAGTCACTTTTGAAAAGTACGGATTTCTAGAATTATTTTCAAACTGTACAAATAAAAACAAGATACAAGTTAAAACGCAATAGAAAAGAAGTCAAGTAACTGCTTTAAACACGATTAATAAGCACAAGAATCCGTCCAAAACCTTCATTCAGAACAATTCAATGACATCGATGCCACTTAATTTTACAGTTAAAGGTTAACATTGTCCATCATTTTCGACATCTCTCAAAAATCAGCTCAACCATTTCTGCCATAAAATTTCCCAGAGAACCAGTCTGAATTATGTTTCTCATACAAATACAAGACATTAAAAAGAAATTCATTTTTCTATTTTTTTATTTGAATAAATATCATTTGTGTATTCAGTACTTTTTTCCGTTAAAAACCCACATGCAGCGTTTTCTGTTTTTTTATCTCAACATAAATAACCGAAAAGCGTGATCGCCGTATCTGAGTCACCGTGTGGATATACGGCGTGGGTTGCATTTTACGAACATTTTTTACTTGGCACCGATAAAGATGTCACTTTACAACAGGGTCAAGCAAACGTCAGCGAAAAACATCTCTAGAATTACTTTAATCAGTTAGATCCAGTGCACCACCAATTAGTGAGCTTAAGCACGGGGGACAAATTGCAATTGCTGAACGTAATCGTTTGGAGCGGCTTTTATCGCGAAGAGGGGGGGGGGGGTCATTATTTAATTGTCCCCTTTGATCTTAGAGTGCTACTGTATGGATGTCAGGAATATCTCAGCCCTTAATACTTCTTGGATAGGTGGAGTGGGAAACTTAAATTGAGACACCAATTTTTGTAATTTCATGTTTTTCCAAAACAACTGAACTGAATAAAATATTGTTGCACAAATTGTCTGTAAATAGTGACGTATTATTTTGAAATTCTATTGTAATTTATTTGATCTTATTTTATTTATTAACAGCGATTATACAGGTTAGAAAAAGGTGGCAACACCTAAAGCAATCGAGAAATTTCGAGACGTTTCTTTTTTCGGCGAGTTGGCTGGAAATTTCGGGAATGTTCTCAGGCGCCTGGTATATAAAGACCGGAGATCGGGAAAGTTTTCAGATTGACTTCGGACTTTGATGAAAGCTGATCGCTTTGTTTACCTACTAGAGTGAACTTGTATAATTGCTGTATTCGAAGTTGTTCTTACTGAAGCTTGTGTTGAAGCTTGAGAGTAATTAAACTGTTGCCTGTGAATAAATCTTGTGCCTTTGAAGAGTGAATAAACAGTAGTTTTTATCTTAAAAACTGTGCCATCATTCCCTCAGCTGAAAAATTCATAATTTATATATATATATATATATATATATATATATATATATATATATATATATATATATATATATATATATATGTATGTATACTTTTATAATAATGTGCCAAAAATTAAAAACTTTTTTACTTTCAATTACCCATATGTATACATAGGGTAATGAAAGTATACTATTCGGTAGAAAAAAAAAATCGATGATCAAAAAAAATGATCTAGAAGAAATGTCTATGTGTCTGTGGTCAGCCTAGCTAAAAACTCATGTTTTTCAATGATTGCTGAAAAATAGCTCTAACGATTTTGATTAAAATCGCTGTGGTAATCCCTCTTAAGATGTTCTAAACATCCACGCCTCCGAAATTCCCTTAAAAAATGCTTTAATGTCGTTAAAAGTTGACAAACGAATGCCTTCAACACAGAGTTCTCTTTCCTTGATCATAGCTCATCAACGATCGTTTTTTCTCCTCTCCCCAATTTCACTTATTAGAGAGGATAATACAAGAATTACCGAAAAGTATATCGCCAAAAACACCCTTTTGGCGAAGTTTTTCTTTTCCTCTTTTATTAGTCCCATACACGAATTATCACATAAGATTTCGCCAAATTGTCCATTTTTACTAAATGAATGATGATGAAAGTATAAATATGGTAAATGACACAAATCTTCATCAGTAACATAGTGTAATTGAAAGTTGTGCGATGTTCCACACCCCTAGTTTTTAATCCAAAAATCGTGAAGAAAGTAAGATTTTATCGCGTTGAATGCGGTAAAGAAACTTAAGCGCATTATTGCGAATTTACCACACCTCGTGCTTAAATTTTATATGGTCTTAGTACAGAAATGACATTTTTATATAAGAAGATTCATTCACTGGAATAGCCAACATTAATATATATGTATTAAAAATATTTGTTGCGGTAGATTACAAAAAATATTGTATGCAACACGTGCAAACCCTTTTACAACTGGGTAAATTATTTAACCCTTTGCACTCCAGGCCTTTTTCGCTCGGAGGAATCAGCAACTCGAGACATTTTAGGTTCGGCTGGTGTTTATGGATTTGCTTCATAGAAACTAAACACAGTCATTGGCCTTGCATCGAATTTCCGCATCACACCTAATGGTCCTCTCGTGATTTGGCATCCAATCGTGTGGCACCTGAGTGTAAAGGGTTAATTCTTGCTAAAGCACTCGTTTCAAAAAAGCATTACTTTCGTAACTATAGTTGCATAAATAAGTATAGTTTTGTTATTTTGTTATTCCTATAAAAAAATTTCTGTTTGGGAAAGGACCTGAATTTCAATACGAAACTAAAAAAAGGAAAGCGTCAATTTTTATGTGTATCAAATCAAAGCGAAGTGGATGATTTACAGTCAACTCAAATGATACAAAGCTTTTTATACCAAACAATAATGAAAATTCATTCCGATTCATCTCTATATATATAAGGCAAAGCCCTCACTCACTCACTCACTCACTCACTCACTCACTCACTGACTCACTGACTCACTCATCACTAATTCTCCCACTTCCCACATAGTCACAACTCTGAAAATCGGCACAAATATCAACAATGGTAAAAATAGAAAAAGTAAACTATTCCGATCTCGATTAACACACTTTAAGGGGTCGAAAAGGGGTCAAACGTTCCAAACGGGGGACATTCGAAAATCCTACTTCCCACATAGTCACAACTCTGAAAATCGGCACAAATATCAACAATGGTAAAAATAGAAAAAGTAAACTATTCCGATCTCGATTAACACACTTTAAGGGGTCGAAAAGGGGTCAAACGTTCCAAACGGGGGACATTCGAAAATCCTACTTCCCACATAGTCACAACTCTGAAAATCGGCACAAATATCAACAATGGTAAAAATAGAAAAAGTAAACTATTCCGATCTCGATTAACACACTTTAAGGGGTCGAAAAGGGGTCAAACGTTCCAAACGGGGGACATTCGAAAATCCTACTTCCCACATAGTCACAACTCTGAAAATCGGCACAAATATCAACAATGGTAAAAATAGAAAAAGTAAACTATTCCGATCTCGATTAACACACTTTAAGGGGTCGAAAAGGGGTCAAACGTTCCAAACGGGGGACATTCGAAAATCCTACTTCCCACATAGTCACAACTCTGAAAATCGGCACAAATATCAACAATGGTAAAAATAGAAAAAGTAAACTATTCCGATCTCGATTAACACACTTTAAGGGGTCGAAAAAGGGTCAAACGTTCCAAACGGGGGACATTCGAAAATCCTACTTCCCACATAGTCACAACTCTGAAAATCGGCACAAATATCAACAATGGTAAAAATAGAAAAAGTAAACTATTCCGATCTCGATTAACACACTTTAAGGGGTCGAAAAGGGGTCAAACGTTCCAAACGGGGGACATTCGAAAATCCTACTTCCCACATAGTCACAACTCTGAAAATCGGCACAAATATCAACAATGGTAAAAATAGAAAAAGTAAACTATTCCGATCTCGATTAACACACTTTAAGGGGTCGAAAAGGGGTCAAACGTTCCAAACGGGGGACATTCGAAAATCCTACTTCCCACATAGTCACAACGCTGAAAATCGGCACAAATATCAACAATGGTAAAAATAGAAAAAGTAAACTATTCCGATCTCGATTAACACACTTTAAGGGGTCGAAAAGGGGTCAAACGTTCCAAACGGGGGACATTCGAAAATCCTACTTCCCACATAGTCACAACTCTGAAAATCGGCACAAATATCAACAATGGTAAAAATAGAAAAAGTAAACTATTCCGATCTCGATTAACACACTTTAAGGGGTCGAAAAGGGGTCAAACGTTCCAAACGGGGGACATTCGAAAATCCTACTTCCCACATAGTCACAACGCTGAAAATCGGCACAAATATCAACAATGGTAAAAATAGAAAAAGTAAACTATTCCGATCTCGATTAAGACACTTTAAGGGGTCGAAAAGGGGTCAAACGTTCCAAACGGGGGACATTCGAAAATCCTACTTCCCACATAGTCACAACTCTGAAAATCGGCACAAATATCAACAATGGTAAAAATAGAAAAAGTAAACTATTCCGATCTCGATTAACACACTTTAAGGGGTCGAAAAGGGGTTAAACGTTCCAAACGGGGGACATTCGAAAATCCTACTTCCCACATAGTCACAACTCTGAAAATCGGCACAAATATCAACAATGGTAAAAATAGAAAAAGTAAACTATTCCGATCTCGATTAACCCACTTTAAGGGGTCGAAAAGGGGTTAAACGTTCCAAACGGGGGACATTCGAAAATCCTACTTCCCACATAGTCACAACTCTGAAAATCGGCACAAATATCAACAATGGTAAAAATAGAAAAAGTAAACTATTCCGATCTCGATTAACACACTTTAAGTGGTCGAAAAGGGGTTAAATGTTCCAAACGAGGGATATCCGAATGTTCCTCTTCCAATGTAGTCATTTTTCGGATATTTTTTTGCAAATGTTAAAAAAATAAGTCATTCCAATATCGATTAACGAATTTTTAAGGGATGAAAAGACGACGCAACATTGAAACTATACGAGGATTAACTTAATGTCTAATTAACTTAATTCCAATACAGCTACTACTTTGAAATTTAGAACTAAGAGCAAACATAAACACAATAAACTATTCCAGTTTACTATTCACAATTATAAAGTTCGTTTAAAATGTCAACAAAGGAAAGTTCCTATTTTGATAAATCAATTTGTCGGGATCGAAAAGGGAGCAAACGTCTGAAGTGTAGAATACATGAATGTCTTTTGATCGCTAAAATGCTAATGGTAAAATTTCGTAGCGCAGCACGGGTATTCAGCTAGTAGAAATATATAGCGATTTATGGCGATTGGTATACAACAGCTGCTAAACTTTTATTTAAAAACATTGATAAAGTATAGTTTGTGTGAAATTTCAATTTAATAGAATTCTAGTAAACTGAAATATTATAAAAGAATATTTAACCTAACATTCATGCCGATACAAAAAAAATTATCGCGATTTATGGCGATTGGTATTTAACAGCTGCTGAACTTTTATTTAAAGAACGTATATAATACATTAAAAATACTGCTGTAATGGTATGGCCTTTTAGAAAATTTAGTGAGAAACACTGGTCCAAAAGTTGACCTGCTGTGATTGTGGTCAAATAGAGGATTTCTTCAAGAGTACAGTAGAGTCCTGATTATCCGAGTTATTGTGGACCAAGACCAACTCGGATAACCGAAAAACTCGGTTAAAGCGAAAATTAAAAATAAAATAAATCGTATCGGTTTAAATGTATGTTTTGACAAGTACAAATGTTATACTATAGGTAAACCACATGCAATTAATAATATATAGTAATGCTTAAAGAGTTCTCCTACTTAAGCCTTGAGCCTTAAGACCTTGAGCGACGCGATAGGAGGAGCAGTGCCATACAATGAAAAGGAATGTAAACATTTTGTTTTCTTGAGTGTTTGAGAGATCAAGTACCAATTTTTTTCGGAATTAGTTTTGACAAAGGAAAATATCAGTGGTAAAAAAAAAATTAAAGAAATATTATCTGGCTCGGTTAAAGCGGAAACTCGGATACCGGGGCTCGGATAATCGGGGTTTTTCTGTATTTCATTTTTAAAAACTTTTAAGTAGATAACGTATTTCTTCAAAATCCAATTTGTATGCACAAAAAAAAAAAAAAAAAAAAAAAATCCAAGATTACTTAAAAACTGACCTTGCAACCAAACAAGTTTCGTATTTTTAGAAACGTTCTAAATATAATTTGAAAAAAATTCAATAGCTCTCAGTTGCCTTCCTTATAAGCAACTACTGGAATTTTGCTTACCAAATCCCCACAATAATTATACACGGCAAAACTAACTAAATGCTCAACTCGATGTACCTGTATGGAGGTACATTAAATATGAACCTTTTCCACAACATCGGGGAAAAAAAAAATAATCTAGATTAATTCTAATTTTGAGAATTCAATTTCTCATTTCGGCCCTTGTTAAAACCTCAGTTTCATAACTAATTTCTGTTATTGCGTCCGCAACTGGTTTCTTTTCCCAGATGAAGCACGAAGTTTGTTTTTGAGTGTTGGTATAAATCAAACCGCGGAATATTACTGGGGAGGAGTTTCTTTTGTTGACGATCTAGTTAATTAAGTTCGTGGACAGGAGAAGTCGTCGTATTTCAAAGATATCTTCAACTGCGGTGGTCTTTTTGGAGGACTTGCCTTGTTTGATGGGTCAAGTGCCTTTTTCAGAAGAAATCCGGGAAAGTTTATTATTTATGTCGGGTATCCCATTTGAAAACTTTCTGCAACGGTGGTTCCATAATTGCAGAGAAGTTTTACGAAACTAGGGGTGTGGAACATCGTATAACTTTCAATTACACTATAATATTGGTCGAGGCATTAAAATTTGACCTTGCTCATGTTATTTACCTTGTTCATGTTTTCACTTAATTGGCTATGCTATTCGATAGACATTGCATTGGCCTATCTTGTGCGTGCAACAGAAAAAAATCAGTCGTTCATGGGCGGTGCTCATAGGCAGAAAGCTGTGTTAAATACACACGTTTTTCAACTTTTTACTCTTTTATCGCCTTCCTAAGGGTTTGTTGTATTCAGATTATCTGGCGCCGTCAGCAACACGAGGGCTATAATGCGTCGAAACATTCGTCATTAGACAAGCCAACATACATTTACAAACACCCATGCCCAACACGGGACTCGAACCCGCAACCTCTCGGTCTAAAACCTAGCACGCTAACCACTATACCGTTTGGTCGCCTTTCTAAGGGAATTTCGAAGGTGGGGATGATTAGAACATCTTAAAAGGTGATTTTAAGATTTTTAGAAAGAGATTTTAATCAAAATTGTCAAAGTTTTTTTTTTTTTTTTTTTTAAGCAATTGCTAAAAAACATGATTTTTTCATGATTTCAATCTTATGCGCATGAGCGATTTTGACATAAACCTTAATGGTAAGTCCCATGGCCACCACTAATCAGAAAACCAAATATGAACATCATAAATCAGTTTGTTAGGGAATTATGCTGACATGTACACACAGACGGACTTTTTTTCTAAACCACTTTTTTTTTTAAATAAAAATGTTCCAAAACGTGGAGAAATTAAAAAAAAAAAATCAATTTTTTTTTTTTTTTTTTTTTACCGATTTCTATACTTTTTATTAGCTAATAAAAACATATGGGTAATTGAAAGTAAAAAAAACCCAAAAAGTTTGACTGTGACAATTACTGACATTAAAAGGCCACCTCCTTATAAGGGTATATTTCGTCCAGGCAATAATATAGCACGCACCATTTGGTGAAATTTAATGACTTAAATTCCTCCTGTTAATGTTGACGACAAATTATAACAAAAACTCTGCAAATTTGGATTTCTGACGTACACAAAAAAAAATAGCGTGAGGTTGTCCTGCCATTAGAATATCCAAGTTGTAATCCAATATTTAGATAGCGTTCCAAGATGTGATATTTTTATTTCAAACTCGAAAATGTCTTCCGGTATGGAAACTAGTCTCGACGAGAACTTTCATTTTACATATCGCTTCTTTCTGTGACATTTGTAGTTTTTTTTTTAGGGGGATCAGACTGATGGATTGTTTGTATAACATTCTCATTACATCAGTTTTGAGCAGAAACCAAAGAATTGAATACTAAAAATTTAGTCTCACAGAAATCTGAAGCATTACTCAATAACTAATTGAATATTTGTGTGTTCAAACATAAATATTAAAGTAGTTATTGAGTAATTAAAAAATTAGATTGGACGCTTGTTTTTTTCAGCAAGTATAGCCTTTAAAATATAGACTTATTTTGATTTAAGGCAACCAAGAATTGATAGACACTACAGCGAGCATCAATTGTCAGATGGACTGATTGTTTTCCAATACTTTTCAATATAGAACAGTTTAACTTCGTTGAAGTTTTATATATATATATATATATATATATAAAAAACTTCAACTCCTTTCACTCAGAGGTGCAACGTAGCGTAATAAGATTACTTTTTCTGTTTAAGACTTGTTTAAGGTATACGTATAGGTTTCAACATTTTTTTTTAAATTTTCAATTTAAAAATTAGACCTTTGCACCTTGAAAAGTACATTGTTTGTTAAACTATTTCCAATAATTTTTTTTTTTAAATTTCTTCAATTTTAATAATTAATTAACATTTAATCAACTAATTAGGCTAATTTCGAATGGTAATGAGAAAAATTCTAATTGACCAACAGATACAATTTTGGTCTTCAATAATGCGGAATACCCTGCTCTATGTTTTGACCCTATTGACAGAATTTTACAGTGTGTATATTTTATGTCTTGCTTTAAGTGAATCTATTAGAAAAATCGAAGTTTTTTTTATACAGAATCTTATCTTTAAAATTAAATTAAAAAAATAGTTATGTACTAATCACTTAGTATTTCGGGTCAAAACATTCAACAATGTATGCAGATTATATAGCAAAAAAACAAATTTCAAAAAATATTATTTAAACTGGAGTTATTACTGTTTGAATGAAATACAAAATAGAATAAACTACAATCTGAGAATAACTTTAAAAAAAAAAAAAAGTATTTTTTATATAAAAAATTGTTATTATTATACTAATTATTATATATTTTCTTTTTAGTATGCTCCTCCATCATAGGGTTTCCTTTTTTTGTGTTGCTTTTATTTTGTTTTTGTTTTTTTATGGCCTTACAAATCTTCTCCGATTTTTGCAAGTTTTGCGATTTGAAGCCTATACGTATACCTTAAAAGCGTGGAACCTGGTTCAAGTTGAACAACCAAGTTAAACGGTCGCCACTGTTGGCAAAGTTTTTTTTCTTTTCTGTCTCCTTTTTGTTGGCCTCTAGGGCAGTTATGCTTGCGAAAAACAACAAGATAAGTAAACTAATGAATGAAAGAAAACAGAGCGTTCGATAATTAAGAGATCCTATGTTAGAACCATCCATCATTGGTGGTTGATTCCATTATGAAAGAGATCTTTGGCGTCATTTTTATGCACAGTGAAAGTAAGATGAATGGTTTGGGTCGAACTAATTTACTTTCAATTTGAAAAGCTGCTTGTACCCTGACTGAAAAAAAAACAATAATTAATGGTGGGTATGGCAGTTTTAAAAATTGTACATGGAAACAATAAATTGACTGTTGTTTTTACAATTTTCAATAATTAGTGCGCACATTTTAAACTTTTTTTTATTAGAACAAAGAAATACCTCGTATACCACAATATACTGTTAGGGGAAGCATATATACAGAGCTTCCTACAATATGCGGTTCAGGATGTGTAAACTCAAGATAATTGACGACATGATAACATTTAATATTTACAGTTTTCTACAAGCAAAATATAATTATAAACATAATTAACCTCTGCTGTAAAACAGAACTCTTATGAGGAAAAGATAATACGTTCTAAAAGCGTATGCTGCTTTCATGTGGGCGACCGGCTTCGATCCCGAGACCATTGGATCTCGAGGCAGATACTTTACCGCTATGCAAAAGAGTACTCCGGTGCACAGAAGCTTTATCTGTTATTTTGATGTCGCCACACAGCCTCCTCCCAGCGACGAAGGAGCGATACTGTTGTTTTGATCAACGTCTACTGATCGGAGTTGGAGGTTTGGGATGCTTGCTGCATCGTTGTTCCCGCTTGTTTGCGGTGTTGCACGCGAGTTGCGTCTGATTGCTTGTTGCGATGAAGTTTCTCCTTTCAGAAGCGCCGATAGATGGCAGCATGATTCGTTTTGGTCCGGCTGTCACCAATAAAACGTATGAAGCTTTCGTTGCGGGCGACGGGCCTCGATCGCGAGACCATTGGATCTCGAGACAGATACTTTACCGCTGTGCAAAAGAGTACTCCAATGCACAGAAGCTTTAACTGTTATTTTGATGTCGCCACACGTTCATTGTCTTATAGCTATATAAATTCATAGAACACGACAAGATAGAAAATAAAATCAAAACAAAGTTACGTTGTCCTGGCAACGCTTAGGTTCCATTCAGGAGCAAGAAATAAACTTTGATGCGTGTGATTTTATTAACCTCGTGCACTACAATAGAATACGAGATTAAAAGAAGCAAGACGTCAAGGTATGAGTTAAAAATAAAAAGTTTTTAGATTGAAAGGGCAAGAGTAATTAATAATATTAAATGAAAAACGTATATAAAAATGGACAACGTTAAAAAGGCATAGTATTGCAAGTCAAATATCAACCAAGCATCTTTAGACACATTGAGTAAAAAAAAAAAAAAAAATTCCATTGAAGGGGGCCGTTGGTACTTGCAAGTAGGTACAGATTCTGCGTCAAGAATTGTTTACCTAAAACCGCGCCAAACTATGGCAACTATAGGCCTTCAAACCGATGAAGATAATTAAACATTGCCCCCATAATGCTATGTAATAAATTTGCCACTGTTGCAGACATATTCTAACTTGTTTGGGGAAAGTTGCTAATATAGATCTCTATGGTGAAGTCTTCTTCGGCTTTAAGTCAATAAACCAAGCATGCGTCATACTTGAAAAGTGAAGCGATCATGAAATAATCTATCGTGACACACTTACGCACCCCCCCCCCCCCCACCAAACTGGCAATTTTTTCTAAGCTGCTGATGAAAATATAAAAATGATAAATTACACAAATCTACATCAGCAATATAGTGTTATTGAAAGTTGTGCGATGTTCCACACCCCTAGTTTTTTCCTCTATCTTTCAAGAAAACTTGTTTATTTTTACTCTTTTAAATGATGGTTTGGTTTATTTGAATAAAAATACACTCTGGAATACTAAAGACTGTTCAAAATCCAATCAAAATGATTTTTGTGTACAAATCATTTTATGCAGATTTTAAAATATATTCACATAGCTTATAAGTTTACAGCCAATTTCGTGGTCTCCCTAAAATCATGGGCTCCTTGTGGACCTACACGATGATCAGGGCCTGGCCTAAACCATCAATAGCACTAACAAACACCTACAATTCGCATATCTCTCGCAACCAAACTCGACAGAAGCCCAACAAAAATATCCCCATACCCAGAAAAAATAAAAGAGCAGATTATCCTTTCAACACGGAACTTTTTCTCAGCGATTCCTCCGCGTCTTTTATCAGCGTGTCAATTACTGCCCCACTCATTCATTAAAGTTCTTTTTTTACTTTTTTTTTAACGGGTGTATAACACAGTCTCTTGGAAGATGTCTGTATTTGTATCAGTCGACGGGTGACGAATACCAACGAGTGACAGATCGGAGCAAATTGGTGACACATGCTCCAGCATGAGGCCCTCGACAAGGGGGTTGGGAAGATTCTCGGGTCCATCCTTTTACCCGCCCCCGCATCCGGAATGGTGATGAACAAGAGAAGTCATTGCAGATCCTCGAAAATTTCATGGTGCCTTATTTGCTCACGACCTTTCCATATACCCCCTCTACAAAATTAAATAAGGGTCATCGTCTGGGGTGAAAGTTTGAATTTGGCAATTATATCGCTTTTCGAAGATTGTTGCGATTAGAGATAATTGTGATATGGAAAAAGGGTGATTATGGGGATTTGTGTGATCTGGGGGAGTATATATATATTGGAGGGTGCACATCCGTTAGTGGAGGCGAGCAATCGGATGATCATTGATGCTTGAGCAAAATCAGGGGGAAGGTTTTTATTTGGCAGTTATCGCTTTTCGTAGATTGGTGCAATTAGAGATGATTGTGATATGAAATAGGGTGATTATATGATTTGTAGTCTGAGGAAGAATTGAATGGTAAATATCGGTTAGTGGAGTTTAGCAGTTGGTTAATTTGATGACCACTGAACCGAAATATAATATTCCAGGGATGACCCGTTGGATCTATAAATGCGATATCGATGTAGTTTGATGTTCCCCATAATTGGAACAAGCTGTATCCAGCAGCAAAGGTACATTAAGTCCCCCCCCCCCCAGTTACCTACGGGATGATACAAAATTTTATTGAAAGGAGAACGTTGTTCTTAAATTAACTAGCTAACAGACGAAAGTAATACTAAAATGGTTTCGATGGATGACGGTAAGCTTACGCGTTTAAATTTTTAACATAGGTTAGTTACATGGTTCGTAGGAAATTGGAAAAAGTGTCTGTTGAGCGGAAAGTCAAACCGTTTACCAACATCAATGCAAGAACGGTCAGCAAGATGATGATGATAATAATAATAATAATAAAATTCCATCTATTATAATCATTGTTTTTATATTATGTTATAAAAATTATAGACATTGCAATGAAATGCAATAATTTTTCAGCATATATTTTCTGTTTATGACAATTTATTGTGGCCCTGACATGAAATCCATGCACAAACATATGTCCTTTCCTGACTTCAAACACAGAACTATACCCACCATGATTTGAAAAAGCCAAGAAAACAGTAGAGCGTTTCTGAGAAAGGGAAGAAAACGGGTGGGCTCTCAGTTTCTTGCTAAAGAAATAAAGACTGAAGACGCGAAAGATACGATCGAAACGTGAGAAGGGTTGGGACAAAGTTCTGGAACTACTGCAGTAAAGATTACAGCGATTCTTCCCGTCTGTTGAAAAGTTCATGAAGGTTTCAGGGTTTTTCACGACTTCCAGGCGACAATTATAATGATTTTTTATTTTTTATTTTTAAACTTATAGTCGAGGAAAGGGAATAAATTATTTTGCTTAATGGCATCAATCGATTTCATTTTGTATTTGTCTTAAAACTAATTAGGTGATTCTTCCTGAAACAAGAGACTTGAATGTTTTTCCGTGTTGGTTCTAAAATAATGGATTTTGTTGATTGGTTGTTTTCAGATTATCTGGTTGATTGGTTGTATGGATTTTAATGGCACAACAGCCAGGATTGGCTAAGCAGCGCCAAACATATTGTCTTTTACGATTCTATAAAGGCATTATCTATTCAAAAAGAAACAAGTCAAATTAGGTTAATAAAACCAATGTTATGCAGAAACGAAAACAAATTCGGATGTGGTTCGTCTGATAGTAAATCCTTTAATGTTAAGTCAGTAGTACCAAAGTGGTTTAGTCTAGATATATTAAAATTTGGACAGACACATAAAATATGATTAACAGATAAAAGGCAACTACACTGTGAGCAAGTCGGTGCTGGTTCGTTACATAAAAGATGCTTGTGTGTAAAGCGTGTATGACCAATTCTAAGTCTCGTTAAAATAACATCCTTGTGTCTGTTTAAAAATGTTGGTTTAAAAGTTTTAATGGATGGTTTGATTGAAAGCAGTTTATTATGTATCTGTTTCTTCCATTGCAGCTCCCACACCTTTTCTTGAGTTTGTTTTATTGCGTGTTTCGCATCACTTAGTGGGACAAATTTGTCTGATACAAAGCGAATGTTTTTCGCTGCTAAGTCAGCGAGATCAGATTATCTGGCGCCGTCAGCAACACGAGGGCTATAATGTGCCGAAACTTTCGTCATTAGACAAGCCAACATACATTTACAAACACCCATGCCTAACACGGGACTCGAACCCGCAACCTCACGGTCTAGAAGCTGGCACGCTAACCACTATATCATTTGATCGGCATAATGGATTTTGTTTCTTTCTCTCTTTTGAATGGAGAGTTTATGGTAAAATTTTTAATTCAATGAATAATATGTATGCCAGGAGTACGTTGTGTAAGATACAAGTTTATGACTAAACGTTACTTATTTCGCAACGAAACGACAGTTAATTTACAAAAAACTGTCAAAAGGTTTTACAAAATCTATAGCTATTTCTCTCTACCCCTCCCCAACCCCAATATAAGGGGGAATATATTTAATTTTATACCGGACAAATGTTCAATTGAATGGTAAATTTTAGAAAGGAGCATATTGTTTAGAAATAAAAGCGAAACCTCCTTTTATTACTAAACTTATCATTAAATGTAATTTTTGATTAAGAAAAATATTTTATTTTAAACCGTATTTTTATAGGTTTGAGTGCATTATAAAATAGTATCGTAAATTAATATTTTAACAACCCTTTTCGAAAAGGTTCTGTCAGAAAATTTGTTACCCCGAGATGATAATCCTTCGTTCCGTTTATGATAGCATATGAAACGAAAAGTTCATTTAATTTACAAGTAATATTTCCCGTTTTATTTCAATTATGCTAATATACCAACTTTTAATTTTCTCTTATAGCCAGACAACCCAAGATTAAAATGCTGATGGGAAATAAAACAGCTGTTATTTTAAACACCCCATGAATTTCCATACGATTACCACAAAACACACACACACTACAAAGAAAAAAACGCGTTAAATTGTATTTAACCGATAGCATCTCCAACAGTCCCTCCAATCAGATATTATTAAGACATTAGCAGACCTTTGGCCACTCACACTCACAGCAAACATCTGCGGCCCTCAAAACCATCCACAGTCTTATCTGTGACTGTAATCGACACGACTGGCATATGGAAGACTGCGTCAGGGACTGACAGCAACAAGAAGCGAATTCGAAATTAAATCTCGGAATCAGTCAGTGATCTGCCGCTTTCGGAATTATACGGGCGCCATTAAAAACCAGAGGTAATCCATTTGAGTTGTTCGAATTGCAACCTTTCTTGGCGGAGGTTATGTCGTGATGTTGGCATCTCATTGGGTGGCGATATGGAGACTGGTTGACCCATGGTTGACTAAGGTTCTCGCACCTGCATCAATCACGATTACTGATTCCAATGCTGGACTTTTGCGATTTTGAGTGGGTTTTTGGATGGAATAAATTGGGCCACGCGTGTCCGGGGTTCAGGTGCTAACTATCAGTGGCGTATAATTCCGGCCACCTGCCAAGAAACGTTTGGCTGGGAAGGCTCCCAGGTAGGCTATGTTGTTAGCAGATTGACCTGCGAAAAGATGGTTTCGTCATCAGTAGATTTTTTTTCTTGGACAGGTGTGGTCTTTAACAAAAAATGGGGAAAACAGAATTGCAGTTTTTGAGAGAAAGGTTCTTAGAAGTATCCTTGGTGGTGACAAAGAAAACGGTCTATGGCGACGATGCTTTAATTCGGAATTTATAGATTTTTTTTTAAAGAGCTCGCTGTCATTAAAAACTTTAAAACTAAAAGAATGAACTGGGCTTCTCATATTGCTGGAATGGATGAAATTAATCCAATAAAGAAGATTTTTGTTGCAAGGCCTTTCACGAGTAGGTAAAGAGGAAGGCCAAAACTGCAATAGCTCGATTCTGTTGAACGGATTTTAAAGTAATCGGAGTGAAGGACAGGCAGACCAGGTCGAGATATAGGCTGTCCTGAAGAAATCTTCATCGGAAGGCCTTGGCCTAACCTGGGATGTCATGCTGAATATGATGATGATGGTGTGGTCTTCATGGACGCTAATTATATTTAGGGTATCAGTGGAGGACAATGGATCGGGTATCAGTTTTACATCTTCACTTTTTGAGTGCCTTTAGAAATTCAGACGGCTATTTTATCAAATTTGTGTAATTTGTCCCCTCCCCATCTTGCCCGAATTTGGCGCTCAATCCTCACCAATGTAATAGAGAATTGTGTTCTCTTGACAATCTTTATTTTATTAAAATTTTTAAATTATAGCGAAACTTTGAATTTACAGCCGAACCGGTTAATGATCTGACTTGTAAAAGATGAATTTTAAAATGGCAGGAATGGTAGAGGCGTAATTTCAATTCAAATAGGTTTATAAAATGTAGATAGAACAAAATTAATGACTGTAATAATTACGAAAGTATTATAAGAACGTGAATTGTGCACTTTGATAGAATGCATTATAATAATAATAATAATAATAAATAGATTTGGTTGGTTGTTTTCAGATTATCTGGCACCGTCAGCAACACGAGGGCTATAATGAGCCGAAACATTCGTCATTAGACAAGCCAACATACATTTACAAACACCCATGCCTAACACGGGACTCGAACCCGCAACCTCGAGGTCTAGAAGCTAGCACGCTAACCACTACACCGTTTGGTCTGGGTATTTAAAAAATAGAAGTATAAAAAAAAATGTACTTTATTAAATTGTATTTAATTGATTATTGTACTTAAATTATTGTATTGATTTTCGGGCGAAAGAGCTACACAGGGCTATACTCCTCCGGAACATCAATTGATCAAGATCTATGTGAAGGTGATGTTTTGGTACAGGATAGCTGTCATGTATAGCGCAATCAATTAAGTTAAAATTGGATAGATGACGCTTATCCCTACTAAAAAAAAAAAGCAGTGACATGTTAATAGCGACGAATTTTGACAACATCTCAAAAAAGGTTGGTTGGTTGTTTTCAGATTATCTGGCGCCGTCAGTAACTCGAGGGCCATTGTATTGATTTTCTGGCGTCTTCATTAGACAAGCCAACATACATTTACAAACACCCATGCCTAACACGGGACTCGAACCCGAAACCTCGCGGTCTAGAAACTAGCACTCTAACCACTATACCGTTTGATCGGCACACCTCAAAAAAGCAAAACGGTTAATCCAGCATATTTTGAGCGCTTATAAAATATTTACCAGTTTTTTAGTTGAGTGGGAATCCCATATGGTGTAAGAAACAGAATTCTTGCCCTTGGTCTCTCAATTGAAATTCTTTCGGACTGTGGAATAAGAGTTCGCCGCCCACCACCCTAGATATGGAAGATCGTAAAAAAAAAAATGCAACTGTCCCAGAAATGACAGTAATTACAGATTTCCAAAGGAAACAATTTACGGCGCTTGCATTAACGGAGAGTATATCAGCCTGTTGGGTGCGGTAGCCACTTCCTACTTTGTGAGATAAAAAAAAAAGTAAACACAGCCCCCCGCTAAACCCAAAGTTGAAGTCCATGACAGAACAAAAGGTTTTAATTGCAGGGCTATTTGTAAAACTTCCAGCCTCTCATAACTAGCAAAACAAAGACTTTGGTATGTAATTTAGCAAATACAACCGGTTTAATTTTGATAAATAAAGCATGAGGATTTAATGGCATAAATCATTTTATACGTTAAAGGGGGGTGTAATATGTAGAAATTGATTTTTATTCATGATGTGTCTGCGATAGTAGAATACGGAATCGCATATATTTTTGTAGCCTACTTTTAATGTCTGGATGTTGGAATCCATTCATTAAAACGCTGTTTTAGAGACGGTGATAAAACGTGAGGTGGGGAATACACACCTTTTTTCAATAAATTTCGCAGTGAGTATAATATCTTCATTAATTTTACAGAGTGACTTCTGTATATAATATGATGGGGTTGTATATGTGCTGATAAAATTTAATTGACTTTTTATTGCTGCACGCACTTAAAAAAAAAACAATACGAATGTTAATCAATATACTATTGATAGAGAAAATAATCAAACTGAAATTGAAGTATTTTATTGGAAAAGGGGGGGGGGGGGACCGTTGGAATTGAGACGAGTTCTAGACTACTTGACCATTTGAAAATGTATTATTAAAAATTAAATAATTTACTCTTAACCATAAAAATAATTAAAATTTATTTTGGAACATTGAAATATTGTGTTAACACGTTCGCTGCTTATACTTGTAGTTGGCTTATAAATTTAAAAAAAAAAAAAAAATTAATTAATTAATTCTCCTTGTGTACTAGTACTTGCAGATACTCATAGCTGGCAGCGAGCATGTTAATGTATTAATACTAAACAAGTTAAAAATCTAAATGGAAGTATCGGTCGTGTCAATATTTGAGATATACAGATTAAAGGGGGAGCAGTGAGTTTCCTAGAAAAAAATCATGTAGGAATTTTAGGGATAATTCCGAAAATTTCAGGAACATTTTAGGGATAATTTCTACAAATTATAAGGGCAATTCCAAAATATTTTAGGGATACTTCCGAAAATTTCAGGAACATTTTAGGGATAATTTCTACAAATTATAAGGGCAATTCCAAAATATTTTAGGGATACTTCCGAAAATTTCAGGAACATTTTAGGGATAATTTCTACAAATTATAAGTGCAATTCCAAAATATTTTAGGGATAATTCCAAAAATTTCAGGAACATTTTAGGGATAATTTCTACAAATTATAAGGGCGATTCCAAAATATTTTAGGGATAGTTCCAAAAATTTCAGGGATAATTTCTACAAATTATAGGGGCAATTCCAAAATATTTTAGGGATAATTCCAAAAATTTTAGGAACATTTTAGGGATAATTTCAACAAATTATAAGGGCAATTCCAAAATATTTTAGGGATAATTCCAAAAATTTCAGGGATAATTTCTACAAATTATAGGGGCAATTCCAAAATATTTTAGGGATAATTCCAAAAATTTCAGGAACATTTTAGGGATAATTTCAACAAAAATCTAAGGGCAATTCCAAAATATTTTAGGGATAATTCCAAAAATTTCAGGGATAATTTCTACAAATTATAGGGGCAATTCCAAAATAATTTAGGGATAATTTTAAAAAATGTAGGGATTATTTCCTTCAAAGCTGACGCAGGCTCCTAACACAGACATTCTTTTCAAAGCATGTTTCAATATCGTCAGAAAGCTACCAATTTTCAAAAAATTTAAATTTCAGAAAAGATGTTCTCCTCTGGAGGATTATCTAGGTTTCGGAAGAAAATCGTCGAATTTTAGAGGTTTTTTAATTTTTTTTAAGGAATTATCGAAAAAACTTAAGTACAATTTTAGGAATTTTAGGGAGAAACACAAAATTTAGGGAAAGGAATTTTAGGATGAATACGACCCCTGGAGATTATTCACTAAAGAGCAAATTTCAAAAACTACAAAAATGCACCAACTTATCAACCAATATGGGAAAAAAAATAGCTTATTTCCTTTACAATCAGACAGGGTTTTGTCTGAAAAGCCAAGACTAAACTAAAACGTGCAACGAAAGCAAAACAGTTGGTTTTAGGGATATTCCAGGGGAAAAAAAAAGACGCTGCAACTTTTTTTGAAGAGTATTTCAAACGGACTGTCTTCTAAATATAAAACCGTAAAGTTAGAACTCCCGTCTGCAAGTGAGCGTCGAAACTGTCGTGGCAAATCTTTCTTTATGCGGACGTTACAACCGCATAAAAGCGGAATTTATATGCCACTCTCTTTAAAAGCAAAGGTGGGAACACTTTTCTTCTTGCTCTATCTCATTTTCTTCTTTTTTTCGCTACATTTTTCTTTGCTTATTTAACATCCGGCTGACTGCGAAAGAGAAATCATCCTCTGCATCCGTATATAGAGCATGTTGAAGATGACGATTCTTCACGAAGGTTGGAAGAGAAAGTACTCTTGTATTTCATTCACTTGGAAGAGAGAATACGTCACAAGATTACCGCTTTAAAAGTGATGTCATGGTCACTTTTTTTTTCCCACCGACATCTGATCACCGTTAATCACTCAACACTGTCTTTTTTTTTTTTTTTACTTTCAATTACTCATATGTATACATAGGGTAATAAAAGTATAGCATTCCGTCAAAAAAAAAGAAAAAAAAAATATATATATATATATATATATATCGATATATCGATTTTTTTTTTGGTGAGTTTCTCCACGTTTTGGAACATTCTGATTTCAAAAAAGTGATCTAGAAAAAATGTTTGTCTGTGTGTATGTATGTGTGTCTGTGGTCAGCATAACTCCCGAACAAATTGACCTACGATGTTCAAATTTGGGATGAGAGTTAGTGGTGGCCATAAGACCTACCATTAAGGTTTTCGTCAAAATTAAGCATGCGCATAAGGTAGCTGCCATCGAAAAAATCATATTTTTCATTTATTGCAAAAAAAAAAAAAAAAAAAAAAAAAACCGCCGGCTCCAACTATTTTGATAAAAATAGCTGTGATAATGCCTCTTAAGGTGTTTTAAACATTCCCACCTCTGAAATTCGCGTAAAAATGTTTTAGTGGCGTTAAAAGTTGAAAAACGAATGCTTTCAACAAAGAGTTCTCTTGCCTTGAGCATACTTCATCAAGGATCGTTTTTTTTTCCCCTTCAATTTCGCTTGTAACCAAGGGTTAATATAAGGATTATCTAAACGGATTATCAAACTGACCATTTCCATTAAATGAATGATGAAAATATAAAAACGGTAAATGACACAAATCCACGTCAGTTTTATAGTGTAATTAAAAGTTGTGATAGGTTTCAAACCTATATTATTATTATTATTTTTTTTTTTTTTTAATTGAAATCCTTTCTATTAATTTTTTTGTGTATGTTTGTCGATGGGGGGCAAATCTGCGGAGGCCTAATTAACCACCTTGCCGTCATCCAATGGGGTTGAAAGTTGGCAGATAGATTCGATGTTGATGACTATGCATTCTAACTAAATTTGGCGGCTGTCTCTTCTTCTTCTTATCAAGGACTATGGGGACTAAGGAACCTCTGCTTGAGCATTTTGTACCAACCCCATATCCCGTACAGATCGGTAGTGGGCAGTACTGCACAGGATGTACGAGCACACTTGCAAGAGGGAGTGCGCAAGTCTACCTATAGCCGCCGAAGAGTTCATTTCTACCTCTTTCGGTTGCTATCCGGTAGATGGCAGTACTACCGACCGTATGTGGAACTTCTTAATTTAGAGGCATCACCAAGCAGAAGATTCCACCAGAAGGCTTGGTTTTGCCACCCCCAGAGGTATTGATTTGTATGGGAACTTGGAGGACTTTGCGACCATGACTGATTTAACGTGCTCCAGTCACCATTAGCGAACACGGCGGTCTTTAGTCGGTCCCAGGCCCGAACTCGCAACCTCAGGGCTCGCAACCTTCTAGTTGCGAGAACGATACTCTCCCGACTGGGCTACGCGGCCCTTTGGCGGCTGTCACTAAAAGGTCGCTTTTAAGGAATACTAATAAACCAACTTGCCGTCATTCAATCGCGCTGAAATAGCATTTAATCGATCGTTGAAGAAACTCTTTCCTGTTGTCAAAATTGTTTTAATAAATAAGTAAATGCATTCGATCCAATTCGACCTTTGACCATATGATACAAAACAAATTAGGTTAATATCATGATTATGGGGACATTTGAATAGTTGGGCAGTCCACTGTGAAACCGCTTACGATTTTCTTTTTTAAGAGGGCTAATTAGTTTTTTGCCACCTATAATGCAATACTTTGCAGAATATAAAGAATGGCCGAAAGATTTACGAAACGTTGACAGTACATATCAGCAATAACAAGGCTGGTTTTAGCACAAATAAAGTAACAATTGAAAGTTCTAAATTCGAAGAAAAACAAAATATTTAAACATTTTGCAGATTTTTTCAAAAGGAGGCCCAGCGATTTTGCGTAAGGCATAAATCTTGGAATGTAAAAAGTGAAATCAGTTGATGAACCAATTTCATTGGTAAACTACAATTTTATACAACAGCATAAAATTACAAGGGTTTAGAATCAATATTTCGACCCATTTTGTTTTCGGTAAATAATATTTCTCTAGATCTGCGGCGTACTTTAAGCGTTATAGTCCGAGAGGCGACTGCAATTTTTGAACCCCATCGAACATCATTCTGAATTTTTTATAGAAATTGGAGAAAAGTGAGTAGATTAGGAATCCACTGGTCTGCCGTGGCAAAAATGGCCGAAACTGATCGAAAATCGACTTGGAATGAGTCGAACTAAAATCCGATTGCCAAATATGTCATAACTTGTCAAAAAGAGAACAAACTTTTTCGTCTGGCAACCCACAGCATTTTGATTTTCAATGAGAAAAAGCGCAAACGATTTCTGATCCCTGGCTTGGAAAACTTATATCTTTTAAAAGTAAGCCGAATTGGCGACATCAGTTAAGTCATCAGTGACGTAATGTTTATTGCCAACTTGACTCCATTTTAATAGGTGCAAGTAGAGCGTCGCCAGATATCCGAATCGTCTGCAACCTTCTTAATTGAAAATCAAAGAGTGAGGGTTACCAAATAAAAAAAAAAAAAAAATGCTCATTATTTGGCAAGTTATGGCACATTTGGCAATTGGATTTAGTTCGACTTATTAAAAGTCGATTTTTGACCAGTTTCGGCTATTTTTGCCACGGCAGACCAGTGGATTCGTAATCTACTCACTTTTCTCCAATTTCTATACAAAATTCAGAATGATGTTCGATGAGGTCCAAATATTGCAATCGCCTCTCAGTCCATAAGAAGCAAAGCCTAATAGAAAATACGTTTTTTTTAAAGACTCCTCTCTTTTTTTTTTACCACAAGCAATCTTTTCTCGTTTGTGTTGTGTTACTCGAGGAATGGTTAGGTAAACTATAGGCAGGTTTTATGTGGGAAAGAGTGTTTGCTTTGGCGTCGGTTTATTTGTGTGCTTCTCCACACTCAAATCATTAGTGGTGTTTTCTTCAAATAAAGACTTCGCTGCTCGGGCGTGGGTGCTCGGCCAGATGGCCGTGGATAGATCGCGTTGAAAGGGTTCGGTTCTCAAATTCTGCAGTGATGTATGTATGCGGCGATTAGGCGCTGAATCGGAGTGTAAAAATAAGGTACCTTGAAAAGTGATGTCTACTCGTCTTTCGATGGGAGAATTATTTTGTTTTGTCTTTGGTTTGGATTTTTGCTGGTTTATTTAAAAAAAAAAAAAGAATTAGAGCGGTGTTGATTGGCATTATAATAAAAAGCATTTTAAATTGATTGTTATAAATTTAAAGGTATAAGTCAAATAATATAACCTTTACAAACAGTTTTTAATATAAATTCTTTATATTGTTGTATATTGTGTGTATATAGTGTAAATAGCTACGTATTATTTTAAAATTCTATTGTAATTCATTTTATCTTATTTCATTTATTAACAGAGATAGTACAAGGTAGGAAAAGGTGGCAACACCTAAAGCAGTCGAGAAATTTCGAGATGTTTCTTTTATGTGTCGAGTTGGCTGGATGTTTCGGGAAGGATCTCACGCGCCAGGTATAAATAAGACCGGAGATCGGGAAAGTTTTCAGATTGACTTCGGACTTCGATGAAAGCTGATCGCATTGTTTATCTATTGGAGTGAGCTTGTATAATCGCTGTATTCGAAGTTGTTTTTGTTGAAGCTTGAGAGCTGTTGCCTTTGAATAAATTTTGTGAGTTTTCTGAAGTGAATAAATAGTAGTTTTTATTTTAAAAACTGTGCCGTCGTTGCCTCAGTGGAAATATTCATAACAATATGTATTGCCAATTCTTATGTTCATTAACAACACAGTACCGTTTCTGAAAACAACGTGTGTTTGGTGTTTGCATCTATATTTAAATATTAAAAACATTCCTATCAGCAAAATGAGCGGTAAACTATATTTCAAATTTCATTTATTAAAAATGAACGTCACACTCACATCCACATATCTTTAATTTTTTCTGATAAGAACAATTTTATTACTTATTTATTAAAAAAAATTGGCAACAGGAAAGAGTTTCTTCAATTGGAGGATAGCAAGTTGATTTAATAGTATTCCTTAAAAGAGACCTTTTAGTGACAGTTATAGCCCCAAAATTTGATATTGTCATCAACATCGAATCTACTTGAAAAGTTTCAGCCCAATTGGATAACGGCAAGGGGGTTAATTAGGCATCCGCAGATTCGCCCGCCATCGACAAACATACCCACAAACATAATCGAAGTTAATATGCAGGATTTAAAAAGAGATTTATTATAAAAAATCACGTTATAATACCATCGTTTATACCAAATCCGTACTATACATCATAATTTAAACAAATGTAAAGGTTAAAATGGGTTAGATAAATATTAGGGATGTTACACAGGCTTTACACCGCATTTTGCGTAATGTTATTCTATTCAGTTCTATTCCATAAATCTCAAATAAATGGCCATTTAAATACTGCATATGAAGCACTTTCTTTATATATCATAGTTTCCTTTTGAATGGCAGCCATCTTTAATATAACTTTATTGTATCCATTATACGAATCATTTGATTTTAAAAAGGGGCATTCTGTATTTTTTTGGAAATTCATTTTTCTCTCTCTTATGTTTAAACTAGCTAAATACCCGTGCTTCGCCACGAAATTTTACCATGTGCATCCAGCTGTGAGGCCCAGCGTTGAGGAAATCCGTCATTGGTGTATAGACCCCAATTTTTAGCGCTTCGCTCGCTTACTAATTAAAAAAGAACTAACTAAAAATTTAAAATTCTGTTTTTCAAAAGTCCAATTAGAAGGCCAAAACTATTTATGTTGAAAATTTCAGAGCTGTAGCCCTATTAGAAATCGTTTTGTAAAATATTTATTAATTAATTAAAAATGAACTAAATAAAAATTTAAAATTCTGTTTTTCAACATTCCAATTAGAAGGCTAAAACTACTTATGTTGAAAATTTTATAGCTGTAGCCCTATAATAGAAATTGTTTTGTAAAATATTTATTAATCAATTAAAAAAATAATTAAAAAAGAACTAATTAAAATTTTAACATTCTGTTTTTCAAAAGTCCAATTAGAAGACTAAAACTACTTATGTTGAAAATTTCTGAACTGTATCCTTATTTGAAGTCGCTTTGTAAAAAATAAATTAAGTAAAAAAATTAATTAAAAAATAACTAATTAAAATTTTAACGTTCTGTTTGACAAACATAAAATTAGAAAGCCAAAATTTCCTATGTTAAAAATTTCAGAGCTCTACTCCAATTTTAAGTAGGTTTCTATAAGATTCACAGAGCCACAGACAGACAGACACACAGCTTGTTTTATTATTATAAATACTAAGACCGACTAAATAGACCGACTAAATACTAAATAGAAGTCATCGACAGAATTTGCAATCTGATTCTGTGTCCTTTAATAGGGATGTGGTAGCCTTGTAAGTTTTCATTCGATGCTGATTTCAATTAGAAGTTGGAAAGATATTTTCTCCTGTAAAATCTCCTTAAAACTGTCAAAAAACTGTCTTCATATGACAGCTATTGAATAATAAAACACATAAAAACAGAGTTTTTATTATAAATCTTTTATATGCATTGCCAATGTTTGTATTCATTAACAAAGCGCCGTTTCTGTTGTCAGAGTGTGTTTGATATTTGCATATAATTTTAAATATATAATTTTAAATATTAAATACATCTCCATCAAAAAATATACGGTAAGCTACTTTTAAAAATTTATTCATTAAAAATGAATGTGAATTTATGCACTCACATCCAAATACCTTTTATTTATTCTGATTCAAACAGTTTTATTATTTATTTATTTATTAAAACAGTTTTGGCAATAGGAAAGGATTTCTTCAACGATCGGTTAAATGCTATTTCAGCGCGATTGGATAACGGAAAGTTGGTTTATTAGTATTCCGTAAAAACGACCTTTTAGTGACAATGACAGCTACCAAAATTTGATAGAATGCATTGTCATCGACATCGAATCTATCTGGCAAATTTCAGTCCGATTGGATGAAGGCAAGGGGTTTTGTTAGGACTCCGTAGATTTGCCCGCCATCGTCATACATGCTGTTGCACAAATTGTCTGTATATAGTGTAAATAGTGACGTATTATTTTAAAATTCTATTGTAATTTATTTTTATCTTATTTTATTTATTAACAGCGATTATACAGGTTAGAAAAGGGTGGTAACACCTAAAGCAATCAAGAAATTTCGAGATGTTTCTTTTCCGACGAATTGGATGTAAATTTCGCGAATGTTCTCTCGCGCCAAGTATAAATAAGACTGGAGATCGGGAAAGTTTTCAGATTGACTTCGGACTTCGATGTGAGCTGATCGCTTTGTTTACCTACTAGAGTGAACTTGTATAATTGCTGTATTCGAAGTTGTTCTTACCGAAGCTTGTGTTAAAGCTTGAGGGTGATTAAACTGTTGTCTTTGAATAAATTCTGTGCCTTTGAAGAGTGAGTAAATAGTGGTTTTTATCTTAAAAACTGTGTCATCATTGCCACACACAAACACGCAAAATCGGAGTTAATATAAAAGATTTAAAAATCGGATGCATTTCTGACTTAAACATTCTGAAGTCCATTCAAACTTCTAATTTTTTTTGTAACTTTAATATATAAACAGAAGTAAATTGATGTTTCAACAATGACGAATTGTTTCGATAAAGCAAAACACGCAGTTTCGTAGTACATTTCACACGACTGTGTCCGATAAAGATTCTTAAAAAAAAAAAAAGCAAACATCTTACGGAAGATTCTGAACCCAGGAATGATTTATCGTCTGCTTTTTGATGAGTGATGAGGGGGGAGTGACACAATGAACACTGCTTCCGAATCACGATAATAAGCATCAGATCGTTACATCGATATTTATGTCTACTTTGTCACCATCTCCCAAGAATACATGATCGAGAGTTCTGATTAGTTGTTAGATAAAAAAATGAATCGAATTGGAAGTAAGGTGGAAAGCTTTGATTTCAAGTTGGGAGTTGCTTCTTTGAACGAATCGCCTCTTAAGGTAACTCGGAAGCATATTTCATACTAGTCTGAGAGGCGACTGCAATTTTTGGACCCCATCGAACATCATTCTGATTTTTCTTATAGAAATTAGAGAAAAGTGAGTAGATTACGAATCCACTGGTCTGCCGTGGCAAAAATGGCCGAAACTTGTCAAAAATCGACTTTTAATAAGTTGAAATAAATCCAATTGCCAAATGAGCCATAACTTGCCAAATAATGAACATTTTTTTTTATTTGGCAACCCTCACTCTTTAATTTTCAATTAAGAAGGTTGCAGACGATTCAGATATCTGGCGACGGTCTACTTGCATCTATTAAAAGGGAGCCAAGTTGGCAATAAACATTACGTCACGGATGACGTAACTGATGTCGCCAATTTGGCTTACTTTTAAAAGATACACATTTTCCAAACCAGAGATCAAAAATCGTTTGCGCTTTTTCTCATTGAAAATCAAAATGCAGGGTTGCCAGACGAAAAAGTTTGTTCTCTTTTTGGAAAGTTATGACATATTTGGCAATCGGATTTTAGTTCAACTCATTCCAAGTGATTTTTGATCAGTTTCGGCCATTTTTCCCACGGCAGACCAGTGGATTCCTAATCTACTCACTTTTCTCCAATCTCTATAAAAAATTCAGAATGATGTTCGATGAGGTCCAAAAATTGCAGTCACCTCTCGGACTATACCTTTACATGCATTCAGACAAGGGAAAATAATGTCGCGAGCTGATTGGTCGCCAGCATTCTTTACTGCTGCCATTTACAAATTAAGAATATAATGTTTTTGGAAGAACATTTTACTGAAATACAGCTAACAATAGTATGCAATAAAACCTATTTCTGTAATTGAATCTAATCATTACTATGCATCAGCCCATTTTAAAAGAAAAATTTCGTTTAAAAAGAATGTATATAAATACAGAATTTATAGAAACATGCAGGCTCGAACATTGCCGCGGTAGAGCCGTTTTTTAACAATTGCTGAAAAACATGGCTTTTTCAAGATTTCGACCTATGCGCATGCGCGATTTTGACGAAAACGTTAACGGAAGGTCTCTCTCATGGCCACAACTAACCTGCACACAAAATTTGAACATCGTTGATGAATTCGTTCGGGAGTTATGCTGACCACGTATATTCCGACAGACAATTTTTCTAGGCTACTTTTTTGAAATTAGGGAGTTCCAAATGTAGAGAAATGCAAAAAAAAAAAAAAAAAAAAAAAAATTAAACCAAATACTATACTTATATTTCCCTATGTAAACATACGGGTAATTGGAAGTACTTAAAGAAAAGGTCACAAAGGACGTTTGTAACAAAAAATAAGCTTTTGGATTGCTTTATGGATATAGATCTAGCACAAAACGTTCGATGAAAGCATTGCCGACGAAGAACTAAAATAAATTTATGTTTATGGAATTATGAAAATTATCTAGCAGAAACGAATGGCTTAGCATTAAACACGGCTTAAAAATAAATTTATCTAACATTTAGTAAGAAACACTTATCTATTTGGCTTGTATCAAATTCCATGCTAATACAATCCAAAATAAAGTGTTTTCTTTATTTTACATAAATATAATATGAAGGCATAAAATATAAATTTAGCTATCGATGTAGAAATATCCTTATAGTAAAAAAAACAAAAACAAAAACTTATACAGGAAAAATATTTTAAAAACAAAACTTCAATGAGATTATTTTGAAACTATTTTTTCATTTAAATAGGATTATACGAACACTTTAAGAGATTTTAATTTTTCTAAAGATAGAATTAAAAGCTTTCCTTGGTAATAATAACTTTAAAAAAAAGTATTCAACTCCAATTTGTCGACTTGGAAGTCTAATCCTTTTATATCAGTAAGCATTCAAAGTCTAGCAGCATAAATTGGGTTTACGTACAACAGTATTATGATTTATACTCTCGGGATTGGTATATTTACAATGAAAATTGAACAAATTAACCCATTAAAACGCAGTTTTTGTTATAAATCCTATATATGCATTACTAAACCAACTTTTATGTGCCATTGCAACTTATTTAAGCGATTTGGGTGCTCATATCGAGTTTTCATAGTAGTCCGAGAGGCGACTGCAATTTTTGGACCCCATCGAACATCATTCTGAAATTTTTATAGAAATTGGAAAAAAGTGAGTAGATTACGAATCCACTGGTCTGCCGTGGCGAAAATGGCCGAAACTGATCAAAAATCGACTTGGAATGAGTCGAACTAAAATCCGATTGCCAAATATGTCATAACTTGCCAAAAAGAGAACAAACTTTTTCGTCTGGTAACCCACTTCATTTTGATTTTCAATGAGAAAAAGCGCAAACGATTTTGATCTGTGGCTCGGAAAACTTGTATCTTTTAAAAGTACGCCAAATTGGCGATATTAGTTACGTCATCAGTGACGTAATGTTTATTGCCAACTTGGCTTCCTTTTAATAGATGCAAGTAGACCGTCACTATCAGATATCTGAATCATCTGCTACCTTCTAAATTAAAAAGTAAAGAGTGAGGGTTACCAAATAAAAAAAATGTTCATTATTTGGCAAGTTATGGCGCATTTGGCAATTGAATTTAGTTCAACTTATTAAAAGTCGATTTTTGACTAGTTTCGGCTATTTTTGCCACGGCAGACCAGTGGATTAGTAATCTACTCACTTTTTTCTAATTTCTATAAAAAATTCAGATTGATGTTCGATGGAGTCCAAAAATTGCCGTCGCCTCTCAGTCAATAGCGTTTGATGTTCACTACGAAAAAAACCATGGACATGATAGAACGCATTATCATCGACAACGAATCTATCGGTACAGTTTCAGTTAAAATGGATAACGGAAAGTAGGTTAATTAGTCAGCCGATGATTTTGCCCTCCATAAACAATACACATAAATTGTATCAAAGTAAATATTTATATATAAAGGATTTAAAAAATAAATTACAGTAGAACCTCGATTAACCGTCCCCTTTTTATCCGGAATTCTCTGTTAACCGACCACCCTTTTTAGTCGACATCAAAAATCTTCCACATGAGTAATAAATCATTTGTTCCTTTTTAAACCGTAATCTTTTCCGTTACTCTAAAGTGACATAAGTAATGGTGAGGCTTTTGACTGTTTTTCCAAAGAACTGACATGGTTAGAGCAACAACCATATGCAGATCAAGCTGAACTATTGCTTTTAAAAAGAATTCTGGATAGAACAGCGAAACAACGATTATTCAGATTACGACGACAAAAACTAATTTCTAACATGTCAAAAAAAAAAAAAAAAAAAAAAAAAAAAAAAAAAAAACATTAAAAGTCCTATATTTAATTATTGAAAATCATTTACTTTTAATTTTTACAACTCTCTATTATCCGGAATTATCGCTTATCCGACCTATCTTCGGTTCGAATTAGGTCGGTTAATCGAGGTTTTACATTCTTTCAAAAATTAGTGATGGAATGGACTATTTTTCCAACAAAAAACATTTCGTTCAGAGTTTTGAAGTTACCTAAAAATTGATTTAACAATTAAACTACAATTTATCATTGGTTGAGATCTGATAATTTCTACCACTGAGTATACATATGTTGAATGCTTATGTAGGTATTTATTATTAAACGTTAGGATAACTGCATTTTTTTTTTTACAAAAAATAACCTAGATTTTAACCTAAATTTTCACATTTTGATTCATAAATTGCAAAGTTGACTGATTCAACTATTGGAAGTTTCAGCCGTTAAGCGAAAGGTTACAGGTTCTGTCCTTGCCGAGAAAGCAAATTAATAAACGTGGTTTATGTTAATTTGTTTCAAATTTTATACTCTTTATTATTAACTATATGGTTTATTTATATATAAGTATTTAGAGCTGAAAGATTTGCCGAAAGTTAGAATGAAGATCTTTGACTACCTTACGTCGATTGACTATTAACCATTAAGGTTGGTTGGTTGGTTGTTTTCAGATTATCTGGCGCCGTCAGCAACACGAGGGCTATAATGCGCCGAAACATTCGTCATTAAACAAGCCAACATACATTTACAAACACCCATGCCTAACACTGGACTCGAACCCGCAACCTCGCGGTCTAGAAGCTAGCACGCTAACCACTATATCATTTGGTCGGCACCATTAAGGTTGCAATATGATTAACAATTGTCTCTGGACGATTACGTCATTGTCAACCTGCCGAGTACTCCATTACTAAAAAAAACTGTACAACAATGGCGTGCTGAATGAAGATCGATTGATGGACTTCAGCACATGTTCTGTCTTGTAGAACAGATTATTTTAAGAAACTAAATTCCAAAAATAGACTAAACCGACAAATCTATTTCTGTTGAGGTTGATAAGTTAACTTTTTAGTAATCTAAAGATGGGGTAAGGGGAGGAATCTCCAAGGAAATAATACTAAATCTGTATTTCAGCCTTCATTGATTTTCCTTTTGCCATTTCCTACGATTTTCGAATCAATCACCGATGTTCCAAACTGGTAACTCCCCCCCCCCCTTCCCCTTCGCAACTGTTCCAAAGAGTTTGGGTGGAGCCTGGATGATCTTATCTCTGCTGTGTTTTTTTTTTTTTATAGTTAATTTTTTTTTTCCTTCCAAACTTGTAACGGAATTCCAGTGTGGTCCCAACAGCGGTGATTTTTCACGTTTTTTTTTTTTTTTTTTTTTTTTTTTTGCTACTAACGGGTCAGGTGCCTTTTATACATCAGAACAGCAGTTGTCACTTCTCATTTACTGATTTGTCCAAACTCAGAAGACGAGAGGCCGCGAAAAAAGTTTTCATTTCTGTTTTTCATCTAGGAGAGAATTTTTTTTTTTTTATTGGTGGTGGAAATAACAAAAAAAAAGAAATATCTCCTCTCAAGTTTAATCTGTCAATCTTGGTGGTTTTGTCATCCCTGAAGAGAGAGCTCAATACATTGAAGATCGAGGGAGAGGGGGAGGACTGTTAGTCAGATGTGCTCGCCCCCCCAGTAGTTATCGGTTACAGTTAATGTCTGTCATCTGTTGATAGGAGAGGTTGGCCCAAGCCTCGAGCGAAATTCTTCGGAAGATAAGAAAACATTGTGATTGATGTTACACATTGTGTTGTTAATGTTTAGAGCCCTCAAGATGACGAGAATATTAGTGCTGGAATTCCATTTTTTTTCTGTGTTGCATGTGATGAAAATTTATCTAAGTATTTAAAATTAAGTCCTAGTATGCATTATTCCCTATCTTCTTCTTCTTCTTATCAGGGACTATGGGGACTAAGGCACCTCTGCTTAAGCATTTTGTACCAACCCCATATCCTGTACAGATCGGTAGTGGGCAGTACTGCACAGGATGTAAGCGCACACTCGCGAGTGGGAGTGCGCAAGTCTACCTATAGCCACCGAAGAGTTCATTTCTACCTCTTTCGGTAGCTACCCGATAGATGGCAGCACTACCGACCGTATGTGGAACTTCTTAATTTAGAGGCTATACCAAGCAGAAGATTCCACCAGAAGACTTGGCTTTGCCACCCCCAGAGGTATTGATTTGTATGGGAACTTGGAGGACTTTGCGACCATGACTGATTTAACGTGCTCCAGTCACCATTAGCGAACACGGCGGTCTTTAGTCGGTCCCAGGCCCGAACTCGCAACCTCAGGGCTCGCAACCTTCTAGTTGCGAGAACGATACTCTCCCGACCTGGCTACGCGGCCCTATTATTCCCTATACTCGCTATGCTACAATCTTCAAGCCCAGTGCATTTAAAAACTATTTTATATAAAACCTTGAAAATTGGTAACCAGGTACGAAAATTATCACTTAATAAAATGACATAAATTAAAAACTCGAAAATTAGCGTCTAATCTATTTTATTTTATATTTGAAATCCTTACGTGAATGCATATACGGTGGCTCCGTCTGGTTTTGTCTTTAGTTATTTTAATTTTCATTTATAATAGATAGACATTAAATGATAACAATTTATGTCATTTCATTAGGTGATTTATTTCCTACTCGCCAAACGTCAAGGTTTTATGCAAAGTAGTTTCTAAATGCACTGGGATAGAAGATTGTAGTATAAGCGAGTGTAGGAAGTTATCTTTACTAGGACTTTCTTTTAATATTAATTATATTTCCTCCTTAATACTATGTATTATTTGGTTGTATTCAGATTATCTGGTATTACGCCATAAAGTAAGAATTTTTGTTATCATGGTCAACAGGGGAAGATTTATATCATTAAATGTTACCAAATTGTTTATGATGGTATTTGGCCCTAAACCTATTAAAAACGACTTTGAAATGGATAAACAGCCATTGTTTTCAACTTTTACCTTGTTTATTAAGATCATTTAAGGTTTACGTATACCCTACAATTCACGAAAATCGATAAGAATATTCATTTTTTTTTGTTATTACGTATATCATAATATTCTCTGATACTTTAGCTTTCAAACAATACTAAACGTTTGAAAATATCCTTAATAGATTTTAAGTTACAATCAATTATAGATAGGTACTTCCAATATTAAATACCACGTTTTTAAAACTTTAAACCTGTTTTCTGACGAACTGTATTTTGATAATGTCACGCTTTACTCAAACAACGATAATTCGACAACAACATGTTCAATTATAATTTTTGTTGTATCATAGTAATCGACATAATATGATAGATGTTTTGAAACTCAATTATAAAATATTGGTTGAGAAATTGATTTTTTAGGGATTTTTAAATCTTAGAATTCTTTGAAAATATGGATTTTTTTCATGTTTTCACACAAAATAAATTGTAAAACAAAAACTCTTCTATATAAGAAACTTAATTGAGTTTCAAAACATTAAGAATAATATTTCGAATGGTTTGCAACTAGAATTGCGTTTCTAAGTAAATTAGAATTTGATATATCACTGTTTGGTTGGTTGTATTCAGATTATCTGGCACCGTCAGCAACACGAGGGCTATAATGCGCCGAAACTTTCGTCATTAGACAAGCCAACATACATTTACAAACACCCATGCCTACGCGGGACTCGAACCCGCAACCTCGCGGTCTAGAAGCCAGCACGCTAACCACTATACCGTTTGGTCGGCATATCACTGTTTGGAAAAGGTACTAATTATCTAATTAAAGCTTAATTAACAAATGCCGAAATTTGAATTTTTTTTTTATGAAATTATTTTAATCATATACTTTCTAACTAATGTAAAAAAAAAAGAATTGGATTTTTAAACCCAAAATTAAAAAAAAAAATGTTCTAGGGTATACATACACCTTAAGGTATATTTTGAATTTTTCTGATTTTTTGGAAAATTATTTTTATGATTTTTAAAAAACACTGACATGACCCACAATCGCTACTTATTAGTAAGAAAAAGAAAAAAAAGTCGATTGGTAAGTTTTCTTTTCAGCCGTCGGTAATGGGTTAATAGAGACTAGGGGGCTTCGCCCCCTGCTCGCTAACGCTCGCCAACCCCCAAACGCCTCGCTGCGCTCGGTGCCGCTCGAATTTGTGGTTAAAACATCTTGCTGCTGTCGAATAGGTTTGCCAGCCATAAAAAATTTCATAAAAATTTTATAAATTTAGTGTAAAGCCTAATAAAGAAAACACCCAAATTGTAAGTTTCATAATAGAAAGTTAAATATACTACCCGCCGACATTCTGACTTAAAACTTCATTAGCTATGCCCTTACATTGAAGTCCTAATATTTTTTTATTTATTCGGATAAGTCGCCCCATTAGAGAACGACGTCTAACGTGAAGCATTTTCTGGATAGAAATACTTCAAAATAATAATTACTCTAATACAAAAATGCTTCAGAAAAACAGAAAAAATCAACTTTGAAACGAAGAGTTTAAAAAGAGCTTTAAAATTAGCAACGGGTTTGTTGTTTACATACGTAAGGATAGCTTTAAAATTAGCAACGGTTGGTTGGTTGGTTGAACCCCCGAGCAGCCGGTTTGTTGTTTACATACGTAAGGATGTTGCCAATCATATATTCAAAATCATTGAGGCTTTGTAGTAGCTTAATGATGAAAAATATAGAAATTTAACTAATTAATAAAGTGTTAATAAATTATTTTGGCACGTTTTGGCAAATCTACGGCTTATTTCCTTTAAAATGACACCTTGATCATTGAAATTGGTTGAGCAGTTTAGGCGGACGGACTAACCCCAAAAAACGTATTGCCTATTAAATATATAGATATGAGTAGAAGCGGTCTTTTAGAGACAGTGACTCCAACAATTCAATTATTTTCTGTAATAATTAACTTATCAGACTACATTTAATATCACTCCAAGCCTGTCAATTAAATTCCATCAACGAATGTTTAAATATCCTACTCCCAACTGTGCTACTTTACCTAACATGCAAGAAAGAGAAGGGGGGGGGGGGAGAGAGAGAGAGAACCACCAGTAGTTATATTGAAGTAATCAAAAAGTGTTTCAATGGGAAAAAACGTGATATATTAAAATATCAAGAAAGAGAATATTTTGCCAGCATTCGTCTCTAAAGTGTTTTTTTTTTTTTTTTTACACAACTCTGATTAAGATTATATTAAACTCAAGTAATAATTTCTCGCATGCCATTCTTTGACACTTTCTATTCAAATTAAACAGCGGTAGAAAAAAAAGGCGTGGTATAGAAGTTAGAAAAATAAAATAAAATTTAAATCTCTTATGACAAAGTGACAAGTAAAAAACGTGAATTCGCTTAGTTAAAAAAAAAAAAAAATGCTATAAAATGAAATGTAACAGAATAAGTTAAGACAGCAATTAGAATTTACTTCCAAGTTAATACTATTCAGTAAAAACTCTCAAAAATTCAAATGCGAAAATTGATTATTTTGGATTTGACGCGCGTACGTGACAAAACTCTAGTTTCACTATCGCATACTTTTATCGTTGGAATTGAGAAATAATAATAATAATAATAATAATAATAATAATAAAATGAATCTACCACGAATAAAATGTTTAGTTCATTTACTTTCTAAATTGATAGGCGACTGCCGGAGCTTAGTTGGAATAAGCCAGAGCGTGTCTTCTTTGTGCGACCCTAAACCGGGGCACTTAAGTAAACAAGAATGCGTGGCCGGTAATTTATTTGTCTCAAAGCGATTCATCTCCACCCCCTTCAAACTGCTGGTTCAAACTGAGAGATAATGGGTTGACATATTTCGTATCGTGATCCCAAGACAGACGAAAAAATATCCACAGGGGAACGACCATGATTTTTTTTTTATTTTAGCATGAACTTAGAATAGATCTCACTCAGAAAAGGAAAAACACGTGCGAAGTTTTTTTTTTTTTTTGAAATTATGTAAACACAAAAAATGTCATGGATTTCAAATTAGAACTAGTATTTCCCATCGATATAGATAAACAACTGGATAGACTGCTGAACGCTGGGAAAATGAAGCCGTTGCCAGATGCAATTGGTGGGATAAAAAATACGGATTGCCGAGGATTGAAAATAAAATTCCGGGTTGTACACAGCCGACCAAACGGTATAGTGGTTAGCGTGCTAGCTTCTAGACCGCGAGGTTGCGGGTTCGAGTCCCGTGTTAGGCATGGGTGTTTGTAAATGTATGTTGGCTTGTCTAATGACGAATGTTTCGGCCCATTATAGACCTCGTGTTGCTGACGGCGCCAGATAATCTGAAAACAACCAACCAACCGGGTTGTACACAGCAGAAATGTCAATAGTAGACCTTAAATAGTAATAATGTGCAAAAAAAGATATACACTAACACTTTACAAGGTTTTTTCGCATTTCCATCCAACTATAAAAGTGAACTGTGATTGGTTAATCATCCCACCAGCTTCGCAATCCCCGGCGCGTTTTTCTCTTTGCATTGACAATGGAGCAGTCTATCCAGTTGTTTATCTATATCGATGGTATTTCCATAGCAGCGATTTTCTCTCACTCCTATTGATTAAATATTTATAGTAAAATTAACTGCCAGAGGGTACAGACCTCAATAATTTCTAATTCATATTCTAAGTTTATATGCGAGGGGTACTGTCTTTATAGAGAGTTCATCCTAGAAAATAAAGAAGAAAAAAAATAGGATAGGGTGCTGTTTTCAAAAAAAAGGGCAACTCCTGCTTTTTTAGGGCACTTTATCGAAAACTTGCACAGAAACTCAAAAGTCAAACAATATCAAAATACTGATAAAATGCTACAGTCCTAACTCTGCTGGAATGAGACTGAGAAAATTATCAAAATACTGGTAAAATGCTACAGTCCTAACTCTGCTGGAATGAGACTGAGAAAATTATCAAAATACTGGTAAAATGCTACAGTCCTAATTCTGCTGGAATGAGACTGAGAAAATTATCAAAATACTGGTAAAATGCTACAGTCCTAACTCTGCTGGAATGAGACTGAGAAAATTATCAAAATACTGGTAAAATGCTACAGTCCTAACTCTGCTGGAATGAGACTGAGAAAATTATCAAAATACTGGTAAAATGCTACAGTCCTAACTCTGCTGGAATGAGATTGAGAAAATTATCAAAATACTGGTAAAATGCTACAGTCCTAATTCTGCTGGAATGAGACTGAGAAAATTATCAAAATACTGGTAAAATGCTACAGTCCTAACTCTGCTGGAATGAGACTGAGAAAATTATCAAAATACTGATAAAATGCTACAGTCCTAACTCTGCTGGAATGAGACTGAGAAAATTATCAAAATACTGGTAAAATGCTACAGTCCTAATTCTGCTGGAATGAGACTGAGAAAATTATCAAAATACTGGTAAAATGCTACAGTCCTAACTCTGCTGGAATGAGACTGAGAAAATTATCAAAATACTGGTAAAATGCTACAGTCCTAACTCTGCTGGAATGAGACTGAGAAAATTATCAAAATACTGGTAAAATGCTACAGTCCTAACTCTGCTGGAATGAGATTGAGAAAATTATCAAAATACTGATAAAATGCTACAGTCCTAATTCTGCTGGAATGAGACTGAGAAAATTATCAAAATACTGGTAAAATGCTACAGTCCTAATTCTGCTGGAATGAGACTGAGAAAATTATCAAAATACTGGTAAAATGCTACAGTCCTAACTCTGCTGGAATGAGACTGAGAAAATTATCAAAATACTGGTAAAATGCTACAGTCCTAACTCTGCTGGAATGAGACTGAGAAAATTATCAAAATACTGGTAAAATGCTACAGTCCTAACTCTGCTGGAATGAGATTGAGAAAATTATCAAAATACTGGTAAAATGCTACAGTCCTAATTCTGCTGGAATGAGACTGAGAAAATTATCAAAATACTGGTAAAATGCTACAGTCCTAACTCTGCTGGAATGAGACTGAGAAAATTATCAAAATACTGATAAAATGCTACAGTCCTAACTCTGCTGGAATGAGACTGAGAAAATTATCAAAATACTGGTAAAATGCTACAGTCCTAACTCTGCTGGAATGAGATTGAGAAAATTATCAAAATACTGGTAAAATGCTACAGTCCTAATTCTGCTGGAATGAGACTGAGAAAATTATCAAAATACTGGTAAAATGCTACAGTCCTAACTCTGCTGGAATGAGATTGAGAAAATTATCAAAATACTGGTAAAATGCTACAGTCCTAATTCTGCTGGAATGAGACTGAGAAAATTATCAAAAATAAAAAAAAACTCTATACAGTAAAATTTTCATAAAATATTCATTTTTATAATAATATAAATTTATAATACAGTAAAATTAAGATGAGAATGCTTTGATAAAATGAATGTTAAGATGTAAAAACTTGTCACAGCTTACCCCCTTGCAAATTTTTCTAAAATTTGAATGAACACCTTAAACTTCATTTTTCTATTCTTTTGCCATTGTCATACATTGAATAGTGTTTCTCCAAATTTAACAGTGTTCATTGTGAGATATTACAAGGAGTAAACAGACTAAGGAACTGCCGACCAAACGGTATAGTGGTTAGCGAGCTAGCTTCTAGACCGCGAGGTTGCGGGTTCGAGTCCCGTGTTAGGCATGGATGTTTGTAAATGTATGTTGGCTTGTCTAATGACAAATATTTCAGCGCATTATAGCCCTCGTGTTGCTGACGGCGCCAGATAATCTGAAAACAACCAACTCACACTAAGGAACTTGGCCTATGTACTAAAATTTGTGAATTTTTTTTATTTCCTAAATCTGTTCAAATTCTGCGTCAAATCGGCCATTTTTTTGCCTTGCATACATGTATATGCTATAATAGAAGGTCCCCCCCCCCTTCTTTTTTAAATCAGAAATAATCCGGCATTTTTATGGAATTCCTGTGGTATTTAATTTTAAATAAAAAAAAGAACGTTTAGAAATTCATTATAGCAATTGCTAAATTACAAAAAAAATATTCCCCTGAATTTAATAAGAGACCAACGCGATTACGCGTTAACGAACGGAAATATTCTTTTTAAATGCTTAGTGTAAATTGATTTAAAATAGATTTCATAGCATAAAATTTCAATATTCCAATAAGTTCCATGCGGCTGGTAGGTATTTTGCGGCGCTATCTGCATTATTTGTTCAAACTGAGTTATTGTTAACCAGATGGTTCTCTGTAATTTATTCTGCATAATGTTGAAATTTAATAATCATACCAGCAGGGGAAACATTAAAAAAAATTCATAAGTTAGTCAGTTAGTTAACATCAAATCAACTATATAAAGAAGAGTTAAACTTTAAAAACCGCCATTGTTCACTTTGGGCTCAATCGTAGATACCACTCCTGTGTTTAGCACGGCATCATTAATGCGCTCAATTTTCCAGTTTTTTTCTTTGGCACAAATTATATTCCATCCATCACAATCCTCAAGTCTTCCACTTACATAATCTTCTATTTACACAAACACACACACCCAATAAAAAATCAAAACTGAACCATCATTTCTGTTGAGTAACCACAATTTCCCAGTTTTACAAACTGAGTAATACAAACCGTACAAATGCATACTTGTTAGTTACGTTATTTTTTTATTTTTTTTAAGCATACCCTGCAAAGACCACTCAAGATGTAAATACCTTAACTATTTTTTTTTTTTTGCAATTAGTGTAACTCAATTGCTGAGGACCATCTTATTATGGAAGTAGATGATCCGTTAAGGGCCAAAAAGTAAAGTGTATCTTGAAAATCGTGTACCAAGTTACCTTACCAACTTTATGTGACCCATCAGTCACAGAGGGACGATCGTGATTTTCCGCAAACGAGCCATTTTGCACTTCCAGAATTTTTAGCAACATTGACAGCAGTACATATTTCATCCCAATCCGTCCATGAGGAAGAAGAGGAATATCCTTGGCGAAAATTTCTTGGCAGGAACTCCAGACGCAGAGGAAAAAGCAAGAGTGAGGTCATAGACTTCAAATAGAAAGGACTATGCCATGACATGGTTGGCTCCTTTACATCCTTAGATTTTGCACGGCTAACCGAATATTTTAACGCCTATCAACTCAATGGGTTAAGGGATGGTTAGCATTTCTTCACAAGGTTGATGCTTGAAGTGAGAATAGCTTCAGGGTTGAGGGGACAGAGGCTAAAAAAAAACTTGTTTAATTTATAATTTCAGGAGGATGAGTTTTTTTTTTTGTTGGATTTTTTTGTTTGTTATGAATAACAGGTGAACTAACTCGATGGATTTATGTGAGGGTTTGTGGTGAGGTTGCTGGAATAAGCTCTTGTAATTTGCAAAATAGAACTGCTGGCTATAAATTGATAATTTGAAATAAAACGGTGTAGCGGAATAAATATATCCTCGTGCATCTCTAGCTGGATGAATATATCCTCGTGCCGTCACAACTAGATATCCTCGCGCTTTACCTTGGGAGTTGTGTTCTATAGATTTAAAGATAGCAGTTTTGAGTTTGGAGAACGGGCGTAGTTACTAATTAAGTTGTTTCTGTAAACCGTTTCGTATTATTACAATCGTAAACACTTAACCATTTACAAGTTTTTTTTATCTCATTGACATCACTGCTAGAACGGTAAATTATGCTGTATAAATCTTATTTTAGTGAACTGTCTTGTTTACAATTCTCGTTAGAAATTTCAAATAAAAAAAATGACACATTTTTATAAACTATTACGTAAAATTGCTTTCAGAGTGCTAAAATGGAGGGTAGTGTTGATGAAAATAGATTATTTCAAAGCCACACTGACATAAAAATTTGGGTGTTTGATTTTATTTAAAGGTGCTCTAGCAAAACGATTTTACATGAACAGGCAGAGTTATATTCGAAATTTTTTAAGGCCTTCGATACTTTAATTGAAAAATTAATGTTAATTTTTCTAGATTGGTTGATTTTAAACTTCATAAATTGAGTGGTTTATCAAGAAAGAAAAATAAAGCTCGCATAATCCACTGCATACCTTCGATATTATGAAAAATGATTGGGAAATTTTTTTGGAGTACACTCTTGAAGTCTTAAACTATAATCCAAACCTTTCCTTAAAATAATAATAATTTAATACTGAAGTATTAAGGAGTATCTTAAAACCTAGGAGCCTCAGCAACATCCTCAAGAAAAAACGAAAACAGAGTTAATACTAAAAACAACTCACAACTATCTAATTGGAAAATAATGAAAAACCTTTCTCTCACTCGAAGGTCCTTTTTTTCATAGCAAAGAAGAAAAAAAAAATCGTCCATGGAAGAGGTATCTGGCAAGGAAATTGGATTGGAGGCGAGAAGAGAAACGTGAGCGAAAATGAAACGTAATGAGCGGGAATAAATTCGTTACGGTCGCAGTTGCGTATGTAGAACGAAGATCGGAAAACCACTAATGAGCTTTTAACGATTGCTCGTCCAGGATAGGAAGTGGGAACGCTAAATAAAACACGACCCAATTATGGGATGGAATAGAGTCACTACTCAAATTATGATATTATCGTCTCTTTACTAGTACTCATTACTTGAAATTTGATTCCATTTAACAACAAAAAGATATTGTAATGAGCATGATTTCAAGGTGAACTTCAGACGATTTCTCGAGGTTTAGGCAGTTAGTGTCAGCTATGAAATTTAGATATAGAATTCTTCTTAATTGTAAAATGATAACCTTATAGTATTTTATGTATATAACGTGTATTAATTAAGTACAAGGCTGTAAGATTCAATCTTTTGTTTTATTATATTTAATATATTCTATAAATTGCTTAAATATTTAATTTTTTATATATCTGTAATTGCATTATTTTCCAATAATTGAAATAAGTAAAAGAATAATAATCAATCTATTGTATATGTAATATAAACAATTTATATAATTTATAAATTGTTTAAATATTTAATTTTTTTTTATATATATAAACAACTTAATTTCTTTCCAAAATAAGTAATAATCAATTACAATAAGTAAAATATGAATAATTAATTCAAAATAAGTAAACAATTAATAAGCAATTGAATATTCACGCATTGTTGACAAGTTTATCTTAATACAGCAATCCTACTTAAAAATAATAATAATAATAATAATAATAATAATAATATTTTTCTTGTTTACACCCACTGGATATTTGATCAAACAATCAATATTTTTACAGAATTCGATGTGCGTGATGCTAAATTCACACCATCTAAGTCTAGTGAAAGAAAATAAATTTGGATTATTTATTGTAAAGGAATAATATAAATATCATCTTTATGCTAAATGAAATGATAAAATTACTTTAACAAATATGAGAAATTTAAACTGTCATGGTTCAATTAAAAACTTTTATATTTATCTATGATTTAACGTAGTTTTTTAACAATTTTTTTACCCTGTTTTTTCACTAAAAGTGTCAAATAGTCTTCCACGCATAAAAATCCGGGTCCCATAAAAATATATAAAAAAAGAACCCAACAATTTCCTGATCTTTGAAACCATTTCCTTTTGTCTAAACAAACAATGCGCTTTTACAATGTTTTCTTTATGTATCACCTAGATAACCTGGCAGAGTTATTTACCACAGGATGCGAAACAGATACACAAAAACAAGAAAACGAAAATTCTAAACTCGGGGGGAAAAAGATAACCTGGAAGTCTCTCCACGAAAGACATCTAGGCGGGAATGGCTGATAAAAAAAAAATATGTTCGGAAATCGAATTGAAGTGAAGAACAACAGAGGCAGGGGTCAAACTCGTGAACGCGCACAGGGATGGTCAAGACAAGGCTAGGAAAGAAGTATATGCCTCTTAACTTTGGGATTACAAATACCATGATGCCCAGCTTCTAGGCTTTCTAAGCTATACCTCTGGACAAAATTACTTGAGGTTTGAGTACACGCTGTATGATGGATCCTTCCGCGTCAAGATATAGTTCCTAACAAATCACAACTTTTACAGTAATATTGATAACCTGCGCAGATAGTTTTGTATTAAACTTAAATATAAGTTGATAACAAAAAGAAAATGAGCTCTTTTAAGTTTAAATTTTAATTAATGCTTTACTTTTCTAACCACGGATACTATAAAGAGTTTTAACAACTCGGCCACATATCGTTCAAACCAACCAATCAGGACGCAGAAAAACCGGATCACACATTGTTGTAGCGTATCAAGTAAGCTTGTCTCAATGTATAAGCTTCCTAAGCTAGGCTCCTACAGTTGACAAATTATGCATGATGTTCTAAGTTAAAGTAGCTCTGCTTAGAGCGGTCTGAAACTTGTAGAAATCAACAGACTATACAATTTTATGTATGTATAACTGAGATATTAGGGAAAAAAATTATCTGAAGGAAAATAACATAAGTTTGAATTTTCATTACCAGATAGAAGTGTACTGCTTTAATAGCTAATATCATTAATATGAAAGTTGATAAAACTGGCTGGACCTTCCCATTATAGCTATAAATAAAATTTGCAGGCCAAAAAGAAAACGATCTATATAAGTTTTGATTATCTGACCTATAATTATTGCGTTTGAGGTTCATTATTTGTGAAAATATGAACAATATAATTACATTTTTCTTTAAATTTACAATTTTTTACGGTTAATTCTCCCATGATCTCAAAAGTACACATAAATATTTTTTCTAAAACTATGTTTTGTAGATTACTCCAGATCTAAGCCGAACTTTAAACCAAACTGCCTATATTAAAAGGTACGCACCCAAATCCCCTAACCGCAAATAACCAATGTAAACCGGCAAGTTATTGTATTTGTCAATTACTATTATAAAAGTCTCTCTCATCTCTTGTCACCTGACAAAAATATCAGCATAAATTCAGTGCAAAACAAAGGTACAAGTCTATCACAAACAGATTAAACTTATGAAAAGAAAATTTCACCAAGACTTTTTTAGCACCTTGATAGAATATTGCGAGTTCTCTTTGCAACAGGCAGAATGTTTAGATGGTACTCAATCTCTACAAAGAGTTGCTTTTGGCAGGTACTTCATTGATTGGAGATTATTTTACCAGTGTTCATATGTGGAGGTGAAAAAAATAACAAACTATAAATTTTTTTTATTTTAGGTGTTTGATCTTCAAGTTATTGACCACTTTGTTCTTTTGGTGATAAGTATGAAGATGAATAACGAAAGAATGAAGAACTTTCTTCAAATAGAGGCATTCTGAAATTCCTTCTGTATTAACCGATAAATTAAAAACAAGTTAAGATATAATCAGGGCCTATTACGTTGGTGATTTGATTAAGTTATTAATATAATTACTGGCTTAATTTTAAAGAAATAATACTGCTGACGATTTTCTGCCAAACTCCCTAAACATGCATTTTATCCTTGACCACTTTCAAACACTGGATCTTTAATTAGCTAGTGATATGTTTAAGTATACCAAAACTCAATTCTTGAAAATACTCCAGACCTGTGTTTTTAGGTCCCCCCCAGCCTAAAATGTTAATGATACTGAAATTCACTAATATATTTTAAATTACCGTTGCTTATTTGGAAGTGTATCTAATAGAATACATGTCTAGAATGTTTCAAGAAATGGCGCTTGGTCTAGTTATACACAATAATCTCCAATTGAATACCTGATATATGCAAAGGAAAAAAAATAAGGTCCTTGGTGTATAACTGAATAAAAATCAGTCGGCTCGTAGGTCAGATAAAAGTCTATGGATAAACCAATCACCTACTTAGAAACATTAGCTTTTTGATATGGCCGACCCGTGACGTATTAAATACTGGGTATGGGAAAGCTACCAGGCAATCTTCTGTTGAAACCTTGGTCAAAACCATCTCGAGAAGATCTGAAGTGAGCACTTGACAGTTTCAGCGTTGCTTTCGGTGCGGCAGAAAGGAAAAACACTGAAAGCGAGGCGGGGACACACCTTTCTGTAAACAGCATTTGACTGTCTTGGAGGGTTGAACTTTTAGTGCTTATTAAACAGGATAGAGCAATCCATTGAGTAGGAGTTGGCGGATTATGGGGGGAGGGTAAGATGCAACGCAAAGCCCCCCCCCCCCTCTCCGGCTATTTGTAAATATATTGGCGTGTGGTAATGTCTGAGAAATGTTTTTAAAGGTCCTGTTTGGACTTGAACTTTGGGCCAAGCATGCTCAAGGTAAAGGCCCTTTGAAGCATAGGTTCCACACAGAAACCAGTTAAGTTTTTATTTCTATATGCAGTCTGGTTTTGCAGCGAAAACACATAACATATCTATTTAATTTTTCGATTTTGTATGACCTGAAACTAAATGCACTTTTTTTATGCAAAAAAATAAAATATTATTAGGTATGACATTTGTGTTGACTGTTACTTGCATTATGGTATCATAGCGTAACCACTAACAAAAGTTGGAATAAATTTTTTTTTTTTGCCAAAAGGAAGCATACTTTATCATTTTTATACATTACACATAAAGACGGCCTATACCAAATGTCGTTAATTTCAGAAATAAAATCGAGATTCGTCCTTCAAAGGGGAAGCAACGAGGTAGGAAGAAAAAAATAGTCCTTGCTCTTTAACTTTGAGGAAGAGAAATTACAAAGCTTGAAAGATAAAAGCATGCAACATACCGGCTATCAGTGATATAAATTTGTATAACGCGTTATAGGCAAATTAGTTTTCCGAATAATGCCTCATAAAAATATTTTTAACTGAGTTGAATCATAATTCATTCCATCAAAACCTTCAAATAATTCTTTTAATCATAAAATGATTTTTTTACGTTAAAATTCACGATAAAGGAACTGAAAAGAAAATGCGCGTCTAGTCTGTCGAGATTCAGCTGCCAAGTTAAAATTTGCTAGTTGAATAGTTATACAAATACTTGTTTTAAATACTTGTCGAATTGACCACTATTTAGATAAAAATGTAAAAATGATATATTTCAATATTACCAAGTTTATTATATTGAAATATAATCGGTACCTCGATTTTTAGGCATACCAACAACACACTTCCCAACTTTACAAATTCAGACAATACTGCTCTATTGCCGACCAAACGGTGTAGTGGTTAGCGTGCTGGCTTCTAGACCGGGAGGTTGCGGGTTCCGAGTCCCGTGTTGGGCATGGGTGTTTGTAAATGTATGTTGGCTTGCCTAATGACGAATGTTTCGGCGCATTATAGCCCTCGTGTTGCTGACGGCGCCAGATAATCTGAATATAACCAACCAACCAATACTGCGCTATTAATACAAGTGCTCTATATTCCAATAATTATTAAATCATTTAAGTTAAAAATATTTTTTAAAGGCTCTTACCCAGGTTTTCATGGCACCATTTAACTATTTTCCAGAGTCATAAGTTTTTTGAAGTAGCAAAATCACTAAACAATTTCGCTTGTTACTTTTTTTCTTTTAATAGGAAGTCCTAGTAAGGATAATTTCCTTTATTCCCTATGTTACAATCTTCTAGCCCAGAGCATTTAGAAACTACTTTGTATACAACCTTGACATTTGGTGAGTAGTTACAAAAGTGATCACTTAATGAAATGACAAAAATTAAAAACTCGAAAATAGCGTACAATATATTTTATATCTGAAATTCATACGTCAATGCATATTAGAGGTCGGAAATATCGATCAAAATAAATATCGATACTATATCGTTGCAAAGAAAAAAATATCGATAACATATCGATATATCGATACATGATTTTTTTTTTTTTTATTTGATTTTCAATTTTGCCAGAAACAAAGTTTTTCGGGGCAAATTTCTACTTTTCATGATTGCTTTTTTTGTAAGGTGACTACTTTTTCAACTGAAATGGATCTATTACAAAAAAAAAAAAAAAAAAAAATTATATTTTCGTTTAATTGGTGCAATGATTTTAAGAAAAATTTAGATAATTTTCAATAGTTTTTAAGTGTATGGAAAATATTGAATATTGGTGCCGTTTTACTGTCTCTCAGCCAAGTTCAAACATTAGTTTTGAAGTTTTTGAAAAGGGAATAAATAAAATCGAAAAAACTAATGAAATTACAAAATGATCATCAAAAAACTAAAAAATTTTTTAAATATCGATATATAGGTGACTTTTATCGATATTTGTAATATCGATATTTTTTTAGAAATATCGATAAAAATATCATCGTATCGATATATCGCCGACCTCTAATGCATATGCAGTGACTCCACCTGGTTTTGTACTTTGCTTTTTTTTTTTTTAATTTTTACTTATAACAGATAGACACTAAAGAAAAAAAAATTTAATGTAATTTCATTAAGTGATAATTTTCGTACCTACTCACCAAATTTCAAGCTCTTTTATACAAAGTAGTTTCTAAATGCACTGGGGGCTAGAAGATTGTAACATAGCGAGTATAGGGGAACGATCCTAAACTTCCTCTGAAGCAAAGCTACAACAATGCAATAGACATGAATCAAAACGATCAGAAAAGTCGACAGTTTTAAAAATCTCTTGTTATCCCCATCTCCGTAATCATCATAAAACTTTTTACTGCCATAGCCATAAAATATAAAGCCTCAACCCATTTTTTTTTTTTTTTTTTTTTTTTTTTTTTTAAAGTAACCCGACTGTGGAGGTTCTCATCAAAAGATTCCGACCCCGCTACTGAAGATAGGTTATTTAAAAAAATAAATGTTATTAAAACCGACTCACAAATACCTAGATTGACGTTTCGGAACTTTAATTCCTAGTTATGCCTCGCAAATTTGGCAGTCATTAAAAAGCCCCCTTCACAATTGATAACGAGGTTGATTTTGACCTGACATCAACGATTCGGGGAAATTTTTCCGGTAAGGCAAGTCACCTTGGGGTTCGCAATTGTACGCTGGAAGACTTGTCTTCAAATTGTGAGCAATGTAATTATTATAATCAGATAGTGGACTTATGTAAGAGATGTTCCTCAAGACGATTTTTGGAGGGCGGGCCACTTGTAGAAAGTTATGTACCATTTCACGATGGTCGTCTGGATGGCTGAAGAGAATTGGCTAGCCTCGTTTCGTTGACCGCTCGAGTCGTATGCCATTTTAAACAACTTTTCAGGTGACCCCATACACTGAAATCGCATATTTCTTTGCTCTATTTCGCTGATATTTTATTCCTTTTTTTTTAAAAAGTGAGTAATTTTAGATGTCGACATTTATGCCTTTGGGATAATTGAAAAATGTGGTTGTTTTTTTATCTTTTAAAATTGATATTGTTGCGTGGACGGGTTCGAAAGATTTGAAGCCAAAGCAGATCAAAACTTGCAGAAATTTATTCCAATATAATTCTTCACAGATTCTCCTACAGCTCCAGAACTTCTCGTTCTAGTAAACGCAATACAGCTCTTTGCACAACAATAGAGCACAAAACAGCAGTTAAAAACTTGACAACACAACTGCTAAATCGCCGCAAAAGACAATGCAATACAGTTAGCTTTAGAACTACTCGGAATGCTCACTGAGATTCAGTAATTTCAGTCAACTAATGGACTCAGCTAACAACTAACTCAGTGACTTAAAATCAGTCAACTACTAACTCATCTCATGGCCGGGCTTATATATAGGGAAGCGAACATACGTGAACCTTCCAGAGATAGACATTTGGAGAACTTTCCAGATCGTAGTCGAAAAGTCCTATACATGTACATGGGATACATGTACCGCGAGATTCCCATTACCATAATGTTAAATGCCCTGCCCCTTGAAACTCGTTTCCCAGAGTTACCTCTGTAAAACCCGTTATCAAGCATTGAGAGGCTCATTGCAGAGAAACCAAAATAACGACGAACTATTGCTCTGCCTTAAGCGAAATGTACATAAACGTTCCTATTTACAAAATTAGCACTACGAAATATTTACAAATATACAAAAATTCGTAACAATATTTTACTGGGGCAACAAACAAAAATGTACTCGTTCCACTTAATGTAGTCTAGTGAAGAAATGTTGTGATTCTCTTCTACAAATATTGTACAAGAACTGCGCAAGTTAATCTGCCAGACCACATCGTAAATTTTACTGGCGATAAACAGCTTCAGAAGACAACTGGGTGTGTACTGGAGAGGGGCGTAACCATAGATTTTTTTCGGGATAGGATATGAACTTATGACTCAGCAAATCATAACAATTTTTGTTATTATTGGCAAATATATTTAGTTACAAGTACTTTTTCTACGTATGTTTAGAAATTAAAAAAACATTTTAAATAACTTTTCCATTTTAAATAAGAAATCCTTTAGTTTTTGAGTTCTGGTAGCAAACTGAAAAATTTCAGGAGGGGATATATCCCCATATCCCTACGCGCCTGGTACTGGGGAAGAGCTGTATACTTGGTCACCATTTTTTTTTTTTTTTAATTTATTTTTTATCAATGTTGTGTTTTATATTTAAAGGTAATGACCACTTACTTGCTCGAATGCAAGAATGAGTCGTCTAAATGCAATGTAAGCATGTCCATTTGATATTGAATGAAAGACGAACTCATTTGCGTTCTTAACAAGGGAAACCATATGCATCAATACTATATTCATGGGTTCAGGAATATGTAGTTATTAACATTTAGATAAAATTATTTTACATCTTTGCACGTACAACTAATTTAAGGGAAACGTCACAAACTCAAGTCGCATTATGTTCTCCGTTTGATTGGTTGTTTTCAGATTATCTGGCGCCGTCAGCAACACGAGGGCTATAATTCGCCGAAACATTCGTCATTATGTTGGATTGCTACTCTTTTAATTATAGAAGCAATCAACAGTTATTATTTTTCATCCTTTGGTTGTTGTTTTTAATTCGGGGATATTGGCTTTAAGTTGGACTTTGCAGATTAAAGTATTTATCGGGAAACTGAATGTTCCAACGTGCTCTTATCGAATCTAAGGCACTAACACGGGTTAGGAAGGCGATAGGGTATTGACCGCTGTTAATATGCAAACGGAAATCACATGTATAGAAGGTTTAGAACAATTTATTATTAGAATTAGAATGATTAAATTGAAACTTTGACTTTTTGGAAAGTTTAAATACGAGGAGGTTAGGATACATGGAGAGAGAGGATACACACTGAGAAGGGGTGGTAGTCTCCAAGTCAGAAGTTTTGCTGCAAAGATGATCCAACATAGTATGTACCATTTCTCTATCTCTCGCTCCAAGCACAGCCTTTAAATCTAGATTAAATTAAGCGCGTATTTATCTCGTCAGTTTTGTAATGAATTTTTACTTATCATTTTCGGATGTTCTTTCTCAATGTCTTTATAATTAACCTATGTGTGAGCAGTAATAAATATATTATTCTTTATTTGAATCTGAGTTGCTTCTTCCCTCGGTGTTTCTTTGCATTTGACTCCAATGTTAATATGGTGTCAGCACGACGCCAATGTGGCCAGAGGCATCCACTAACGATCACGATGGCAGCCTAACTAATGCCTAACAATTAGACAAGCCAACATACATTTACAAACACCCATGCCTAACACGGAACCCGCAACCTCGCGGTCTAGAAGCCAGCACGCTAACCACTATACTTTTTGGTCGGCTGTTCTCCGGTTGATGGTTGTTAGGGAGATTGTTTGGCGTAAGACCCATACGAGGGCAGCACTGCGCCGGAACATCGTTACGTCATTATTTTAGTGAAGAAGAGAATGCCTAAGGAGAGATTTCAGAGGATAACATCCCCGCATTTGAGTCTCGAAAGGGAGGAAACCATGTAATCCTGGATTCCTGCAGAAGTATAATAAATTTTGAAGTATTTCGATTCAAATATAATTTTTTTTTTCTTGTAGAAAATGGAGAGGGAGTGGTGGAACAAAACATTTCATTAAAACCTTGGCATTATTTTCAAAAATGTGCACATTTTACGTTTGGCCAGAGGTCTTAGACGTATTAGAAAGACGTAAACAAGAAATTATTATCTCAGACAATTTATTTTCAATAAGGAATTGTTATTCAAATCGCAACAATTTTTGAATAATTATCTTCTTCTACTTTTTGTTTTTCCCAACGTTCTTTCCCAACGAATAAAAATTTAGCAATGGCATCTAATAAATAACAAAATAAATTATTAAGATCAGTTTTCAATTCTAATGCGGCAAATTTGAATAAATTAAGAAGTGCATTTCTTTCAATGAATAACATAAGAAAAAGAATATTTTCTGTAAGATTACATGATAAACATCATAATATATTCTTAGGTATATTTCATCGATGATAATTGACTGTAATAAAAAACAAAATTAAAATTACGTACCAATTTGCTTTTAGAAAATGCAATACACTTACATTTCAAGAATACATTTTAAAGAAGACTTTAAAAACAACAGCGAATTTTCACGATTTTTTTTTTAATTTAATGTATGATATATGAGTAGTTGTTGAGTTTTTAATATCTCGATCAAAGATTATGAAAGAAACAGTAATGCAAGAAATGCATAAGCCTGTTTTTTTTTTTTTTTAATTTTTTTTTTTTTTGGACTATTCAAAGTAGATTAAGGTAGACCCGTAACCTAAGACCGCAAACATCAAATTTATTCCAATTAAGTTGAATTCACTAGTATCATTTTTCAATTTCATTATAATCTTTAAAAGCGTTTTTCTCAGAGTGGTGTTTTTGAAATTTATGGCCTTCTTTAAATTGCTAAAGCTTTATTGCAAATAAACGTAGAGTGTTGATTTAGTTTTTATTTTATTCTTCTTAAATTAGTAAACAAAAGTATGTTGAGTTTTTTTTTTTTTTTTTTTTTAAATATGTGCAGCTGTGTTTTTTCAAATATTTAACATAGAAAGTGGATTAAAAAAAAAAAAAAATGCTGATTTTTATAACATTTAAAAAAATATTTTCTAGAATAACTTTTGTTCATATTCTTACAAATGTCTAAGAAAAAAATAATTTATTAATTTTTTTTTTTTAGTACAGTTTATTTTATATTGTTGGTTTTCAACTAAAGACCAAATTTGAAGCGTCTAAGTTGAATAATAAAAAATTAAGTGTGATATTTGGTGTTAGGGTCCTAACTTAAGAATTTATTAGAAAATATTTGCAGTTTCTATGAAGTAAACCAAATTATATTCAATTTTGATGTATTCAATTGACATGGACCCCCACCCTAAAAATTTTGAAATCTTGCAGCAACTAGGTTTCGGAAAGAATAGACTTCGTTTAGCATTTGGGCAAACTTTGACACAAACAACTCTTACCATTTAAACTATATCAGATATATAAAACCCTTACACCCCTTAAGAAGGCACTCTACTCTAAAAATTGAAAAAAAAATTACAATTTTTTTTTTTTTAATTTGCTATAATTATAGTTTGGAGTGTTTTAAATATACATGCAAAATTTGAAAACTGTCTACGTTATTTAATGAGTGTTGTGATATTTTATGCTGGATTGGTTGGTTGTTTTCAGATTATCTGGCACCGTCAGCAACACGAGGGCTAAAATGCGCCGAAACATTCGTCATAAGACAAGCCAACATACATTTACAAACACCCATGCCTAACACGGGATTCGAACCCTTAACCTCGCGGTCTAGAAGCTAGCACGCTAACCAATATACCGTTAGATGGGCTATTTTATGCTGGATGACAGTATGATCTTCGTAAGATATGAAAACTTTAAATTTCTTTTTTCTCACTGTGTTTTGTTGATAATAAGTTTTTTGTAACGCTAAAGCTATTTTTTTTCTAATTAATGGAGAAATCTTAAATTTTTTAGAGCATGTTGTATTTTGTATGTCTGTTTTGCAAATATTTTTATCATTTAACATATTTAGCTTTATGTTTATTTTACAAATCGGCATTTTAATTAACAAAATATATTGTAGTTTTCACTTTTTTAACTCTAAAGTAAAATTATTTTTGTTGTTGTTACGAATAAACATTTACGTTATAATTACTTACTACGAGTATCCATATTTTAATGCCAATTATTATATATTAGTTTCAAGAACTTTTTAGAAAACACTGCGGGAAAAAAATGTAGTATTTAATAAAAGCCTTAGCATTTTGAACATACAAATTTGAAATTTTTTAATTTTTCAAAAAATTAAAAAGAATTTTTTTGTTTGAAATATTGTTCTTTTATTTAAATTCCAATAAGGGACATATATATACATTTTTTTTAAATGCAATAATAAAAAATAAAATATAATAATAATAATAAGGTGGTAGAATGTCCCTTTAAAACCCTTTCAGTCCCAATTATTTATTTTTCATTTTAAAAATCTGAAATTTATAAAATATACTCATTTGGTATCCAGAATAACAGGGTTGAAAGCAATTTTTTATTTTTAATTAAAATTAAAAATGATTCCAAATGCCATCATTGGGCATTAGGTATAGGACAAGTCTAAAGCTATTTCGCTTCGGCATTTCTAAACAAATCAAATAAATTTGAAATCTTCTATTTAGTCGTAAATATATCTTAACGTAGTGAATACTGCTAGAAAAAAATAGCAAAAACTTGTAATAACAGTTCGAATCTAAAATAAATAATATAGCAGGGAAAAGGTGTTGAGTTGTACTTAACTCCCACTGATGCCAAATGGAATCATCACTTTTCAATCGTTGCAAATGTTAAAATTTTAAAATATTTATTCGTTAAAAATGGTTAATATACAATTTTTAAATATTAAAGAAAATGATACGAACATATTTAAAAGAGTTATTTAATTTAAATTACTCAAAAAATGAAATTAATTTCGGCATCTTTTTCGGAATTGAGAAAACATAAAAAAAGGCTCATTTCATTCAGCAACAGGACCCGTGCAGCCATATATTGGTGAAAAAGAAAAATATATTTGGGCAGAGAATAGTTTGATGATTGTAAAAACGTTGATTCGAATACACTGGGAGTATTAGGTGAGGAGAAAAAAATTTGTAAATGTTGTGATTCCAATTGGCATCACTGGGAGTGAAAGGGTTAACAAAATAACATATTCAGTTTGCATTTAAATAATCTCTCTCAATCAATAATTAGGTTTAAAAAATTCTATACATAAACAAAAACTTTTTCCTTTTTTAAAGTATCCTCCAAATTAGTTTTGATTAGGACCTATAGGGGGAAGACATCAGTTAAGAGATGTCACCGAATTTTTCATGCTCGACATGATCTCGACTTAATATAAATGGGTAAAAGCGGCTTTTTAATGACACATCCTGTCACAATCCAACATGTCTTAGTACAGGATCTCAAAGCGTTCTTTGGAGCAACTAAATTTCTAACTAACTCGTTTACACATCCGCCTCTATGTGGTTGGATTCTGATTTCCGAAAAAAGGGAAACACAAATCTCCTCTCATTCCGAAGTGAACAGATGGTGTAAAAGGGTTGCCGATATCATTAGCAATCTTTTACCAGAGACAAAAAAAAAAAAAAAAAAAAAAAAAAAAAAAAATACACGTAACCACTTGATGTTTGTGTGGGTCTTTGCCCCGTACTTTATTTGAAGAACAGAAATGACCAACTTTCGTGTGTTATGGTATACATATACAATTGAGAAGATTTCCTTTAATTTTTAGGTTATAATTTCAAACTTTTTGGAAGTATATCAGAATGAAAAATAATGCATTTTTATGTATAAACTTTCTTTTTCCGTCAATTTTTTAATCAGCTAATTGCAATTAAAGTGACTAATTATGACATTATTAGAACATACATAAATAAACTTGTAATTAACTTAGAGGTATGATTTTTATTGCAAATAAAAGATATATTATTGACTAATGTTCCTATGGAGAATTTTGAATTTGGCTTCAATATTTGTTTAATTACAAGTTTTTAAATAAAAAGTTTTAAAAAATACATAGTTTTTAACAAAAAATTAAGATTAAAATATGCATACAAAAATTGTTCATACCAATATATATTAGATACTCCATAGAAAACACATTCACAACTATTGTCGACAAAACAAAATTAGAATTTTGAAAATTGATAATTTATTGTGAAGTTATGACCGTTGGCGTAAAGTCATATAACACCAAAATGTCATTCTTCAGAAAACGCGTTTAAAGTTTACTACACTAATGAGCGTGATACAAAACAGGTTCACAAAACCTACTGTAATTTAAAAAGTAATTTGAGTCTCAGTAAGAAAATGGTATCATTTTAATGGTAATGAATTCGGGAATATTTTAAAACCAAAAAACAAAAACGCAGACTTGAGTCAAATTTCGAGATTCCTAATGTATATGTATACCTTAAGGTTATCAAAACATGTTACATGAATAGTATGCTTTTATTTGTTTTAATTTTAAAATAAATGAACAAATAGATTATTATTAGATTTTTAATTTTCGAATAAAACACTAATCTTATTACTAAATATGTACTTACTGTAAGACCTTTTTGAAGGAAAAAAAATAAAACATTTAAGCATTATAAATTGTAAGCAAATTTTATTTCTAGAATTTGAACATAAACCTTTCAAAAGAAGTATTAAATACGAATTTACACATTTTAATTTGAAAGAGAAAAAAAAAAAAAAAAGTATGCTTTTATTTGTTTTAATTTTAAAATAAATGAACAAATAGATTATTATTAGATTTTTAATTTTCGAATAAAACACTAATCTTATTACTAAATATGTACTTACTGTAAGACCTTTTTGAAGGAAAAAAAATAAAACATTTAAGCATTATAAATTGTAAGCAAATTTTATTTCTAGAATTTGAACATAAACCTTTCAAAAGAAGTATTAAATACGAATTTACACATTTTAATTTGAAAGAGAAAAAAAAAAAAGTATGCCTTTATTTGTTTTAATTTTAAAATAAATGAACAAATAGATTATTATAAGATTTTTAATTTTCGAATAAAACACTAATTTTATTACTAAATATGTACTTACTGTAAGACCTTTTTGAAGGAAAAAAAATAAAACATTTAAGCATTATAAATTGTAAGCAAATTTTATTTCTAGAATTTGAACATAAACCTTTCAAAAGAAGTATTAAATACGAATTTACACATTTTTTTTTTGTTCTCTTTCAAATTAAAAAGTATGCTTTTATTTATTTTAATTTTAAAATAAATGGACAAATAGATTATTATTAGATTTTTAATTTTCGAATAAAACACTAATCTTATTACTAAATATGTACTTACTGTAAGACCTTTTTGAAGGAAAAAAAATAAAACATTTAAGCATTATAAATTGTAAGCAAATTTTATTTCTAGAATTTGAACATAAACCTTTCAAAAGAAGTATTAAATACGAATTTACACATTTTTTTTTTTTCTCTTTCAAATTAAAAAGTATGCTTTTATTTATTTTAATTTTAAAATAAATGGACAAATAGATTATTATTAGATTTTTAATTTTCGAATAAAACACTAATCTTATTACTAAATATGTACTTACTGTAAGACCTTTTTGAAGGAAAAAAAATAAAACATTTAAGCATTATAAATTGTAAGCAAATTTTATTTCTAGAATTTGAACATAAACCTTTCAAAAGAAGTATTAAATACGAATTTACACATTTTAATTTGAAAGAGAAAAAAAAAAAAGTATGCCTTTATTTGTTTTAATTTTAAAATAAATGAACAAATAGATTATTATTAGATTTTTAATTTTCGAATAAAACACTAATCTTATTACTAAATATGTACTTACTGTAAGACCTTTTTGAAGGAAAAAAAATAAAACATTTAAGCATTATAAATTGTAAGCAAATTTTATTTCTAGAATTTGAACACAAACCTTTCAAAAGAAGTATTAAATACGAATTTACACATTTTAATTTGAAAGAGAGAAAAAAAAAAAAAAGAAAGAAAAAAAAAACACAATTTTACGAGAATATCTTTAGTTTCTCATGGTTATTAATTTTATCGTTGCTTCAGCTACAAGCCACAGTAAAAAAAAAAATAATAATAAAAAAAAACAAAAAAAAAACTAAGCATTATAAATTGTAAGCAAATTTTATTTCTAGAATTTGAACATAAACCTTTCAAAAGAAGTATTAAATACGAATTTACACATTTTAATTTGAAAGAGAGAAAAAAAAAAAAAAGAAAGAAAAAAAAAACACAATTTTACGAGAATATCTTTAGTTTCTCATGGTTATTAATTTTATCGTTGCTTCAGCTACAAGCCACAGTAAAAAAAAAAATAATAATAAAAAAAAACAAAAAAAAAACTAAGCATTATAAATTGTAAGCAAATTTTATTTCTAGAATTTGAACATAAACCTTTCAAAAGAAGTATTAAATACGAATTTACACATTTTAATTTGAAAGAGAGAAAAAAAAAAAAAAGAAAGAAAAAAAAAACACAATTTTACGAGAATATCTTTAGTTTCTCATGGTTATTAATTTTATCGTTGCTTCAGCTACAAGCCACAGTAAAAAAAAAAATAATAATAAAAAAAAACAAAAAAAAAACTAAGCATTATAAATTGTAAGCAAATTTTATTTCTAGAATTTGAACATAAACCTTTCAAAAGAAGTATTAAATACGAATTTACACATTTTAATTTAAAAGAGAAAAAAAAAAAAAAAAAACACAATTTCACGAGAATATCTTTAGTTTCTCATGGTTATTAATTTTATCGTTGCTTCAGCTACAAGCCACAGTAAAAAAAAAATAATAATAAAAAAAAAAAAAAACTAAGCATTATAAATTGTAAGCAAATTTTATTTCTAGAATTTGAACATAAACCTTTCAAAAGAAGTATTAAATACGAATTTACACATTTTAATTTGAAAGAGAAAAAAAAAAAAAAAACACAATTTCACGAGAATATCTTTAGTTTCTCATGGTTATTAATTTTATCGTTGCTTCAGCTACAAGCCACAGTAAAAAAAAAAAATAATAAAAAAAAAAAAAAAAACTAAGCATTATAAATTGTAAGCAAATTTTATTTCTAGAATTTGAACATAAACCTTTCAAAAGAAGTATTAAATACGAATTTACACATTTTAATTTAAAAGAGAAAAAAAAAAAAAAACACAATTTCACGAGAATATCTTTAGTTTCTCATGGTTATTAATTTTATCGTTGCTTCAGCTACAAGCCACAGTAAAAAAAAAAAATAATAAAAAAAAAAAAAAAAACTAAGCATTATAAATTGTAAGCAAATTTTATTTCTAGAATTTGAACATAAACCTTTCAAAAGAAGTATTAAATACGAATTTACACATTTTAATTTGAAAGAGAAAAAAAAAAAAAAAAACACAATTTCACGAGAATATCTTTAGTTTCTCATGGTTATTAATTTTATCGTTGCTTCAGCTACAAGCCACAGTAAAAAAAATAATAATAATAATAATAATAATAAAAAATACCGATAACGCAGCAATAAAAATAATCCCAAGTCACTGACTTCTGATAACCAAACAAACAAAAGCGAAAAAATCAAAAAATTTCTCCCGCCCTTTTCCAAAGTCGTAAAAAAAACGCCGCAAATTACCGAGATAATTACGAGACCCAGGGAAATGCCGGATACAGCGAAATTGTATGAGTCATAGTAATACCATGCTACTCTTCTAAAACTCTTCCACATCATTTGTACACCTATGTTGTTACGATACCATACCGAAGAGGTAACAATGCAGAGGGGAAGGTCCGTTTACTGGGCAGGGTTACCATAATGGTGCATACCTGAAATCCACCGAAAACGCACCTGAAATTGACAGATCTACTTAGCGAAGGATTGAAGAGAAATTTATTGGTTTTTGTGTTTGTTCTTTAGAGGGTTTGGGTTCTTGGGAAGTGATTTTTCCAGATGGTTTGTCAAACGGGAGAAATGGTGGATGTGTGGTTTTTTGTTGATTGACTTCTCCATGAAAAATGAACTACATCAAGATTGTTTTTCCGGTATTGATTTTAAAGATAAATTCCCGTCTAAGCTGAGGAAAACTCCAAGGAAAACGTGAAGATTGGTATATGTTTTGGAAGGATGTTTTTGGGGGAAAAAACACACACACAAATATATTAATATTCTTTTACTATAGACTTTTTGTTTAAAAAGTTGCTTGTTATATATATAAAAAAAAAAAAAATTATAACATTTTTGTAGTTTAGATAAAAACTTGCTCTATTAAATACTGTTGCACAAATTGTCTGTATATAGTGTAAATAGTGACGTATTATTGTAAAATTCTATTGTAATTTATTTTATCTTATTTTATTTATTAACAGCGATTATACAGGTTAGAAAAAGGAGGCAACACCTAAAGCAATCGAGAAATTTCGAGATGTTTCTTTCCCGACGAATTGGCTGGAAATTTCGCGAATGTACACTCGCGCCAAGTATAAATAAGACTGGAGATCGGGAAAGTTTGCAGATTGACTTTGGACTTCGATGAAAGCTGTTCGCTTTGTTGACCTATTGGAGTGAGCTTGTATAATCGCTGTATTCGAAGCTGTTCTTATTGAAGCTTGTATTGAAGATTAATAGTGATTGCACTGTTGTCGGTGAATAAATTTTGTGAGTTTTCTGAAGAGAATAAATACTAGTTTTTATCTGAAAAACTGTGCCATCATTGCCTCAGTGAAAAAATTCATAACAATACATTGAAAGTTATTGTTTTGGAATCCCATGGTACAGTAGTTTAACTTAAAAACAACAAATTTTATCTAAACTATTCAACAGCGCAAAACTAAAATTTTTTTACGCCTCCTCCGTTATAATACTCTAGATCCGCTCTTGGTAATAATCCTTTATTGAGACTTTGAATTTTAAAATTACTATATTTTAACTTTTGGTCAGGTACACTTTTGTCAAATTCTATTGAATATTTTAATCTAATTTTTTTCCATGATAAGGAAAACACACAAGATCTATAATTTAATGAGGCCAAAACACTTCTTAAATTAAGAAAAATAAATATTTTATTGAATAAAAAATAATAATTTTTGTTTGAGCAAAATATATAATTATTTTAAATATAATTTAAAGGGTAAGTTAGGTAAAAATTAACTGTTTGAAATGGAAAGTTTACTTGCGTGTAGTAAAACTTTTATGTTAATTTTTTGTGTATTTATTCTGAAATGTGTACCGAACCAAAATTTACCATATAGTAATTTTAAAATTCTAAGTCTCAAATATAGGCTAATTAGTTAAATTCTATGTAAAATATAAAAAAAAAAAAATGGAAGTGTAATTATCATAACAAATATATTATTATTGACTATGTCAAAAAATAAATTTAAATTATTGCATTTTAAATAATTCAGAGCACTTTAGTTGAATGAAAATAAGATTGATTTGGTTGTCGAGGACTCTTTTCTCTCGGTTGAAAACATACTTTTTCTCATAAATGTCATATTTCGAAAATTTTCTAGTCCTTAAACCTACTGAGAAAGTGCACTTGAACTAATAAAACCCATAGAAACCAATTTTTTAATACAAATTCTTTATAAGCAATGCCAATTTTTATATTCATAGCACCGTTTCTGTTGTCAACGTTCGCTTGGTGTTAGCATCTGATTTTAAATATTAAAAACTTCTCTATCACCAAAATATGCGGTAAACTACTTTTCAAAATTAATGTGAATTTATGCATTCACATCCAGATATCTTTTATTTTTTCTGATAAAAACAATTTTATTAATTATTTATGAAAACAATTTTGGCAATACGAAAGATTTCCTTCAAGGATCTGTTAAATGCTATTTCAGCACGATCGGATAACGGCAAGCTGGCATAAAAGCGACTTTTTAGTAAGAGTGACAGTCACAAAAATGCAATAGAATGCATTGTCATCGACATCGAATCTATCTGCCAAGTTTCGTCCCGATTGGATGACGGCAAGGGGTTAGTTAAGCTTCTGCAGATTTGCATGCCATCGATATACACAAAAAAAATCGAAGTTAATATAAATGATTTTTAAAAAAATAATCTTTTTCTGTCTCTTAGAACCATAGATAGGATACCATATAGGTTACAAGATATAAGAGAAAGTTAACATGGATAAATCAAATTACTTCTCTCCATTACATTCCCCTATCTGCCAAAGAGACCACCCATAACCACATCAGATAAATGATTAAATAGCACTGGTAAACAATATCTTAAACTGAAAAGAAACATGAAATGGAGTCGCTTTCTCGCCGCTTTGGCGATGAATCAACAAAACCAGTAACCCGATACGCCAAGGTCGAATTGGTCCCGTTCGTTCCCAAACGTTGGCTGACCCTTGACCCCCCTCTTCTTTACCTGTCACTGATGCTTCGGAGGGGGGGTGGATGCTTTTTTTCTTTTTTTTTACTCACTTGAATGGGGCGGAAAGGAATACTTAACTTTCACTTTCACAGATGGTGACTTCGAAAATTCCATTTGTGTACGGTTCTATTGAAGTGTAAAAAGAAGAAAAAAAGCAGAGAAATTGTAGTTTTCTTCCGAGAAGATGCTGCCTCCCACAAGTTTCTGGAATTTTCTTGGGGGGGGGGGGGGCTTTTATGTGTATGTTGTTTCGGAAATAAAGGTCATTGGGTGTAACAGTTGGTTAAGGATGTTTTTGGTACTTTGCATAGTTTTGTAATTTTATATTTGAAAATTAAAAATGCTTTTTCATTTTTTTTTTTATAAAATTGTTTATTGGAACAATTTTAACCCATTAATGACGGTTGGTAAGAAAAGTTGATAATCAACAATTTTTTTTCTCTTTTCTATTAAATTCCGATTGGGGTTCCACCTAGTGTTTTTTTTTTAAATTATAAAAATAAGTTTTCAAAAAATCTGACAAATTCAGAATATAATTTAAATAATTGGAGAATTATTATAATTGAGAAGTTTTAATGCTGGTTTGAAACAAAATTCCTAAAATTTTTTCATTATATTCACTTACTTTTTTTTTGGAACTTACAAAAAAACAACAAAACTTCATACTTTATTATTCAACCAAAAAAAGTTTCATTGAATTTAAACACAGGTCTTTAACAGACATTTTCTACAAGATCGCACTGGAAACTTCCATCTTTGTGTGAACCTCCGCCTACAATCTTATTTTTAAATAATACAACCCATAAAAACAGAATTTTTAAAAAATCCTTTATACGCATTGTTCAATTTTTATATTCATTAGCACAGTGCCGATATCAAAAACATTTCTATCAGCAAAATAGGCGGCAAACTACGAATCAAAATTTATTTATTTATTAAAAATGAGCGTGAATTTATGCTCGCATCATTTAATCCAAATATCATTTATTTATTCTGATTAAAGTAGTTTTATTATTTATTTATTAAAACAATTTTGGCAACCGGAAAGAGTTTCAACAATGCTTGGTTCAATGCTTTTTTAAACTTAATTGGATGACGGCAAGTTGGCTTATTAGTATTCCCCAAAAGTGACCTTTTAGCGACAGTAACAACCGCAAAATTTAATAGAATGCTTTGTCATCGACATGAAACCTATCACCCAAGTTTCAGCCCGATTGGATGACGGCAAAGGGGCAAATTAGGCCTTCGCAGATTTTACCGCCATCGAGAAACATATATACACACACAGAATCGAAGTTAGTATAAAGGATTTAAATAACAAACGCCGCAAATAAATATTTTAATTCTACCAGCAATATCGTATAACAACCAGTGCTAGAAGTGTGGGTAGAAGCGGGGTGACGCGTCCCCCCATTTTTCAAGAAAATACCCATGCGTCTACCCACTTCTAAAACCACTGAAAAACCGCTAAAAACTACCAAAGAAAAATAACATTAACCTTTAAATGTAGTGATACTGAGAAAAAGTGATTTAAAGTTTTCAAATTAAAAATTAAATCTATTTATGATATATATCTATAAAAATGTATTATACTACTTTGTATAAAGATACAAGTATTTTTTATTAACGAATACTGTTATGCTTGGTCAACTTTTAGCTTTGGAGAAACTTTAAGTTGAATTTCTATTCTTCTTTTATACAGAGACAAGCTATTTAAAAAAAACAAAAACATTTTAAAGATGTCTATTAATTTAATATAAAAGTATGCACATTTAGAAGCATTATTTAAATCTAAATAAACAGTTATGCGTGTAATTTTGAGTTATTACCTCACTTTATCTCTTACCTGCAACTAAAACAACTAAGTCGCAGAATATTTATTTAAATAAGAGTACATTTTCCAACCCTTGTTCAATGTTAGAGTTAGGAAGTATAAATTATTTCCTTCCTAGCTAATATCTTTAATATAAGACAGGAAATTATAAAATTTATCGTTAGCGGGGGGGAGGGGGGCTTGCACTTGTCATCAATAACTGTCTTCCCCCCCTTCCCCCCCCTCACTCTACCACTGATAACAACTATGAACTGAAAGCACCGAGCAACAAACAGAATTTCCAAATAGCTTTTTGTATATAGAGACAGATCTCTTATAGAAAACTCAATATAACTCCAAAAAAGAGTCGATTCAGATGAATCCAAAATTGAATTTCGATTCCTGGCAAAACAGGATGCAAAACAACGCGTGCTGATCCAATCCCCTATTCTCCAAACCGGAAGAAAGCCCAGAAAGATCTTCCCTATTCCTATACCCTCTAAACTCAACCCAATAATTATAATTCAATTCCCTTATTATTTTTTCTCTCCCTCTCTTTTTTATTGATGCAGACTCCATCTTTTCACTTCCGATCACCAACTGCGAGCATTTGGAAACAAGTCCCGAACCGGACAACGCCTTTCATTATATTATTTACTTTTTTTTTCGCAAAATCTTCTGTCAGTCTTGGCATTCACCTGGTCTGGAAGCAAAAATAAAATAGGGCCTTCTCTTTTTTTTTGTTGTTATTTTTTAAAGCATATTTACGATGCACGTGGAGATACTATACATCCATAAGGGTGTTTCGGCCTTAACATTCCTTAAAAAAAGGCGAATTTATTCTTTCCGTTCTTTATGAGATGTTCCCAAGACCGCCTGTGATATGCATTAAAGGGCCTCTTTGGTACGAAACGCAACGCTTGTGTGGGTGAGATAGGGATTGGAGATAATTTTAAACGAATCTTTTACAAGGTTTCACCATAAAGATTGCCCACCTTTTTCCGGAAGATTTTTTTTTTTTTTAACTTAACAGTCAAAAATTGGATTTAGTACTGGCGTGAGAAGAAATAAGTTGGAACGTGAGACTCACTGTCGATTCAAGACCGTTTCATCTTAAAGATTGCCCACCTTTTTCCGGAAGATTTTTTTTTTTTAACTTAACAATCAAAAATTGGATTTAGTACTGGCGTGAGAAGAAATAAGTTGGAACGTGAGACTCACTGTCGATTCAAGACCGTTTCATCTTAAAGATTGCCCACCTTTTTCCGGAAGATTTTTTTTTTTAACTTAACAGTCAAAAATTGGATTTAGTACTGGCGTGAGAAGAAATAAGTTGGAACGTGAGAGTCACTGTCAATTCAAGACCGTTTCATCATAAAGATTGCCCACCTTTTTCCGGAAGATTTTTTTTTTTTTAACTTAACAGTCAAAAATTGGATTTAGTACTGGCGTGAGAAGAAATAAGTTGGAACGTGAGAGTCACTGTCGATTCAAGACCGTTTCATCATAAAGATTGCCCACCTTTTTCCGGAAGATTTTTTTTTTTTAACTTAACAGTCAAAAATTGGATTTAGTACTGGCGTGAGGAGAAATAAGTTGGAACGTGAGAGTCACTGTCGATTCAAGACCGTTTCATCATAAAGATTGCCCACCTTTTTCCGGAAGATTTTTTTTTTTTAACTTAACAGTCAAAAATTGGATTTAGTACTGGCGTGAGAAGAAATAAGTTGGAACGTGAGAGTCACTGTCGATTCAAGACCGTTTCATCATAAAGATTGCCCACCTTTTTCCGGAAGATTTTTTTTTTTTAACTTAACAGTCAAAAATTGGATTTAGTACTGGCGTGAGAAGAAATAAGTTGGAACGTGAGAGTCACTGTCAATTCAAGACCGTTTCATCATAAAAATTGCCCACCTTTTTGCGGAAGATTTTTTTTTTTTTAACTTAACAGTCAAAAATTGGATTTAGTACTGGCGTGAGAAATAAGTTGGAACGTGAGAGTCACTGTCGATTCAAGACCGTTTCATCATAAAGATTGCCCACCTTTTTCCGGAAGATTTTTTTTTTTAACTTAACGGTCAAAAATTGGATTTAGTACTGGCGTGAGAAGAAATAAGTTGGAACGTGAGAGTCACTGTCAATTCAAGACCGTTTCATCATAAAAATTGCCCACCTTTTTCCGGAAGATTTTTTTTTTTAACTTAACAGTCAAAAATTGGATTTAGTACTGGCGTGAGAAGAAATAAGTTGGAACGTGAGAGTCACTGTCAATTCAAGACCGTTTCATCATAAAAATTGCCCACCTTTTTCCGGAAGATTTTTTTTTTTAACTTAACAGTCAAAAATTGGATTTAGTACTGGCGTGAGAAGAAATAAGTTGGAACGTGAGAGTCACTGTCAATTCAAGACCGTTTCATCATAAAAATTGCCCACCTTTTTCCGGAAGATTTTTTTTTTAACTTAACAGTCAAAAATTGGATTTAGCACTGGCGTGAGAAATAAGTTGGAACGTGAGAGTCACTGTCAATTCAAGACCGTTTCTATACACGTTTTAGAAAAGGCCAAAATACCAAGCATGTATAATCCAGCAGTATTTAAATACTCATATATGATAAGGCTGACGACATGCAACAAAAACACTGCCAATTTGAAATTTTTTATTCACAAATATGTCGCCAAGTTGGCGAGTTTAACAACAAATTTGGTGAGAAAATATGTGGCCGAATATCTAATATGTTAATTGCATTCCGATTTGAACTTCCCATAGAGTTCCTTTGGAAGCAATCCTTCGGTAAAATTTTTAAGTACCTACGGTTTAAATTTCCAATTAAATGTTATGCAATTCTTTTAATCTTATCGAGTCCTTTAAATTGATACACATGACGCATATATTTACCATTTTATAGTTTAGGTTTAACGAATTGCAGATTGATTTCAGGTCACCATTTATGGTTTGTAACTTCAGGTTGAATTTTAGTATGCAAAATCATCTCTATGAGACCTTTCATTTTGCATATCGCCCATGTCTATGGCATTTGTAGTTTTGGGTGGTAAAAGTGAAAGATTTTTTTGGTGTTGCTTGGACAGGCTTTTCGAGCGAAAACTTACACCTGCAAAAATCTCACTTTTAACAGCCACATAAGTATATTGCCTTACTAAGTACTAACACAAACAGCTCTTTACTTTATGATTTACTTTATTATGATGCAGTTTTGAGGTTATTAAATAACTAGATGCCGAAAAAAAAATCAATTTTAAGCTTGTACAATTTTTACTTTCAATTACCCATATTTGCTTACACAAGGTAATGAAAGTATGGAAATCAGTCAAATTCGATTTTTTAAAAATTTTTTTTTTTTATTTCTCCGCGTTTTGGAATATCCTGATTTCTAAAAAGTGGTCTAGTAAAAAGTGTCTGTGTGTACGTGGTCAGCATAACTCCCGAACAAAAGGACCTACGTTGTTAAAATTTGGTATGCGGGTTGGTGGTGACCATGGGACCTACCATGAAGGTTTTCGTCGAAATCGCGCGTGCGCATAAGGTTGAATTTATAAAAAAAATCATGTTTTTCAGCAATTGCTAAAAAACGGCTCTTACATTTTTTTTTTAATTAAAATCTCTGTTTCACGCTCAAGAAAGAACAATGTAATGGCTATTGAATGATATCACCAATTTTTCCAGCATACGCGTTTTTTTTTTGTTTTTTTTTATTATTATTTCGCCCATGTAATAATTATTGCCAGAAATATCGCCAAACTGGCCATTTTTATTTAAAGGAGTGAAAATAAGAAAATGGTGTAAGTAACACCATAATTTTTAATGCAATGACCAATATTAAAGTGTAATTGAAAGTTGCGCAATGTTACACACCCCTAGTTTTAATAAGCAGAGAAAAAGTATAGGAAAAAGATAAATTTCATTTTCAAAAAAATTTCACCACGACGTAGACCAAATTATGAGAAATTCAATTTAAAAATCAGAACTCAGATAGTTGAAATAGATTTATAATAGCAGAAAATTCATAGTCCAAGTGTTGTTCTTTCTTAATTAAGAATACGTTGGAAGAAAGACATAGCCCGTTTATTTATCTGATTGTTTTCCTTATTCATATGCAATTAGTGTATAGCAAAATAAAAGTTAATTGTTTCGCGATTGTTTGTTCATTTTTTACTGTGGAACAAAATTAGTATATTTTTCAGTAAAAGAAAAGTAGCCATTGGCTGAGAAAAATGATGACTTGCCATAATCCTCGATATGAAAAAAAGTATTTGCCCTCAAGGTTTTATTTCGCAGTGGCGATTTTTTTTTTTAAATCCTTTATATTAACTTCGACTTTGTGTATGTGTTTATAAATCTATGGAAGGCTAATTAACCCACTTGTCGTTATCCAATGTCGTTGGCAGATGAATGTATTGTCATCGACAGCTAATCTATCAACTTTTAGGCCGACCAAACGGTATAGTGGTTAGCGTACTAGCTTCTAGACCGCGAGGTTGCGGGGTTCCGAGTCCCGTGTTAGGCATGGGTGTTTGTAAATGTATGTTGGCTTGTCTAATGACGAATGTTTCGGAGCATTATAGCCCTCGTGTAGCTGACGGCGTCAGATAAATCTGAAAGCAACCAACTATCAACTTTTGGAGGCAACTGGAGGGTTGTTGTTAGTTGTTTTTCAGAATATCTGGCGCCGTCAGCAACACGAGGGCTATAATGCGCCGAAACATTCGTCATTAGACAAGCCAACATACATTTACAAACACCCATGCCTAACACGGGACTCGGAACCCGCAACCTCGCGGTCTAGAAGCTAGTACGCTAACCACTACACCGTTTGGTCGGCGCAATTGGAGGGTCAGATAACACAAATTAAAGTGTAAGTCTATGGCACGCAATCTTAACCTTAATTATGAGAAGTTGAAACACTATGAAAAGTTGATCTGAGCTTACAATCACTAAAATTAATTGCAATTGCACATAAAAGTTGTCGATGCGTATAAAGAATTTATTAAGAACGTAGTATGGGTAATTTTTTTTTTCTTCTTGAACTATATTAGAATTCAAAAATTATTCCTGGTATTTTGGGGCAAGAATTTCGCCCAATGTTTGATTTCATTAAAATAAAAATTAGGATTTTTCTTGTGTTATATAGTAAATCTTTGGAATACAAATACATTCTAATAAAGAATTTACATTCCGAGTTGCTTGAGCGGTCTAAAGTTAACAAAGCAAGTGGTGTGGAACATCGCACAACTTTCATTATACTATAATACTGACGTGGATTTGGACAGTTTAGCGATAATTCTTGTATGGGTCTTTAAAAAAAAAAAAAAAAAAAAAAAATGTCACAATGGGGATTTTGGCGATACACTTTTTGATAATCCTTATATTATCCTTTATTATAAGCGAAACTGAAACGAGAGGAAAAAACGATCGTTTATGAGGTGTGCTCAAGGAAAGAGAACTCTGTGTTGAAGACATTCATTTTTCAACTTTTTACGCCATTAAGGGGGTCCAGTACCGAAATTTTTTCTAAAATCCTAAATTTTTTTTCTGATTTAAAAAAATAGTTCATACATTGCTGAAGAGAATGATGGTTTTATTTTATTCCTCCGGTGATTAGAATGCCACAAAATTACTTGTTATTTAAACATCACTAATGGGCGCAACACCTTGAAGCGTCTGCTTAAAGTGCGTTTTTCGAACACTAGTGTTTTTCACAGATGTTGCATATTCAAATAGATATATCTCCAGAACCATTAATAATTGGCTATTCAAATTTTTGGAGCATTTAATTTATATAGTTTTAAATATTTTGTCTTCGCAGAATTTTATTTTTTTAATTGTGTTTTAAAATATAACATTTAGCGTATAAGATAACATAAAAAAAAAGCAAAAATTTCAATATTTTAACTTTGAGAATTTTTTTAATTTTTTTTAATTCACCTATTAAAATTCTGTGAAGACAAAATTTTCTTTATTTAATTATGTATTACAGAAAGCTTTCACTTTGAAAAAAAAAATTTCTTGACTTATATCAAAATGCGCAAACATCAATTATTATGGATTTTTCTTGGTTTTTAATTTTTTTTAAGTAACTAAACACAATATTTAAAAAAACATTTTCTCAAAGATATATAAATAGTATCTCATACATAAAATAAATTTTTGACATAAAAATGTACATAAATAAAGTTTTTTTTATTTTCGGTACCGGACCCCCTTAAAACATTTTTACGGGAATTTCGGAGGTGGGGATGTTTAGAACACCTTAAGAGGCATTACCATAGCAATTTTTATCAAAATCGTTAGAGCCGGTTTTTTTTTTGCAATCATTGAAAAACATGATGTTTTCAATGGCAGCTACCTTATGCGCATGCGCGATTTTGACGAAAACCTTAATGGTATTTCCCGTGGCCGCCACTAACCCTCATACTAAATTTGAACATCGTATGGTCAATTTGTTCGGGAGTTATGCTGACCACAGACACACACATACGCAGACAGACATTTTTTGTATATCACTTTTTTGAAATCAGGATGTTCCAAAACGTGGAAAAATGCAAAAAAATAATCGAATTTTTTTTGGATCGAATGCTATACTTTCATTACCCTATGTATATATACATATGGGTAATTGAAAGTAAAAATAACATCCATTAGGATGGAGTGAAAATATTAAATATTCAATAACTTCAAATATTATCGGTTATAAACAATTAGGAAGATTTTTTTTTTAACTTTATACTTAGCTCAGAGTAATTTAAAAAAAAAAAAAAAAAAAAAAAAAAAAAAAAAAAACATTTAGTTATCTAAGTCTTTAAGTTTGTAATAGGACATATTAAAACCTGTTTAGGCAATCTAATTGAGCAATAGCCCTAAAAGTAAGCAAAATAATTACGCCTATTATTATTCAACATCGTGCAGGTTATGGTAATTTAGTAATGTAACTAAAGTATCTATAATGATCTAATAAAATAAAACGTCTACTATTTTTATAATAGAACACCTTTAAACTTGTACGAGGTTTCATGATATATAATCAGGAGTCTCGAATAAGCAAGTAATAAGAATCTTCTCATAAACCAGAAATTATCCGTTTTGAAAACAACACAACTTATGAAATTACATAGTGGACTGGGCAGATTAAATATCAATGGAATTAATGCCTGGTGAAGCAATTTTGACTAAATAACTGTATTTTATTTAAAAATCCTGAATGCTTCTTTAAAATTATAGAAAGTCGAAACTTGCAAATTTAAAAAAAAAAAAAAAAAAAAAAAAAAGCGTTAATAATATAACACACACAAAAAAAGTTTTTAATATAAATCCCTTATATGCAATGCCAATTTTTATATTCATTAAAAAAGCGCCTCTTCTATTGCCATCGTGTGCCTGGAATTTGCATATAATTTTAAATATTAAAAACACCTCTATCAGCAAAATTAACGGTAAACTACTTTTCAAAATTGACTCATTAAAAATGAATGAGAATATATGCACTCACATCTAAATTTCTTTTTTTATTTATTGCGATTGAAACAATTTTATTATACATTTATTAAAACAATTTTGGCAACAGGAAAGAGTTTCTTCAATGATACGTTAAATGCTATTTCAGCGCGATTGGATGACGGAAAGTTGGTTTAGTAGTATTCCGTAAAAGCGACCTTTGACAGTGAAATCCCCCAAAATTTGATAGAATGCATTGTCATCGACATCGAATCTATGTCCCAAGTTTCAGACGGATTGGATGACGGCAAAGGGGTCAGTTAGGACTCCGCATAATTGCCCGCCATCAACATGCACACCCACACACAATTAAAGTTAACAGAAAGGATTTAAAAAGAGTGGTCAGTTGTTTTAAGCATGAGGTTTTCCTAAACTAAGTTTGACTGGCCACACTATGCCAATCTAGGTTAGAGGATTAGAGGTCGGAAATATCGATCAAAATAAATATCGATACTATATCGTTGAATAGAAGAAAAAAAAATATCGATAAATGATTTTTTAAATTTTTTTTTTATTTGTTTGGTTTTCAATTATGAAAGAAACAAAGTTTTTCTGGGCAAATTTCTACTTATCATGAATTCATGTCAAAATTGTTTCAATAAATAAATCATAAAAATTGTTTTTATGAATAAATTATATCATCAATCAGAATAAATGAAACACATTTGGATGTCAATGCATAAATTCGCATTTATTTTTAAAGAAGAAATTTTGAAAAGTAGTTTACCGCATATTTTGCTGATAGAGATGTTTTAATATTTAAAATTGGACGCAAATTCCAGGCACATGTTGGCAACTGAAACGGCGCCATGTTATTGACAACTAATAAATGATCTTATCTTTCCATTACATTAAGTTTTCTTTTTGGTTAGGGTGCCATTTTGACTGTCTCTCAGCCAAGTCCAAACTTTAGTTTTGAAGTTTTTGAAAAGTGAATAAAGAAAATCGGAAAAACACATGTAACTACAAAACGATCATCAAAAAACTAAAAATGTTTGAAAATATCGATATATCGGTGACACGTATCAATATTTAAAAAAAAATCGATAAAAATATTGTCGTATCGATATATCGAAGACCTCTATGTAGGGTGGATCCATCCGCGTAAAGATATAGTTCCGGACGAATCACAACTTTTATACTAATATTGATAATCTGCGCACATAGTTTTATATTAAACTTAAATACATGTTGATAACAAAAAGAAAGGAATTAAAATTTCAACTTAAAAGCGCTTAACTCTTTACTTTTTTTAACCACGGATACTTCAAGTGTTTTAACGCATAAGTGGGAAATTCAATCAGCCAATCAGGGCATAGTAAAACCGGTTCACACATCGTTGCAGCGTATTCAATGAGCTCAAATAAACCACCAATGTATACAAAGGGAAAATATAGTTTTATAAGTGGTCACTCCACCCAACCAGGATTTGTCCGCGTTCGGCTAGTGGCTATCTTTCTCTTTAGTCCGAGAGGCGACTGCAATTTTTGGACCCCATCGAACATCATTCTGAATTTTTTATAGAAATTGGAGAAAAGTGAGTAGATTACGAATCCACTGGTCTGCTGTGGCAAAAATTGCCGAAACTGATCAAAAATCGACTTGGAATGAGTTGAACTAAAATCCGATTGCCAAATATGACATAACTTGCCAAAAAGAGAACAAACTTTTTCGTCTGGCAACCCATAGCATTTTGATTTCAATGAGAAAAAGCGCAAACGATTTCTGATCTCTGGCTCGGAAAATTTGTATCTTTTAAAAGTAAGCCAAATTGGTGACATCAGTTACGTCATCCGTGACGTAATGTTTATTGCCAACTTGGCTCCCTTTTAATAGATGCAAGTAGACCGTCGCCAGATATCTGAATCGTCTGCAACCTTCTTAATTGAAAATTAAAGAGTGAGGGTTACCAAATAAAATAAAATGCTCATTATTTGGCAAGTTATGGCGCATTTGGCAATTGGATTTAGTTCAACTTATTAAAAGTCGATTTTTGACCAGTTTCGGCCATTTTTGCCTCGGCAGACCAGTGGATTCGTAATCTACTCACTTTTCTCTAATTTCTATAAAAAAATTCAGAATGATGTTCGATGGGGTCCAAAAATTGCAGTCGCCTCTCAGTCTACTTGATGCTACTAAATGAAGAAAACTAAATCCGTGCGAGCATGTCAGAAGACTTCCGATGAGATGACCTTCCTAACAATACCTGAATGGTCCCTATTCAAGTTATTTAAAGCCCCCCCCCCCCCAGTGTACGAAATTGAACCATTTAGCATCATGATAGAATAATAGCGCGTCAAAAGCCAACCCATGTATCCTATGGTAATTGTGGGAATATTATGCAGTAGATAAGCTTCGAGAGTGGCCCTAGCGACTAACGCAGCACACACACACAAAAAAATAATTATCTTGAGGGGGAAAAGGCCGAAAATTTCCCTCTTCAGAAAACGTGAGGGTCTGTTAGGTGCATGTTTTATTTTGAGCTCGCAGTAAACCACCAAGCACCCACACTGTTAAACGCAAGGGCCCGGGAAGATAAAGATTAACATTGTTGAACGTATATTACCAACAGTAGTAATAATAATAATAATAATAAAAAAAAAGATAGAAGATTTTGAAAGAAAAAAAAAGATGGGGGATTAGAGCCCGCCCACACGGAGTTGGTTCAGAAGGATCAATTTATCTCCTGGGTGCGTTTGTAGTAGTATCCTTACCATCTTAGAGGTTCTTGGTCGCCAATTAAGGCTTATCGAAGAAGGCGCCTGCGGTTCTTCAAGAAAAGGAGAGAAATTAAGGCGTCTTCTCACTTTAGGCACCTCGAAAATAGGCTATTTTCGCGATTTTTTTTCGAGGATTTTTGCAAACAATTATGGGATAAAATGGATCCTATATAATAAACACATCTTTCAAGTACAAGAAATTTTTTATTTTTTATTTTTTTGAACAATTATTATAATAAAACAGTAGCATCGAAAAACCCGTGTAGAAATGTAATGTTGATGAAATTTCGGAAACTATCCGGCCGATTGTCATGAAATTTGAATGACATATTCTTCATAGTTATGGCTATAGCGCATATCATCAGATTTTTGAAATTTTGATTTGAAGTATTTTTTTTTTTTACAAAAAACTGCAAAAAAACGCGTTTTTTTTTTTTACTTTTTCGAAAAACGTGCGCCATTTTGTTATTTTCGCGAATATCAAAAATCTGATGATATGCGCTATAGCCATAACTATGAAGAATATGTAATTCAAATTTCATGACAATCGGCCGGATAGTTTCCGAAATTTCATCAACAAGCCACCAACATTACATTTCTACACGGGTTTTTCGATGCTACTGTTTTATTATAATAATTGTTCAAAAAAATAAAAAAAAATCTTTCTTGTACTTGAAAGATGTGTTTATTATATAGGATCCATTTTATCCCATAATTGTTTGCAAAAATCCTCGAAAAAAAATCGCGAAAATAGCCTATTTTCGAGGTGCCTAAAGTGAGAAGACACCTTAAGTCTTGAAACACAAAGAAGCTGTCGATTTATTGCGCTGTGTGTTGATTTTGGCGCGAATGATCAAGATTCGCGTTCCCTTTTTTTTTTTTTTTTTTTTTTTTAAATTAATGATATGATAAGGTGTTAAAGGTAGATTTATTTTTCTACGCATCCTGTGTTTTGCATCAGGTAATGAATCAGGAAAAAGAAGGTTTGGTGTTATCGAGGCAGTTTTGGTAAGAAAGAAATTAATGGATTTGTTCTCATAAAAGACAATGGGAAGTTGAGTATCTAACTTATGGGAGTATTTCAACACACGACTATTTCAATAATTACTTAAAGAACTGGGTTCGTGAGATCTCAGCGATTTTTCATGGAAGCAATAAGGCGAATCTCACTTTAACAACAGACATTGGAATGGCATTATCCAAAGAACTGGAAACATCAGGAAATTATCCTAGAAATCAATGAGAGGATCAAGGATATAATATCGATGCATATCTATCACTGAAATTATAAGTGCATCAACTTAAAATATGTTATTGAAAAAAACATCTGAAGAGAATGTTATAACGTTCATGATCATAACTATTTAATTTAACTCTTATTTAAATACTGAAGGAAACGTTGATTTTTAATTTTAATTTTTTTTTAGGTTACATAAGAAACTCTAAAATTAAATTCACAATAACGCTCCGAATAATAAGGCTTCATTTCAAACCTTATTCACCTGTAATTAGTTGGAGAAAAGTTATACCAGATAAGGAAACTCGAAGAGATCATTGAATAACAAATACTGTAAAGACAAACAACAACAGCGTAATAAAAAATAAGATACACATTCTTTCTACTAGCATCCTTTTATACATTCATCCTTCATGGAAAGTATCGCAGAAACACCTTAATAAAACAGCCACATGACGAGATTGTTGAATGGTTACTTTTTAACTGTAATACCCCATTACCAAAGCGAGAGAGAGGGAGAAAAAATTTCCAAGTCCCAGACACGGGTAATTGATTTCCACTGACCAAATACAAACAGCTCATTTTCTGATACTCAGTCTACTTGCAATATATCTTTAACGCTCAGGTGATTTTTCCATCACAACTGAAAGCGATGGATGATAATTGGCCTTCTGATGTCTTTTTCAAACAAGTAAATGTCTAAATTTATGGAAGATCAGCAAGACTGGGGGAAATGCCACCAAATAACATGTGCGGTTAAAACAGGATGTTTCTCCTTCTCTCTCTCTCTCAGAAGCATATTCAACTGCGTGGGGGTTGGGCACTTTACTCTTCTTTCTTTTCTCTCAGTTTTATCCATCCATCCATCTCTTTAACCTAGTCCATGTCATTTGCCACAAAAACGTGGTAGTTTCATCTTGATGACGTCGAATGGGCAGACCTTTTGTCTACTGCCCCCAAATGTGCATACGACAAGTCGGCACAGTGCCTTATGTCTGGAGAGATATACTCACAGCTTTGTTTTTTGTTTTGTTTTTGTTTTCAACTCTCCGCAATGCATTTCATTGTTGCCTTGTTGTGAGCGGCTTCACTTTCCAGGCGGCGGCGTCTATTTCGCTAATGATACTGGCACTGTCACTAAAAAAAAAAAAAAAAAAAAAAAGCAGCCATGAAAGACTTTTTACGAGATCTTTTTAAAAGGCAGGAAATGTTTTTCTTGATGGAAATCTCTGCCAGGGACAGACTTGAATGGACGAAAAGGTGGTGCCTTCATGCAAGAAAACGAGGCGGGGAATTGGGCAGCCTTTTAAATTATTAGCCCAAGGTCTGGTGGCATGAAAGGATGGATTGTCTGGGGAAGGCATGCCGCTACAGAATTCAGTGTGTGTGGGCTTTCTGGAAACGGTCTGAAACTAAATCAAGAACTTAAAGTCAGCCACAACCTGTAAAGAGTCCTAGAGTTCCCCACTTTGCTTAAATTTTAAAACAGTATGCCTGTAACCTATATTATTGTTTATACATCAAGAATATTTCCCCCTATTGTAGTAGACAGCGAGGTTGCGGGTTCGAGTCCCGTGTTAGGCATGGGTGTATGTAAATGTATGTTGGCTTGTCTAATGACGAATGTTTCGGCGCATTATAGCCCTCGTGTTGCTGACGGCGCCAGATAATCTGAACACAACCAACAACCAACCTCCTATTGTAGTACAGTATGAAAAACATTAAAATGTTAAACGACTGCATTCGGTGCTATGGAGAAAAAACAACCCGAGGTTCACATTCCACGACTGTGAAAAATGTAAGGCTAACTTTCTAGATGGATTTAACTCCTCCGGGTCGTACCTGGTTCATTTTTGCCACATAATTATTACTTCTCATACTGCTTTTTGATCTGGTAACAAATTTAATGCAAGATATGCAACAGCATTACGTGTAGGACTTAATCAAAAGAGTACGAAAGAGCATTCTCAGAGAGATACGTTGGTTGTTTTCAGATTATCTGGCGCTTTCAGCAACACGAGGGCTATAATGCGAGGAAACATTCGTCATTAGACAAGCCAACATACATTTACATACACCCATGCCTAACACGGGACTCGGAACCCGCAACCTCGCGGTCTAGAAGCTAGCACGCTAACCAATATACCGTTTAGACGACCTCAGAGAGATACGAATTCATAAAACAAACGTTGAGCGAACGAAAGCATGTTTTGTTGATGAAGAGCTTCAAAATCTCAATGTGAAAAATTTTAGAGGACATAGTGAGTTTTCAAAAAATTTAGGTAAGAAAAGAATAACTACTAAAAATTTTAGAGATAATTCCCAAAAATTTTAGGGATAATTAAATAACACTTAAGGATATTTCTTTTGAAGCTGATCATAGGCTCTTAAAACAGACATATTCTTTCTAAAGCTTGTTTCAATACGGCCAAAAATAGTGCAAAATTTCAAAAAATTGTACGTCAAATAACTTTTTAGCAAAATAACAGTTATATAAATAAGTAATTATACATATATTTTTTGACAAACACGCGAATTTAATTAAATCCACTTTTGTCATCTGAAAGAATATCGTTTTTTTCTTTGCAAGTTTTAGAAGGAAATCGGGGAATTTTCGGGGTTATTTAATTTTTTTTTAAGGAATTGAGGACTAGAAATGGAAAACGACCTAAGTCCAAAAAAGAAAATTTTTCAGGCGAGCCGAAAAAGGGAAAACACTCGCATTGGTACTTAAGGCTATGACTAAGCACCAGTTTGAATTTGATTGGTTGGATGGTTGTTTTCAGATTATCTGGCGCCGTCAGCAACACGAGGGCTATAATGCGCCGAAACAATCGTCATTAGACAAGCCAACATACATTTACATACACCCATGCCTAACACGGGACTCGAACCCGCAACCTCGCGGTCTAGAAGCTAGCACGCTAACCACTATACCGTTTGGTCGGCCCAGTTTGAATTTGAACAATTTCTACTGGAGTTCGCACTTTGGGCGTTCTCCACTTTGTTTAGCTTGGTCTTGATGACATTTTTCCGTCAAAAAAAGATTTTCGATTTTTTGTTACTTAGGTCGTTTTCCATTTCTAGTCCTCAATTATCGAAAAATTTAAAAATAATTTTAGGAAGAAACAAACATAAAAAGAATATTAGGAATTTTAGGAAGAAACAAATATAAAAAGAATATTAGGAATTTTAGGAAGAAACAAACATAAAAAGAATATTAGGAATTTTAGGAAGAAACAAACATAAAAAGAATATTAGGAATTTTAGGAAGAAACAAACATAAAAAGAATATTAGGAATTTTAGGAAGAAACAAACATAAAAAGAATATTAGGAATTTTAGGAAGAAACAAACATAAAAAGAATATTAGGAATTTTAGGAAGAAACAAACATAAAAAGAATATTAGGAATTTTAGGAAGAAACAAACATAAAAAGAATATTAGGAATTTTAGGAAGAAACAAACATAAAAAGAATATTAGGAATTTTAGGAAGAAACAAACATAAAAAAGAATATTAGGAATTTTAGGAAGAAACAAACATAAAAAGAATATTAGGAATTTTAGGAAGAAACAAACATAAAAAGAATATTAGGAATTTCAGGGCGAATGCGACCCAAGCAATTTTATCTAATACCACCCAAGACAGAATTCGACAGTGTCCAACACGATAAAGCGTCTTCTGTTTACTCCAATTGCATTCGTAAGGACGCCACTTCAAAAACGGAAGACGCTAAGGACATCTCCGGAGAAAACATCCTCTCAAAAGGCCACTTCTTTTGGACATGTTCTCGCGCCAACCTTGGCTTTTAACAGAGGTGGTAATTAAGAAAATAACGGCCTAATCAGGGTGGTGCTAATGAACGATAAGAACGACCGCCAAAGGAAGTTGTGAACTAGCACGGGATGGACCTTATAGGGAAGAAGAAAGTGTGGGTGGGCAGGACAATCTAATGAATTGGGTTTTCTTAAGGTCTTAGCCATGGTGTGACACTAGGATCAGACAAAAGAGGACCAACAAGTGATTAAGACTGTCGTTAAGAGGAAGTCTTAGTAACCTTCTAGCCCAGTGCATTTGGAAACTACTTTGTATAGAACCTTGAAATTTGGTGAGTAGGTATAGACTGAGAGGCGACTGCAATTTGTGGACCCTATCGAACATCATTCTGAATTTTTTATAGAAATTGGAGAAAAGTGAGTAGATTAAGAATGCACTGGTCTGCCGTGGCAAAAATGGCCGAAACTGGTCAAAAATCGACTTTTAATAAGTTGAACTAAATTCAATTGCCAAATGCGCCATAACTTGCCAAATAATGAGCATTTTTTTTTATTTGGTAACCCTCACTCTTTAATTTTCAATTAAAAAGGTTGCAGACGATTCGGATGTGTGGCGATGGCTTTCTTGCATCTTTCACAAATGAGCCAAATTGGCAATACACACTATGTCATTGATGACGTAACTGATCTCGCCAATTTGGCTTACTTTTAAAAGATACCAAGTTTTCCGAGCCAGAGATCAGAAATCGTTTGCGCTTTTTCTCATTGAAAATCAAAATGCAGTGGGTTACCAGACGAAAAAGTTTGTTTTCTTTTTGGCAAGTTATGACATATTTGGCAATCGGATTTTAGTTCAACTCATTCCAAGTCGATTTTTGATCAGTTTCGGCCATTTTTGCCACTGCAGATCAGTGGATTCGTAATCTACTCACTTTTCTCCAATTTCTATGAAAAATTCAGAATGATGTTCGATGGGGTCCAAAAATTGCAGTCGCCTCTCGGACTAATACGGAAATGATCTATGACTTACTGGAATGACATCAATTAAAAAATCTCGAAAATAGCGTCCAATATATTTCATTTTATATTTGAAATCCTTACGTCAATGCATATGCACTGGCTTCCACCTGTTTTTGTCTTTTGCTATTTTAATTTTCATTTATAATAGATAGACATTGAATGAAAACAATTTCAGTAATTTCATTAAGTGATATTTTTCGTACCTACTCACCAAATTTCAAGTTTGTCTACAAAGTAGTTTCTAAATGCACTGGCCTTGATAGGTGGAAGTTTAACGGCGCAAGAGAAATACGTGGGCCATACTGCGCCGACACTGGGAGTAGAAGATTGTAACATAGCGAGTATAGGGAATGATTCTTCAGTGTAGCAATAAAAATATTTTTTACTTGCTTTACTAGTTAGTGCGGTATATACATGTAGGAAAAAAGGTGCACGAAATATGTCTATAAATGTGTTGGATAACATTCTATTAGCGGTATGTGTATATCTGAAGAAAAATGACTAAGAGAGAATTTGATAATGAAAAGCTTACGTATTGGAATTGAATGGAAAAGAAGGAAATTTACAGAAATGACAATGCATCGAGTACACTAATCAAAAGAGCGTATTTCATAATTAAAAGGGAAAATAAATGTTTATTACTCATACAATATCGAATTTTTTTTGCCGATCAAACGGTATAGTGGTTAGTGTGGTAGCTTCTAGACCGCGAGGTTGCGGGTTCCGAGTCCCGGGTTAGGCATGGGTGTTTGTAAATGTATGTTGGCTTGTCTAATGACGAAAGTTTCGGCGCATTATAGCCCTCGTGTTTCTGACGGCGCCAGATAATCTGAAAACAACCAACCTGAAACAACAGATTTTTTTTTAATTTTTTATTTATTTTATTACGTCTTTGTTCGGATTCCATTACAGAAATGTTTTTAAACGTGGAATCTTAATATTTCAATCTGTATTCAGTATATTTTGGGAAAGGCTCCCCACTCCCCTTTTAACAAAGCTGTCATATTTAATTTTATTAGAAAACTATTATAAATATTCAGCTGAATTAGACTACCTGATAAAATTAAAGAATAAACTATACCAGAACTCTTTTTACGTTTTTGAATTATAGATACATTTAATTTATAAACTACTCAACATCGCGATAACTCAAAGAATGAACAATTTTTAAATAAAATATTTTATATAGTTAATATGGTATTTAAAAATTTATTTAAGCGTGAAACCGATAAAAGGCAAAAAAAGTTAAATGAGAGTTTCTTAAAATGCTTTTTCGAAGGACAAAAAAAATGGTGATAAAAAAAGACATTTCTTGCCAGTTCAAATTTTCGTACCTACAAATTTATGTGTTGCCATCCAAGATGACCTAAATCTAGAATTATATACTTAATACTACAAAAAATAAATGTTCCGAATTTGAATAGCAAAAATACGAAACCGATACTTACAATTCGACTCGAATCCTTTATGTCATCAAATATAGCTTGGACTGTATCAAATATATACTTGGCCTCATTAGAAGAGACATTTGAGCATGAGTGAAGAAAGGATTACAAAATTTGATTCCAGTAACAGAGATAATGAATCAATCAAAGTAAGAATTGACTTCTGTCATATTTACTTCTGAAAACTACTTCAAATCATCTGGTTTTGAGTTACATTGATAAAATAAAAAAACTAAATGTTTCTTTGTTAATTTTATGGCATGGCAAGTACAATAATTTAAACATGTTAATACGTATACTAGAGGAAGAGTTTATAGCTGTTCTTGAGTAGGTAACAACTTTAGTCTAGATAACAGTAACTATTAGGTAGGTTTAGTAGGTAACAACTTTAGTCTAGGTAACAGTAACTATTAGGTAGGTTTAGTAGGTAACAACTTTAGTCTAGGTAACAGTAACTATTAGGTAGGTTTAGTAGGTAACAACTTTAGTCGGTTTAGTAGGTAACAACTTTAGGTAACAGTAACTATTAGGTAGGTTTAGTAGGTAACAACTTTAGTCTAGGTAACAGTAACTATTAGGTAGGTTTAGTAGGTAACAACTTTAGTCTAGGTAACAGTAACTATTAGGTAGGTTTAGTAGGTAAAAACTTTAGTCGGTTTAGTAGGTAACAACTTTAGTCTAGGTTACAGTAACTATTAGGTAGGTTTAGTAGGTAACAACTTTAGTCTAGGTTACAGTAACTATTAGGTAGGTTTAGTAGGTAACAACTTTAGTCTAGGTAACAGTAACTATTAGGTAGGTTTAGTAGGTAACAACTTTAGTCTAGGTAACAGTAACTATTAGGTAAGTTTAGTAGGTAACAACGTTTGACTAGGTAACAACTTTAAATGCAATAATTCTTTTGAAACTAGGGCATGGAACATCGCACAGCTTTCAATTATTCTAAAATATTCGCCATTGCATGCAAATTTATAGTGGTATTCACTGTTTCTATATTTTCACTCATTTACATAAAAATGATCAGTTTGGCGATATTTTCGATAATTTTCAAAAAAAAACAAAACACCATAAGAATCAATTGTTGTTGGGCGATGCTCAAGGGCAGAGAGCTCTGTGTGAAAGGCACTCGAGTTTCAACTTTTTACAGCATTTCTACAGGAATTTCGAAGGTGGGAACGAATAGAACACCTTAAGAGGCGTTAGCGCAGAGATTTTAATCAAAATCTTTATAGCTATTTTTTAGTAATTGCTGAAAAACAATTGCTGAAAAACAACAAAACATGATTTTCGCATGATTTCAACCTTATACGCATGCGCGTTGACGAAAACCTTAATGGTTAAGTCCAAGCGCCACCATTAACCCGCACACAAAATTTGAACATCGTAGGTCAATTTGTTCGGGAGGTGTACTGACCACGTAACACAGACAGACATTTTTTCTAGACAACTTTTTTAAAATCATGTGTTCCAAAACGTGGAGAAATGCAAAGAAAAAGAAAATCGATTTTTTTTTTTAGACCGAATGCTATACTTTCATTACCCTATGCAAAAATATGAGAAGTTGAAGGTAAAGAGATTTGAGGTGGGAAAATTTTGTAGACATGTTGCTGACAAATATGCCTAATGAATCTAAAAAATAGTAAAAATCGTTGATTTATAAAGAAAATCAACAAAGAAAAATTTCCAGTGTGTGTTATCGACAAACATGACGAATGCATCGTGAATAAAGTAACTATGGTTATTACTCATAAAAAAAAAATCAATAGAGGAAATTTTTATGCAAGCACTTTTATTTGTATCACTTTCATTACAATACCCCATAAGATAAATTCCAAACTATGTATTCAGAAGTAATGGTTCAGAAACTCTACGTTTCATTCCAAAAGAATAACCCAACCGCCAAAGCTCTAAAGAAAATAAGGAATATAATAAATAGTAATGATAAGGAAGTAGATAAAATGTGTCTTGACAAAAAAAAAAGTAACCATCTAGTTCGGAGTGTGAGTCACACTAATTAGTGAGATCACTGGCATTCTTTAGTATGTTCTAAGTTCCCGCGACGGCCCACGCTGATTTCACTTGTTGCCATTCTCTGGAGCATAAATTCAGACAATTATTTTTGGGAGAAAATGTGTTGGAACAATGTGGCCAGATTGCTGTTTTAAATCGTTTTTTGAAGGCCGTTTGAACGTTTGCCGACGGGACAGAGTGGATTTCGTTCCAAGCAATTGAAATATTCTTAAAAAGAACAGATGCTTTTGCATTTAGCATTTGATTAATGAAAAAGAACATTCCTTTAAAGTGATATGCAGACTTAGAATAAGATGCAATAAGAAGTGAAATAAAATATAAATAATATAAAAATAATAATATTATAAATCCGTTATATACAATACCAATTTTATATTCATTAAAATAGAGCAGTTTCTGTTGTCAGCATGTGCTTGATATTTGCATCTAATTTTAAATATTAAAAACACCTCTTATCAGCAAAATATCCAGTAAACTACTTTTCAAAATTTATTCACTAAAAACGAATGTGAATTTATGCACAAACATCTAAATATATATTATTTATTCTAATTAAAACAATTTTATTATTTATTTAAAAAAAAAAAAAAAAAAAATTAGCAACAGGAAAGAGTTTCATCAATGATCGGTTAAATGCTATCACAGCGTGATTGGATGACGGCAAGTTGGTTTATTAGTATTCCGCAAAAAGTAACCTTTTCGTGACAGTGATAGCATACAAAATTTGACTGAATACATTGTTATCGAGATCGAATCTATCTGCCAAGTTTCAGCCTGATTGGATGACGGCATTGGAGTTAATTGGGCCTTCGCATATTTTCCCGCCATTGTCATACACAGCCACCCACTCACACACAAAATTGAAGTTAATGTAAAGGGTTTAAAAATACAGTAGAATCTCGATTAACCGACCTAATTCGGACCAAAGGTAGATCGGTTAAGCAAAAATTCCGGATAAAAGAGAGTTGTAAAAAACACTAAAAAGCAAATGATTTTCGTTTATTGAATACAGGACTTTTAATGTTTTTTTATGACATAATTGTTGGAAATGAGTTTTTGTGGCAATAATCTTGATAATCTTTGTTTCGCTGCTCTATCCCGGAGTCTTTTTGGAGGCAATAGTTCAGTTCGATCTGCATCCGAAGGTTGCTCTAACCATGTCAGTTCTTTAGAAAAACAGTCAAAAGCCCCACCATTACTTATGTAACTTTAGAGCAATTGAAAAGATTACGGTTTAAAAAGGAACAAATGATTTATTACTCATTTGGGAGATTTTCGATGTCGACTAAATGATTGCGGGTTAACAGAGAATTCCGGATAAAGGAGGGACGGTTAATCGAGGTTCTACTGTATACCAATTTAACATAGCTAGTACATACGATGTAACATTTCTGGTGATATCATCATAAAAAGGAAGTTAGGGTTGCACTCTCTTCCCATAAATATTCCAACAAGTAGAGTTAATTCACTAATAAAACGTGTACTAAAAGAAGCCTAATTTCCGATTTCGCAAAAAGACAAGTTAATCGGTAAGATCCGGACTACATATTTCACTCTAGTGCCCCTGACGTTATTGTTTCTGATGCAAATAAAAACGATCTTAATTGATGATGGGTATTATTGGAGTAGACAGCAAATATATATATTTTTATCGTTAGTCACAGCAGATTTTTTCCCACGAAATGTTCGACTCGTAAAATATTGAGCAGCGGATGAAAATCGGAATAATAGACTGAGAGGCGACTGCAATTTTTGGACCCCATCGAACGTCATTCTGAATTTTGTATAGGAATTGGAGAAAAGTGAGTCGATTACGAATTCACTGGTCTGCCGTGGCAAAAATGGCCGAAACTGGTCAAAAATCGACATTTAATAAGCTGAACTAAATCCGATTGCCAAATGCGCCATAACTTGCCAAATAATGAGCATTTTATTTTATTTGGTAACCCTCACTCTTTAATTTTCAATTAAGAAGGTTGCAGACGATTCAGATATCTGGCGACGGTCTACTTGCATCTATTAAAAGGGAGCCAAGTTGGCAAAAAATATTACGTCACTTATGATTTAACTGATGTCGCCAATTTGGCTTACTTTTAAAAGATATAAGTTTTCCGAGACAAAGATCAGAAATCGTTTGCGCTTTTTCTTATTGAAAATCAAAATGCAGTGAGTTGCCAGACGAACAAGTTTGTTCTCTTTTTGGCAAGTTATAACTTATTTGGCAATCGGATTTTAGTTCAACTCATTCCAAGTCGAGTATTGATCAGTTTCGGCCATTTTTGCCACGGCAGACCAATGGATTCGTAATCACTTTTCTCTTCACAATTTCTAATCAGAATGATGTTCGATGGGGTCCAAAAATTGCCTCTCGGACTATAAGAAATAAATCAAGAGAGAGAACTTATTGGTGTCTAAAACACGTTAGAGAATTTTGTACATATTGGCCTGAAAAAAGTGCTTGCACGAAATTTTGGTTTCGTTAATTTTTTTTAGGAACAAATATGAACCAAAACTCTTAAATTAAAAATCTTACTGCGTTCTGCTACAACCGATACGTGTTAAATTTAAAAAAATTGTCCCATAAAAAAAAGTGTTTAATGTAAATAATTTTTACTGCATTGCTAACTTTTATGTGTAATTGCAATTTATTTAAGTGGGTTTGAGCTCAGAAAGATTTTTCATAATGTTTGACCACTAGGAAAAAAAACCCTACTGATTACGAGCCATGAACTAAGACTTTCTTTTTTGCATTGTCATTGACAACGAGTCTGCCATGTTTTATCTTGATTGGTTGACGTCAAATGGGTTAATTAGTCTTCCGAAGCTTGAATAAAAATGTGTGTAAAAGTGTCCTTTTTACTGACAGAGCTCAAAACGTGATAGAATGCATTGTGATCGATAGAGAGTCTATCTTCCAAGTTTCAACTCGATTGGACTTCAGCAGATTTTCCCGCCACAAACAAACTCCCACAATCGAAGTTAACATAAAGGATTTAAGAAAATCTGTTTAGTTCTAATTTGATTTCAAAAGGAAAGAGATATGTTAGAAATACCGATTTCATTTTGTGAACCTGCCGTTCCGAAGCAAGTCTGAACAGCATAAGGCTCTCAGTATACAGCACGCCACTTCAATGGCGTGCACGCCACAGTCTCAGACGCTGTAAGCGAAATATGCAATTCTTTGGAGCTTATCATACTGGATTACAGCTGTGGCTCGAGGTTGTGTCTGTCGCTTATGGAGCTTATCATACTGGATTACAGCTGTGGCTCGAGGTTGTGTCTGTCGCTAATGGAGCTTATCATACTGGATTACAGCTGTGGCTCGAGGTTGTGTCTGTCGCTTATGGAGCTTATCATACTGGATTACAGCTGTGGCTCGAGGTTGCGTCTGTCGCTAATGGAGCTTATCATACTGGATTACAGCCGTGGCTCGAGGTTAATGTCTGTCGCTTATGGTTGGTTGTTTTCAGATTATCTGGCGCCGTCAGCAACACGAGGGGTATAATGCGTCGAAACATTAGTCATTAGACAAGCCAACATACATTTACAAACACCCATGCCAAACCCGGGACTCGAACCCGCAACCTCGCGGTCTAGAAGCTAGCACGCTAACCACTATACCGTTTGGTCCACCTGTCGCTTATGGAGCATATCATACTGGATTATACAGCTGTGGCTCGAGGTTGTGTCTGTCGCTTATGGAGCTTATCATACTAGATTACAGCTGTGGCTCGAGGTTGTGTCTGTCGCTTATGGAGCTCAGATTCTAAGGGCCTTATTATATAGAGCCACTCAAGTGGCGAACACGCACCATCGCTTCTGGTCCCTGCTGTGGCTCAGTACAATAAGCTCCATAGGATTGCATGTTTCATTTAGGGTCTGAGCGCCACAAGCGACAGACGCATCCTCTAGTCACCGCAGTGGCCCAGTATAATAAGTTCCATAAGATTGCATGCTGCGCTTCGAGTGGCTTGTCTGAGCGACTGAAGCGGTGGCGCATGTTCGCCACTCGAGTGGCTATGTATAATAAGGCCCTAAGGAATCCTATGGAGCTTACTTTACTGAGCCACAGCAGTGGCCAGTTCTGGAGCCTGAAACTGTGGCTCACGTTCGCTACAGGAGTGGCTCTGCATAACAAGGGCAAAAGGTGGATCCACATCCCCATCCCTACCTGTAATTAGTACACAAAACTTTTTAACTTAAGAGACAAAAACGCTAACATTGGGGAATCACATTTCAGGCCATTAACTTTTCGACGACTGATAAACTGCCACCATCGAAATAAATCCTCAATGTCTTTTTTTTTCTTTTTTTCTTCCCCCAACTCGTCACCAAAATCGTCACTTCTTCGTCACCCACTTGAAACGCGTGCTGTTGAACCCTTTTTTCGCGCCACTCTGTGTATGATGAAATAATAAGTCTCCCCCAGTTGCAGGAGATGGCCAGTTTTTCAGCGACTGATAACTGCGACCGCGTGGATGACTTTCGGATGCCCTTTGCCACACTCACAAAGAAAGAAAAAAAATGTATTCTTTTTGATGAACGAAAGTAAAGCGATCAAGTGCGCGCTCTTGACCCTGGAGTGGGAAAAGCCAAACGACTTTTCAAGACTGTAAGCTAACACCTCATAAAATGTGATGGGAAGTTTTTCTTTTAATCTTATCGGACAAAAAAAAAAAAAAAAAAAAAAAAAAGTGAGAATATAGTGAAGAAAATAGATTCTTCACATTATTTCACGGTCAAGGATAATATTGGAGAGCTATTTCGTATGCAGCAGGGATGAGTTTGGTAAAAAATCAAAAAGCTGAAAACAAAACTCCAAACGTTTTATGCGTAAAACACATTTTAAGATATACTTTAAAAAATTGTGGTTTTCCATGTGCGTTTATAACACTGCACCTTCTCTGTCTGTCCGTAAGAAAAATGGTTCAAAATAGAGGCACCTAGATATATGGACACACTTTGTGCTGTCATCAGACATGGTATAGCTTTAGAAAAAAAAAAAAAAAAAAAAAAAACACCTTTAAAAGCAATGGAATCCGGCAAAAACTTCAAATTTTCAACAAGTCAAACAACTTTAAGCAATTATACCATATTGACAAACAGGCCAAATATAATTAAACCTAGTTTTCTAAATTTTTAAGCTACATTTTAAGTACTAAAATCTTTACATTTAAATTTTTATTCCTACCGTTCAGCTTGTTCAATAAAATAAAAAGCAACAAACAATTTTACATACAATTGCAGTTAAAATAACAACTTTAAACACAGCTTCTTTAGAATTTTTTTAATTGGGACTAATTTTCAGAATATTTTTATACAAAATGATATAAAAATTTTAGTATAGATTCACATGAAACGGCGAAATCGATCCTTAAACAGGCACTAATCACGGATATAGCGGCTATAAGTCTAGGTGAATGGCTACAAAACGGTGTTGAAAATCTCGGTAATAGTCGGTATTGTATCAGAGTAAACCTCGGCGAAAATGACCAACATTCTAACGAAAGCAATAGCGTTTGCAATTCAGGCGAAAATCTAAATATCAGCCGAAATGAAAATCGCAACAACGTGCGTATCGGCGATAGCGACCACGATATCTGCACAAATTTCGGTAATATCGACATTTTCTTTGTAATACTAGAGCAAATTTCGGTAATATCGGATGTTATCAAAGTACGGCATTCCACGAAAAAACAACTCTCACGCCAACTGAAATATCAAAGTTAGAAAATAATAACCCAACTCTCAACAATAACGCTATTGTATGGGCGTAACACTCGACGAAAATTCGTCACAAAATCTCGGCGATAGCGCAATTCCTCACAGTAATATCAACTTTCTTTCGGTAACATCGAAGCAAATCTCAGATTTTATAACAGAGTAGCACACTCAACGAAAATGCCCATCCCATAAACGTAATCAGCGTTAGCGCCGAAGATATCGGAACAATTCTCAGCAATAACACTGTTATATCAGCTTAATACTCCGGGAAAATGGTCACCACAGCAACCTAAATCACAGCAATAACGCACGTCCTAGCCACACAAATCTCGGCAGTGGCGGACATTACATCAGCGTAACGCTTAACGAAAACAAGCAACACATATTATCGTAAATAAACGATAGTTCCGTGGATGTCAGACTTGGAAGCAAGCGCATTATTAGTATACGTTAATCGCGTGAAATCGTAAAAAGGAATTTACATTTTGAGCAGAGAAAAAAATGACACAAAAGGTTCAAATTTCGGCGCAGTTGGAAGTATACAAAATGCGAGTTTGAGAGCCAATCTGACTAAAAAAATGCATTTCAGTGCATTTTTGTACTTGGAGCAGGAATAAGGCAGGAATGTGATGCGACCCCTGAGCGATAGGTTTCCCGATCTTTCGGAAGTGAAGCTGCTTCACGGTTCAGACTTAGAAAAAAAGTTAGTTTTCCGTGGGATAGAAAAAGCGGGAAAACGCGGATTTTTTTCAGGAATTAGAAAAGCGGAATTTTCTTTGAAAAAGCGGAATTCTTTTTTTTCTAAAAAATTAGAAAAGCGGAATCCCGCCACATGGCGGAAGAAACTCATCCCTGATGCAGCTATACATTCATATGCAGAGCTATATATTCATATGCAGAGCTATATATTCATATGCAGAGCTATATATTCATATGCAGAGCTATATATTCATATGATACAACAAAAATTATAATTTAACATGTTGTTGTTGAATTATCGTTGTTTGAGTAAAGCGTGACATTATCAAAATACAGTTCGTCAGAAAACAGGTTTAAAGTTTTAAAAACGTGGTATTTAACAGGGGAAGTACCTACCTATAATTGATTGTAACTTAAAAACTATTAATGAAATTTTCAAACGTTAAGTATTGTTTGAAAGCTAAAATATCAGAGAAAATATTATGATATACGTAATAACAAAAAAATGAATATTCTTATCGATTTTCGTTAATTGTAGGGTATACGTACACCTTAAGGTATACATATACAATTGAGATGATTTTCTTTAATTTTTAGTTAATAATTTCAAACTTTTTGGCAATATGCCAGTATTAAAAATGATTCATTTATATATGTAAACTTTATTTTTTCGTCAATTTTTTAAACAGCTAATTGCAATTAAGGTAACTAATTAGGACATTATTAGAACATACATAAATAAACTTGTAATTAACTTAGAGGTACGAATTTTACTGCAAATAAAAGATATTATATTGACGCATGTTCCTATGGAGAATTTTTGATTTGGCTGCAATATTTATTTAATTATAATTTTTTAAATAAAAAATTTAAAAAAATACATAGTTTTAACAAAAAATTAAGATTAAAATATTCATAAAAAAATTCTTTTTATCAATATATGTTAGATGTTCCATAGAAAACACATTCACAACACGTGTCTTCAGAACAAAATTAGAATTTTGTAAATCGGACCATTTATTACGAAATTATGACCGTTGGCGTAAAGTCATATAACACCAAAATGTCATTCTTCAGAAAACGCGTTTAAAGTTTACTGCACTAATGAACGTGACACAAAACAGGTTCACAAAACCCACTGTAATTTAAGAAGTAAATTGAGTATCAGAAAGAAAATGGTATTATTTTAAAGGCAATGAATTCGGGAATATTTTAAAACAAAAAAACAAAATTGCAGACTTGAGTCAAATTTTGAAATTTCTTATGTATATGTATACCTTAAGAAAGTTTCTTACGTGGATCGTAACACTGTAAAAGCTTCTGCCCTACAATATTTCCGCTAATGCAGGAAAACTTTCACAAGGTACATATTTCCATCGATTCCATCCTTCTAATCAAAGCGATGATACAAAAGAGGCGGGGTCCCGAACGAGTTTAAAACACGAGATAAGATCTAAATATATCAGCTTTTTAGAAGGCCACAATCAAGTCAAGTTGAGTTGTCCAATAACTGGTTCGTCTTCCAAACCAACAATTTGTTGCAGCGCGTGGCATTGTCGTATTTCAGACGATTACGGTTGCGTGATATACGAAAAGGTAAAGTTAGCCGCTTTGAACTTTCAGAGTTGCATTTTAACTTTAATTATTCTAAGTGGGTATTTAAATCGATTTAAAACAGGCCGCTGGGAATAAGTGCAGTAAGTGTACTTGTAAGAATAACTTTTTAATGAGACTTATTTTACATGGTTTCTCTCGTACTCTTTTATGATCAATACGGCGCGTTTTATGTCAAAGAAAGCATTTTTAAAAAACGTTTTTAAGTAACGAGTTTTCTATAAAAGAAATAATATAACCCATAAAAACAAAGTTTTTAATATAAATTCTTTAAATGCATAGCCAATTTTTGTATTCATTAACATAGGGCCGTTACTGTTGTCAGCGTGTGATTGGTGTTTGCATCTTAATTTTAAATATCAAAAACATATCTATCAGCAAAATATGCGATAAATTACTTTTCAAAATTTATTCATTAAAAATGAATATGAATGTATGCACTCACTAGGGGTGTGGAACATCGCACAATTTTCAATCACACTATAATATTGGTCATTGCATTATTATTTCTGGCATTATTTACCGTTTTATATTTTCAATCATTTCAATAAAAATGGCGATATTTTTGGCAATAATTTTTACTAGGGTAAAAAAAAAAAAAAACGACTCTCGTTTTTCAACTTTTTACGCTTTTATAGCATTTATACGTGAATTTCGGAGAAGATACTATTAGGACACCTTAACCCACTGACGGTCATGGGAATGGACTATTTTCAACAGTTGTTTTCCCTGCAGTAATTTTTAAATAATATTCTTATTCAAATACATAATTTTTTTTTAAATTACTTTTTATTTGTTTTGTTTTAGATAGGTTATAGACTATCATCCTAATAAAAATACCTAAAAAATATTTTATTTTAAATTTTATTTAGAAATTTAAAAATGTTGTGTATTGCTGGAAAAACTGAGGATCCTATGACGTATACACTATCTACCAATAAGTATTTGGACACCCATGCAAATGAGGATATCCGCGGTCCTGATCTACGTCATCCTTTATCCCCAATTCATGGTAGACTCATCACCGAACTCCTACTCCACTATTCTAGACAACAATGTGCTTCCTACGCTGTGGCAATTTTATGGATTCGATCATTGTTACTTCCAGGATGACAACGCCACTTGTCATGTTGCGAGGTACACCGTGGATTCATATGATGACAACGGGGTGAACCGAATGGACTGGCCTACTCAGAGTCCAGACTTGAATCCTATAGAACACCTCTGGGACGAGTTGGATCGCCGAATTAAGGAGTGCAGCAACCGTCCAAAATCGGTGAAAGAACGCACATGTCCACTCCAAGCCGAGTGGAGGAAAATACCACTGTCCATCATCCAAACACTTGTGGAAAGCATGCCCCGGAGAGTTAAGGCTATAATTGCCTGAAGTGGAAGCTCTACCACTTATTGAACATGAATAAATTGTGTTTATCTCTTTTATCACAGGTGTCCAATTACTTATTGGTAGATAGTGTATATACGTGCATGACCGTCAATGGGTAGAAGCATTTGAACAGAGATTTTAATCGAAATCGTTCGAGCCGTTTTTTAGCAATTGCTGAAAAACATGATTTTTTCATGATTTTTCAAGATTTCAACCTTATGCGCATGAGCGATTTTAACGAAAACCTTAATGGTAGGTCCCATGGTTACCACTAACCCGCACACGATATTTGAACATCGTAAGTTAATTTTTTTCGGGAGTTATGCTGACTCCGTACACACAGACATACATTTTTTCTAGGCCACTTTCTTGAAATCAGGATGTTCCAAAACGTGGAGAAATGGGGGAAAACCATCAACCCCCCCACCGAATGCTATTTTTTCACTTCCCTATGCAAACATATTGGTAATCGAAAGTAAAAAACGGTATTTGGCTATAAAACTTGATATGTTCACTATTATTATTCAAGCATAGTTCTTGTCACAACAAAATGAATGGTACCCACAGGAGGGTGCAAGGAGGTGCACTTGCACCCCCCTGGCTCTTGAAATTTAAAAAAAAAAATGAAGGAAAAGATGTAAATTCTAAGATAAAGAAAGCACATATGCCGTTTATATTTTTATGTTACAGTGAACATTTTTTTTCTTCTATTATTTTAGTCTTTTCAATGTCGTTCTTTATAGCTACTTGCGTGACGATTTTCTGGCACCTGTTGTCTAGGATTATTAGAGGCGGATGAATAGAAGTACTTGTTCTTTTTATTGTGTAATCATTCCCTGTGTCGTTTTCAAACTTATAGGAAAATGTTTTGTTTTTTAAGTCATCAGATATACTATCTTGAAATCTATTTTTAGAATTCAATTGAACATATCGAATACCTGCCTTCGAATTTTTTTATTTTTTATTTTCATTATTTCTGAAACTTGGAAGAAATAAAATGTTACTCTTCTGTATTTTTGCATCTTCATGTATCTCTATTCTAAACATGGATCTAGTTGGATACTAAAATAAAATCGTTAAAAAAATATTTTATAATATTTTTACTATTTATTATTATTTTCTCTTTAACAAAGTTGCGCTTTAAAAAATATATACCATGAATTTTAACTATCTTCCAAGAGTATAATTTATAATGCATGTCTTATCCCCATTGATGTAGAGGGCGCTGCTAATGTAATCCCCTAGCGGCGACTTCGTCGCCAGAGAGAGAGTATGCTTGAAGGAGTGAAGGTGAACGGACGTGGAAGTAGCCTCTCCTAGTTTAGGTTTAAGAACCTATTTCTATCTTATGCACGAATAAACCTGCTGTCCATTTAATTGGCCTCTTTACTTTTACCCCTTCATCATACAACATGGGGGCTCGCAGTGCTTTTTACCCGCGAGAATACGATAAAAAAATATTTAAAAACTGCACTTCCACGCATCCAGAGGTCAAACCAAAATCCTCTTCACGAAACAAAAACTATACTTTCACGCATACAGAGGTCAAACCAAAATCCTCTTCACGAAACAAAAACTGCACTTCTACGCATCCAGAGGTCAAACCAAAATACCCCTTCATCATACAACATGCATTATAATTAATTAACATTTCTAAAAAAATTAATGATTTTGATAAAAATCTAGTCTTGCACCCCCTTGCAAATATTCATGGGGGCGTCCAAGATGACCCTAAACTGAAATGCAATACAATTAAGGAGATTGGGATGGGAGGGAGAGATCAGATAGTTTTTGAATGTCCTCCAAACTAAGGAGTCAGACGTTAAAATTTCCTTGTATTTTCTACAGCAGACAGTCAAACCATTTATGTAGTTGGTATTGATGCGTGTCGAACATTCTCTCAAGTAGAGGTGATAACAAGGCATAGAGTTGACGATGACAGGTTCAAACCACCGTTAAATTGGGAGGCGCATTTAAATGCTAGCACCTTCGATCGCTTTTTAATTCTACTTAGAAATGTCAGGACTTGAGACAGGAAATCAAATTTTTTTTTGACAGTTATAACGACGACAATCTTTCCTATACGTTGGCGTCAACAATAAATAAACGGAAATTTTGACGATACCTTTAAAATGAGTTTGAAAGTATCACGTTCAAGCGACAAGTCCGCGAATTCTCGAGAAAAATTCTTTTCATAAGGGAATTTTTTCTTTTTTTTTTCTTCTTTAACAGTCCGCATTTCATTTATGCTGACATTTAACGGAAATGAGAGATTTATGTGCGAGAGTTTGTCAAAGATATCGCAAGAAAAGGATTAGTGCACGTGTGTCCCATTTTAAAAAGAAGTTGTTACCTGCCGTAAATCAAAGGGTTCCATTATTTTCACTCGGTAATTCACGACCAGCGTTCGTGGCTGGTATGAGGATTGCATTCCGCCAAACTGCTTTTTTTAAGTTATGCTTTCCAGATGTTAATCCTTATGAATAAGTGCTGTGCAAATACTTATTTCGGAGAACGAGGGGTAAAAAATTACTATAGCTATTGTAAGGCTCTACATACAAATTGAAAGTTACATTCCCTTTTGTAAATTCACTAACAATTTAACTCGTATGAAAAAGAAAAAAACGGCTTACATTTTTTTTTCTTACCATGCATCCGTTTTGAATTTGACTCTAATCGAATCGTATCCATCGATATAGATAAACAACTGGATAGACTGCTCCATTGTCAATGCAAAGAGAAAAACGCGCCGGGGATTGCGAAGCTGGTGGGAAGATTAACCAATCACAGTTCACTTTTATAGTTGGATGGGAATGCGAAAAACCTTGTAAAGTGTTAGAGTATATATTTATTTTGTTCATTATTACTAATTAAGGTCTACTATTGACATTTCTGCTGTGTACAACACAAAATTTTATTTTCAATCCTCGGCAATCCGTATTTTTGATCCCACCAATTGCATCTGGCAACGGCTTCATTTTCTCAGCGTTAAGCAGTCTATCCAGTTGTTTATCTATATCGATGGTCGTATCTTGTTAAACTTTCACACACTTCTCACTTAATCCTGTTTGCTAAAAACTAAGTCTTGCTAAAAAAAAATCCATGTGGTAAACTTTCCTATATACTATCTGATAGTCCAGCTACGCCTCTGAAATACTTGTTGTTGTTACTAAACCCTCTCTGTCTATACTAAACTTCAACTTAACTAGACATCACTTAGACCAGCGTTCGCCACTAACTTATAGAGACGAGCCGCATGACTTATGTTGGGACTTTCCGCGGGCCGCAGATGTATACCGAATACGTCAATGAATATATTGCTTTATTACATATGTTCAATATTAGAAATGTGATGATTACTAAAGATTCAACTATATAAAACAATTTTGAAAAAAGAAACAATAATTTAACTTTTTTTATATTAATAAAATAACATATGATATTTGATTCTTGTTTCAAATAAATAAAAAACTTATTTTCTTTACATCGTAAATCAAAGTTATAAAAGAAATTAATCTTTAGTGACAATATTACAATGGCTCATAATTACATAAACTCATAATCAATAAAGATATTTAAACCATACCTCCTAAATCGTCCATTTTAATCGTTGTTAATTGTGAGACGATGACGACCGCTCCACTTTTCACTACCTACTTAGCGTTAAAAACTAGTCTTCGACGCCATTATTGCACTGGAGTCATAGAGATCGCGATACTTCTTTTCGCATCAAAACAAAAGAGGCCAGTATGCATTAAAACCCCCAAATCCTGCACATCACATTCAGAAAAGCAGAAATTGAATTGTGCCATTCACGAGTCGAGGGGGTAGGGTATCATACTAAGCAATGTGTCATTGGTAATAATTCAAACTATTGCTTTTTTTTTATGGCAATCTCAGAAAAAAAAAAAGATTTTTCAGACTTAATGACTCGGGTCATTTAATGGAATACGCGGTTATTGGTAGTAAACCCTACTAATGTAGACAAATTAAAATTATTTCCGCAAAATTTGATTTTTCTCTCTTCTGTACTGCCAGCGGGCCTGCGAAAAAGCTGTCGCGGGCCGGATCCGCCCCGCGGGCAGCCTAGTGGCTGACGATGACTTAGACGATAGATCGTCACAGTGCTCATAGGTATTTAATCCATTTTGGCGGCGTGAAAGCATAATGTTCGCCAAACCACAACCCTATAGAGAACAAAAGGCTATAAGGTTTGGCGAGAATTATGTCTTCACTCCGCCAAAATGGATTAAATAACGATGAGCACTGTGGAGATCTATCGTCTAAGTGATGTCTAGTTAAGTTGAAGTTTAGTATAGATAGCAACCATTAAATCGTAAAACTAAGCACCATATGTTGGTTACAGCTAAATGGGGAATACTTTTTGGTGCAAGGTGGAACAAAATTTGTAACAGTGTAGATAGGCGTAGATAAGTGAGGATGTGCTCCAGGGATGCCTTCACTCTTTACTCCACGCTTTGCAGAGACCAGAAAAATCTTGATACCGTAGCTATTGGAGCTTTACCTGAAGTACTTATACCATATAAATACATTCAAGCCGGTTTTCTCGGTAAACTATTTTTAAGCGCAGTTTCACCTACTAACCATAACGGTAAATTTTTGGTTCTTGATCTTATTCTTTGAAATGAAATCTACAGGGAAGCGAGGTGGAACATTTATAATCACATGAAGTGTCCAATATATGCAGTAGAATCTCGATTAACCGACCCAATTCGGACCAAAGGTAGGTCGGTTAAGCGAAAATTCCGGATAAAAGAGAGTTCTAAAAAACAATAAAAAAGTAAATGATTTTCGTTTATTGAATACAGGACTTTTAATGTTTTTTCATGACATAATTGTTGGAAATGAGTTTTTGTTGCAATAATCGTGATAATCTTTGTTTCGCTGCTCTATCCCGGAGTCTTTTTGAAGGCAATAGTCCAGTTTGATCTGCATCCGATGGTTGCTCTAACCATGTCAGTTCTTTAGAAAAATAGTCAAAAGTCTCACCATTACTTATGTAACTTTAGAGCAATTGAAAAGATTACGGTTTAAAAAGGAACAAATGATTTATCACTCATTTAGGAGATTTTCGATGTCGACTAAATGATTGCCGGTTAACAGAGAGTTCCGGATAAAGGAGGGATGGTAAATCTAGGTTCTACTGTATCTGGAACATCATGGTCTTCTTTTCTGTATCCGTAGATTCTGTATGTCTTCTAAATATGTGCATTTCCATTACTCAAAATGTTATTCGGACTATTTATAAGAGTTAAAATGTTATATTGTAACAATTATTGAAACAACATTGATACCGCGGCTATTTTTTTTTTCGATCCTTCAATACAAAATATTCATATAAAAGCAAAGGATTCAAGCCAACTCAGCTTAAGGGAAATCTCTAGCCCGAGAGGATCGGTCCTGTTATTCCCTTGAGAAAGAAACTGTCCTATCAAGATTTAAGCGGGCACTTTAAAGCCCCGTGAGGATAGAAAGTTGCTAAATAAAAGAAGATTCCCATTTTGAACAAAGTTTTCCTTAGCTTTGGCAGGTACCTTCCTTATTTTAGAGAATTTTCATGGAATAAGCATCGTTAGTTATAAATGTCTACACTGTTAAAAAATGTGTTCGACCTTGCACCAAAAATTGGTTTTCATTTAGCTCCAACCAATATTTGGTGCTTAATTTCACAATTTAATAGTGCTTAAGGTCATACGTTGACTGTCACGGAATTTTTCAGGATCCGGTCCACGATTACCAAGGGAAGCCAGCACTTTGCTTGGAAGATTTAAAAATTATCACAAAACATAAACATTTATTTCTTTGTATAAACTTTTTCTTTTATAAAAAAAAAATTGTATAATTGTATTTTCTGTTCATTTAAGCCAAACCTGATTTTTTTTATTCTCTTTCCTGTGGACATCTATTCATACAGTAGAACCTCGATTAACCGTCCCTCCTTTATCCGGAACTCTCTGTTAACCGGCAATCATTTAGTCGACATCAAATATCTCCCAAATGAGTAATAAATCATTTGTTCCTTTTTAAACCGTAATCTTTTCCCTTGCTCTAAAGTTACATAAGTAATGATGTGGCTTTTGACTGTTTTTCTAAAGAACTGACATAGTTAGAGCAACCTTCGGATGCAGATCAAACTGAACTATTGCCTTCAAAAAGACTCCGGGATAGAGCAGCGAAACCAAGATTATCAAGAATATTGCAACAAAAACTCATTTCCAACAATTATGTCAATAAAAAACATTAAAAGTCCTGTATTCAATAAACGAAAATCATTTACTTTTTATTGTTTTTTTACAACTCTCTTTTATCCGGAATTTTCGCTTAACCGACCTACCTTTGGTCCGAATTAGGTCGGTTAAACGAGATTCTACTGTATTTGCACTGTTATGCTACGAATTTTCTCGTAGCTGTACAAATATGGCAAGTTGTGAAGGGACGTGATAACTCGTAGTAGGCGTCCTGGGAAAGTAAACAACCTACGAGACATCTCGTAGTTGGCAGTCAACGAGTTAAGTCGTGAAACTGAGTACCTAATGTTAGTTGCAGCTAAATGGCAACCAATTTTAGGTGCAGTGGATTTAAATTTTTAACAGTGTACTCAAAGAAAGTGACGTTGAGGCATTTTAATCCACGTTGGAACATTTAGAAGTTGTACAATAAAATGTTAATTAGATTGGTTTATTATGTATATGCGCACAAACAACATCATTCGCGGCTAAACTTAACAAAGACTTCTTGACAGAATAGTTAATTATGCCTGCACTTCCACATAAACCTGAAATATAATAAGCACGCCGAAAAAACAATCTCAAGAAAAAGAAAACTTGACTCAATTTCACAGCAAGACCTCCCGCTACACTCCCTCCAATTTGAATAATATATCATTTAAGGTAAAAAAAAAAAAAAAAGAATTTTAAGTAAATAAAAGATACGAAGAGAGTGACTATGTATCAGCATCAAAAATCATCAAGTCAAGGTTAGTCGCTTACGTGATCAGCAGCTTTAGAGCCGGAATTAGTTCACATTTAAGTCTGTCCCATGAGGAGTGGTTTATCGCTATCTTTCCTACTTAAAACATTCCAAGAAACTGTAACTCCTACTTCTTCCATGATAAAAAATAATCGCACTTTATATCTTATCGGCCGGGGTTTTCCTACTTACGGTATGATTTAATTATGAACAAAGTAGCACGAGCTTCATTAAAAATAATGGAAATTGGTTAAAGTATACACGGTGGCCACAAATTTCGGGGGAAAAAGTTCCCTGATTTCTCCGTTAGATTTCTAAGAAATTCTCTGATTTTACGTCACATTTTTTTCCCCTTCAAATTTTCCCTTTTTTTTTCTCCAGATGTATAGATCAAATAGAAACTTATTCCAAAGATATGCTAGGCAATTTTTATTTTTTCAAAAATAGTTTTGGCAGCAATGAAAAGTTTAAATTATACCGCAACATGTAACTTCAAACGATTACCGTCATATACCATCAGGATATATGAATTGAAAGAAGTTACCTTTTAGATTTTGTCTTATTTGGCGAGGGAATACTATAACGTAACACAAGTTATTAGAATCCAGAAAAACTAACGTTAGTACATTTTCTGTCTTAAAATATATGCACAGTATTAGATTACACAACCAATGACTCGGCAAGAAATGAGAAAGTTTTAGAGTTTGCTTAGAAATCCTCTTTTAAGCATAAAACACTAAAGTTTACTTTAATGTGTACTGTTAAGGCATTTCATATGGGATACTTTCTTATTGTTTGACATTTAAGAACATTCGATTATGATTGACATATTTTTTGTCTTACATGTTCTATGTCACATAGAAATTAATAATTTATTGGTTTTTGTTAGAAAACTTCAGAATGAAACGATAAACAAAGCCCGCTAAATAACGCAATTTTAAAAAAAATCTAATAGAAGACGAAAAATATCATTATATAAGTACAAGGTTAAAGATCTCCATAACTTTTCTTTCAGCTTTCAAACGACGCAAGTTCTCCCGAATCGGACCAATTAAAAGGAAATCCTAGTAATAGACTGAGAGGTGACTGCAATTTTTGGACCCCATCGAACATCATTCTGAATTTTTTATAGAAATTCGAGAAAAGTGAGTAGATTACGAATCCACTGGTCTGCCGCGGCAAAAATGGCCGAAACTGGACAAAAATCGACTTTTAATAAGTTGAACTAAATTCAATTGCCAAGTGAGTCATAACTTGCCAAATAATGAGCATTTTTTTTATTTGGTAACCCTCACTCTTTAATTTTCAATTAAGAAGGATGCAGACGATTCGGATGTGTGGCTATGGCTTACTTGCATCTTTCACAAATGAGCCAAATTGGCAAGAAACATTACTTAACTGATGACGTAACTGATGTCGCCAATTTGGCTTACTTTTAAAAGATACAAGTTTTCCGAGCCAGAGATCAGAAATCGTTTGCGCTTTTTCTCATTGAAAATCAAAATGCAGTGGGTTGCCGGACAATAAAGTTTGTTCTTTTTTTGGCAAGTTATGACATATTTGGCAATCGGATTTGAGTTCAACTCATTCCAAGTCAACTTTTGATCAGTTTCGGCCATTTTTGCTTCGGCAGACCAGTGGATTCGTAATCTACTCACTTTTCTCCAATTTCTATAAAAATTCAAAATGATGTTTGATGGGGTCCAAAATTGCAGTCGCCTCTCGGACTATAAGGATCATTCTCTATACTCGCTATGTTACAATCTTCTAGCCCAGTGCATTTAGAAACTACTTTCCATAAAACCTTGAAATTCCGTGTGTAGGTACAAAAATCATCACTTAATGAAATGGCATAAATTAAAAACACGAAAATAGCGTTCAATATATTTTACTTTATACCTGAAATCCTTACGTCAATAATTCCACCTGATTTTGTCCTTTGCTATTTTAATTTTCATTTACAATAGATAGGCATTAGCTGAAAAAAGTTTATGTCATTTCATTAAGTTATCTTTTTCATAACTACTCACCAAATCACCAAGGCTCAAGGTTTTTAAAGAAAGTAGTTTCTAAATGCACTGGGCTAGAAGATTTGTAACGTAGCGAGTATAAGGTTGGTTGGTTGGTTGTTTTCAGATTATCTGGCGCCGTCAGCAACACGAGGGCTATAATGCACAGAAACATTCGTCATTTGACAAGCCAACATACATTTACAAACACCCATGCCAAACACGGGACTCGAACTCGCAACCTCGCGGTCTAGAAGCTAGCACGCTAACCACTATACCGTTTGGTCGGCAGCGAGTATAAGGAATAATCCTTACTAGGACTTCTTCTTAATTTAAATCTAATAGCTATATAATATGTTGGTAGTTTACAGAAGTCGGAAAATAAAGTCCAACAGTTAACAGAAGGATTATGGTGTATCTTAACTTGTTGCCACTTCATGGAATTATGTCACAAGGCACCATGGAGTACTTGTAAAAAAAAAGTTGGTCAAAATTATTTTTGTAATACAATGGTAATTAAACAAGACATGGTTTATTTGTGTGGGTAAATATTTTGTTTCAAAATATCGAATATCCCTTCTCTATATGATAAGCAGGTTTTTACTAGTTACTCTAAATTTTTAGGCATTCAATTACATCACAAAATAGAACGGATTAAAATTAAAAAAACAATTACATCACAAAATAGAACGGATTAAAATCATAAAAACAATTACATCACAAAATAGAACGGATTAAAATCATAAAAACAATTACATCACAAAATAGAACGGATTAAAATCATAAAAACAATTACATCACAAAATAGAACGGATTAAAATCATAAAAACAATTACATCACAAAATAGAACGGATTAAAATCATAAAAACAATTACATCACAAAATAGAACGGATTAAAATCATAAAAACAATTACATCACAAAATAGAACGGATAAAAATCATAAAAATACATTTGTATAAGAATGGTCAGATTTATTTACATATATGATTGCAAACAAAGTACTTTATATTTTTTTACGAGTCCATAGTATTTTATGAGTTAACAAACTTTTATAAATTATTTAAATAAATCATCGCTTTGTGACATTTTAAAGTTAATTAAAAACTGTTTTTCGTCTAAAACTCCACTGCAAGATGACATTAACTACAACAACTTGTCCATAAACAGCCTCTACCCCTCTCCCGTTGATACGAATTCCAACTACAAATCTCATTTTAGTTTTTAAAATCCTTTTCAAACCCAAAAATCAATTCTGTAGCAAAGAATCCGAGTTGAGTTCTTTACGAGTTCAATTAGAGCCTTCGTTTATTTAAACGTTGAAAGTTTTAAAATTTAGGACCGGTATAAACAAATAAGATATTTCAACAGAAGTTTTTCATTTCTGTAGAGAATAGAAAAGCGAGACCGTTCCACAATCTTGTAATAAACAGTCAACCCACTGAATGCGCATTTAATTGCAATCCATAATTTCCGGCGGACTGTTGCATTGGGTCCGAATTGCAATACGAATTCGTACGAATTCCACTAAAAATCTCATTCAATTTTTAAAATCCTTTTCAAACCCAAAAATCAATTCTTTAGCAAAAAATCCGTGTTGAGTTCTTTACGAGTTCAATTAGAGCCTTCGTTTATTTAAACGTTGAAAGTTTTAAAATTTAGGACCGGTATAACTAAGATATTTCTACAGAAGTTTACTTTTCTGTTTCAGGGAATAGAAAAGCGAGACCGTTGCTCAATCTTGTAATAAACAGTCAACCCACTGAATGCGCATTTAATTGCAATCCATAATTTCCGGCGGACTGTTGCATTGGGTCCGAATTGCAATACGAATTCGTACGAATTCCACTAAAAATCTCATTCAATTTTTAAAATCCTTTTCAAACCCAAAAATCAATTCCTTAGCAAAGAATCCGAGTTGAGTTCTTTACGAGTTCAATTAGAGCCTTCGTTTATTTAAACGTTGAAAGTTTTAAAATTTAGGACCGGTATAAACAACTAAGATATTTCAACAGAAGTTTTTCATTTCTGTAGAGAATAGAAAAGCGAGACCGTTGCACAATCTTGTAATAAACAGTCAACCCACTGAATGCGCATTTAATTGCAATCCATAATTTCCGGCGGACTGTTGCATTGGGTCCGAATTGCAATGCGAATTCGTTTACGAATAATTCGTACGAATTCCACTAAAAATCTCATTCAATTTTTAAAATCCTTTTCAAACCCAAAAATCAATTCCTTAGCAAAGAATCCGAGTTGAGTTCTTTACGAGTTCAATTAGAGCCTTCGTTTATTTAAACGTTGAAAGTTTTAAAATTTAGGACCGGTATGAACAACTAAGATATTTCAACAGAAGTTTTTCATTTCTGTAGAGAATAGAAAAGCGAGACCGTTGCACAATCTTGTAATAAACAGTCAACCCACTGAATGCGCATTTAATTGCAATCCATAATTTCCGGCGGACTGCTGCATTGGGACAGAATTGCAATACGAATTCGTTTACGAATAATTCGTACGAATTCCACTAAAAATTTCATTCAATTTTTAAAATCCTTTTCTAACCCAAAAATCAATTCTGTAGCAAAGAATCCGAGTTGAGTTCTTTACGAGTTCAATTATAGCCTTCGTTTATTTAAACGTTGAAAGTTTTAAAATTTAGGACCGGTATAAACAACTAAGATATTTCAACAGAAGTTTTTCATTTCTGTAGAGAATAGAAAAGCGAGACCGTTGCACAATCTTGTAATAAACAGTCAACCCACTGAATGCGCATTTAATTGCAATCCATAATTTCCGGCGGACTGTTGCATTGGGTCCGAATTGCACCGGAACAAGAGTCGGAAACAGGAAATGTTTAAGAAAAAGATGCGAGATGGGAGAAATAATTTTTTTTTAAAAGTTCCCTGTATGTTTCTTCCCGGATGTTAAGTAATGGCCTAACATAGTGTATACTGCTTACTATGAGTAGTTGAAAGACACGTTTTGTATCAATGAAAACTATTGTTTCACTTTGGTTTGTTTCGTTGATCAAAGAGCTTTTTGTATTGCCGAAGTTCTCCGAAATCCAGATTTTTATGTAATCAACTTTGATTTCTTTTTAAATCCTTTACATTAACTTCGATTTTTTTTTTTTTTTTTTTGTGGCTGCCGGGCGAATCTGCGGAGTCTAAATTACCCACTTGCTTTCATCAAATTACAGTAGAATCTCGATTAACCGACCTAATTCGGACCAAAGGTAGGTCGGTTAAGCGAAAATTCCGGATAAAAGAGAGTTTTAAAAAACAATAAAAAGTAAATGATTTTTGTTTATTGAATACAGGACTTTTAATGTTTTTTTATGACATAATTGTTGGAAATGAGTTTTTGTTGCAATAATCATGATAATCTTTGTTTCGCTGCTCTATCCCGAAGTCTTTTTGGAGGCAATAGTTCAGTTTGATCTGCCTCCGAAGGTTGCTCTAACCATGTCAGTTCTTTAGAAAAACAGTCCAAAGCCTCACCATTACTTATGTAACTTTAGAGCAAGGGAAAAGATTACGGTTTAAAAAGGAACAAATAAATGATGGATTTGGGAGATTTTTGATGTCGACTAAATGATTGCCGGTTAACAGAGAGTTCTGAATAAAGGAGGGACGGTTAATCGAGGTTCTACTGTATTGAAATTTGGCAGATAGATTCGATGTCGATGACAATTCATTCTATCAAATATCGGTGGCTGTCACTGTCACTAAAAGATCACTTTTACGGAATACTAATAAATCAACTTGCCGTTATCCAATCACTCTAAAATAGCATTTAACCGACTATTGAAGAAACTCTTTTCTGTTGCCAATTTTTTTTTAAATAGATAATAAAATTGTTTGAATCAGAATAAATAAAGGCATATGGATGTGAGTGCATAAATTCATATTTATTTTTAATGAATAAATTTTTAAACGTAGTTTACCGCATATTTTGCAAGTAGAGAAGTTTTTAATATTTAAAATTAGATCCAAACACTAAGCACACGCTGGCAAAAGAAACGGTGCTATCTTAATGAATAAAAAAATATGGTGATGCATATAAAGGATTTATATTAAAAACTAAGTTTTTATGGGTTATATTATTATTGCCGAAGTTGTCCGAAATCCAATCCAGATTTTTATGTGTGTGTATGTGCGTGTGTGTGTGCGTGTGCGTGCGTGTGTGTATTGAACTTTTGATTTCTTTTTTAAAAACTCAATTTCAAGTGAGGTGATGTACAAAATGTATTTTTGCGAATTCTTTTATAAATATCGAAACAAGCGGAGGGTTCTTTAAGTGAGGGAGTAAAAATGTAAAAAAAAAAAAAATCTTTTCTCAATCTGAAACTCGCAGACAAAAAACTGGAGCAAAGTTCAAGACGGTAATAAAACTGCCATACTTTCAAATAAAAACACTTTTGATTGATAAAAATATCAGATTTTTAAGAAGAAATTTTTTTTTTTATAATTCTAGCTCATCAAACATGGCTTCTAAAACAATGAGCTGAACAGAATTGGCCTGATCTTATTGGCTCATATTGTTACAGCACTGTTTTCCATGTGACGGGGTTTCGATTTTTGACTTTGTAGCTATAAAATGGCCGACTTATCCGAAGTTTTAGTGCAATCCAGAAAAAAAAAAAAAAATGTAAAACCAGTACCCATCCCACACACTCAATTGTGAATTTCTTAAAAAGCGACTAATTTCTTTTAGGTGAGAGGATAAGAGTGTAAAATACGGGACACTTATGTATGGAACACTCGTATGATTACTGGTACGTTACTCGATTTATTTATAGTTATATTTACTTTAATATTATGAGTGTTATGACTCTCAGCTGTAAAACGAATAAAAGCAGAAAATACACGACTTTATTTAGTTTTCAATATATGTTGATCACAAATGCTACACATTAAAAACAAAATTTTAAAATTTCCCCCATAAAAATAAAGCTTAATATAAATCCTTTATCTGCATCTCCAATTTTTATATCCATTAACAAAGCGCCATTTCTGTTGCCAGCGTGTGTTTGGTGTTGGCATCTGATTTTAAAAATCAAAAATATCTCTATAAGCAAAATATCCGGTAAATAACTTTTCAAAATGTATTCATTAAAAATGAATATGAATTTATGCACTCACATCCAAATATCTTTTATTTATTCTGATTAAAACTATTTTATTATTTATTTTGATGGCTTGTTAGTATTCCATAAAAACGATCTTTCAGTGACAATGCTAGCTGTTAAAATTTGATGGAATGCATTGTCATCGAATCTATTTTCCAAGTTTCAGCCAAATTGTGTGACGGCAAGGGGGTTAATTACGCACCCACAAAAACAAACATACATACAAACAAACCTCCGCAGCAAAAATCGAAGTTTACATACGAATCGAAGACACACACACACATATATATAAGGGATTAGAATCAGCTGTAAATTTCAGAAGTATGCAATCTATACTAAAAGTTAAGATTCTTAAATTAATAAACAGGAAAACTAATTTCCACTCTTAAAAACTTCTTATTTGTAAACCATTTTAAAGCGTTTTCATGATTAAAAAAAATAATAAAACCTTTTCGGCTTTAGTTTAATTTGAATGTGAAAGAGTTTTATTGTGATGATACATTTTAACAAAGGCCTTGGAAGAGACAGGAAGTTTGACCATAATTTGTTGAGTGCCGCTTCAACTGCCCTAAATGACAATTTAATTAAGATGTGCTGATGCGAAATGTCGATTAATCCTAATTAGTTGCAAGATGCAAATCGATCAGACGATTTTTCTCGATGAGTCTTATATCTTTTGCATTCTTACGGACGACGCCATTCATTAATTGTTAGAATTGGCTTTAAATTAGTAATTTTGAAGAGAGATTTTATATTATGCTTTAGTTAAGCTATATATTTTTGATATAGCTTAAAACAAATTGGTAACAAGTACTTTTACATTTTTATTTTAAAAGTTAAAACCATTTACTGGAGTTTCAGTAATTCAAGGGGCGCAGCGAGTTTTCTAAAAACAAATTAAGTAGGAATTTTAGAGATAATTTCAAAAATTTCAGGAACATTTTAGGGATCATTCCAAAATTTTAGGGATAATTCCAAAAATTTCAGGAACATTTTAGGGATAATTTCAAAAAACTTCAGGAACATTTTAGGGATCATTTCAAAAATTTAAAGGATAATTTCAAAAATTTCAGGAACATTTTAGGAATCATTCCAAAATTTTAGAGATAATCTCAAAAATTAGATGAACATTTTAGGGATCATTCCAAAATTTTAGGGATAATTCCAAAAATTTCAGGAACATTTTAGGGATAATTCCAAAATTTAAAGGATAATTTCAAAAATTTCAGGAACATTTTAGGAATCATTCCAAAATTTTAGGGATAGTTCCAAAAATTTCAGGAACATTTTAGGGATCATTTCAAAATTTAAAGGATAATTTCAAAAATTTCAGGAACATTTTAGGAATCATTCCAAAATTTTAGAGATAATCTCAAAAATTAGATGAACATTTTAGGGATCATTCCAAAATTTTAGGAGTAATTCCAAAAATTTCAGGAACATTTTAGGGATCATTCCAAAATTTTAGGGGTAATTCCAAAAATTTTAGGGATAATTTTGAAGTATTTAAGGATATTTCTTTTACAACTGACATGGGCTCCTAACACAGACATTCTTTTCGAAGCATATTTCAATACGGGCAAAAAACTGCCAATTTTTAAAAAATTGAATGATTAATAGTTAAAATATCAGAAAAGGCTTTCTCCTCTGGAGGTGGGTTTTTTCACGGATTTTGGAGCAAAATTGAGGAATTTTCGAGGTTTTTAATTTTTTTTGGGAATCAAAAAATTTACGTATAATTTAGGGAGAAGCAAAAGTTTACGGAAAATTATGAATTTTAGGGCAATTGCGACTCCTGGTAATCAATTATGAGACTTATACTTTTCTGCATTGAAATCCAGATGTGTTTCTTGTATTCATTGTGCTTAAAAAGCATTTCAAAAGGATTTATACCGATTGAACTTGTCAATGGGCATTAATAAACAGTCAGAAATTCAACATTACAGTTAAATGAATACTAATCATTAACTGTAACGTTTAATTCGTTACAGTTAATGATTAACGTTGACAAACGTTTATCGGTTCGCCAATCCAATTTCAGTAATTTGCCAAGCAATTATTCCAATTTGATTTCTGTTTCAAAAATCAAAAACAATGGCAAATTCTTTCATTAGATATATATTTTTTTTATTGCTAATAGACTAACAAAATAAAAATTATAAAATTTTGTTTCCTGATAACAATTAATAATGGAAAAGAAAATAAGAATTAACAAAATAGAAAATTGCCGATTGTTTTGCTATTACAGAAACACCTGCTGCTTGTCAATCAAGATGATTTCCATAAAAAAAAAATTTATTAATTAACATCAGACCTAATTGCTAAACTCTATTATTGCATTTCATATATTTCACGCCATTTTAAAGCTTCCTTGTACAATTTCACGCCATCTTGAATTTTATTACTGGGCCAATTCAAACTTATGGTCCAGAGAGTTAAAATCATAGTTTAATGGTTCCTTGATCCTTCTTTCTTTTCGAAATCAATATGAACCGAATGAGGAAGTACCTTTATTGTGCAATTATTGCTCAGAAAACTGCCACGAGTTGTCAATCCAGGTGGCGGCGAGACAGGTTCAACAGCATACGATTGACCTTGGCAAAAAACTTCCAATATTATTATTTTTTTTTATCGAAATATAATTGTCTGCGGAAAATTTCATTTAAGGCGTCTTCTCACTTTAGGAACATTAGGCACCTCGAAAATAGGCTATTTTCGAGATTTTTTTTCGAGGATTTTTGCAAACAATTATGGAATAAAATGGATCCTATATAATAAACACATCTTTCAAGTAGAAGAAATTTTTATTTTTTTATTTTTTTGAACAATTATTATAATAAAACAGTAGCATCGAAAAACACGTGTAGAAATGTAATGTTCGTGGCTTGTTGATGAAATTTCGGAAACTATCCGGTCGATTGTCATGAAATTTGAATGACATATTCTTCATAGTTATGGCTATAGCGCATATCATCAGATTTTTGAAATTTTGATTTGAAGTATTTTTTTTTACAAAAAACTGCAAAAAAAACGCGTTTTTTTTTTTTTTTTACTTTTTCGAAAAACGTGCGCCATTTTGTTATTTTAGCGAATATCAAAAATCTGATGATATGCGCTATAGCCATAACTATGAAGAATATGTCATTCAAATTTCATGACAATCGGCCGGATAGTTTCCGAAATTTCATCAACAAGCCACGAACATTACATTTCTACACGGGTTTTTCGATGCTACTGTTTTATTATAATAATTGTTCAAAAAAATAAATTTTTTTTTCTTGTACTTGAAAGATGTGTTTATTATATAGGATCCATTTTATCCCATAATTGTTTGCAAAAATCCTCGAAAAAAAATCGCGAAAATAGCCTATTTTCGAGGTGCCTAAAGTGAGAAGACGCCTTAAAAGTTTCCAATCTCGACACTCTGTGCTTGTGTAGAGCGATTCGTAACAGTTGTGTTGTTTGAGGACCATCTTCAATTTTTTTTTAATTATCTCTCTTTTTTCTTCTTCTTCTTTCCGGAGGAAATGAAAGGTAAAAGGGTCTTAATAATGATCCACCTTTTAGCAAGAGGATGATTGAGGTAAGGAGGAACGATTTAATTTCTTCTGTGTGGAGCTGTTGCGGCGCTTGAGGCGTAAGTGAGCGGTTACTTATTTAATGTGGATCTCAATTGTATGCGAGGTATCTTAATTATAGTTCTGTCGATTGATGAAAGTACGAGGTGTAACGACAAGTGTTCTGGGTGGCGGGCAGGTACGAATGTATACAAGTTATATCGTAGTTCTAGAAGCGATTCATCCACTGGATTATATTGCATTTTTATGGAGCAAGCTGTAACTATTTCTGGTTGGAGGTTGGTTAAACATTTCTGATGCATGGGCCACACGTGCGGCAAAAAGATTGACTGACATCGGGATAAAATTAAGAAAACGTGGTCTTAGTAAAGTTTATAAAAGTAAAAGTTGAAAAAATAAATGATATACTCAAATCGAATGATAAAGACCAGAGTGCCTAAGACCAATTCGCCGACCAAACGGTATAGTGGTTAGCGTGCTAGCTTCTAGACCGCGAGGTTGCGGGTTCCGAGTCCCGTGTTAGGCATGGGTGTTTGTAAATGTATGTTGGCTTGTCTAATGACGAATGTTTCGGCGCATTATAGCCCTAGTGTTGATGACGGCGCCAGATAATCTGAAAACAACCAACCAAGCCTAACCCAGGATTTAAACCAGACATGCGAGGCCAGAACTTTAACCGTACAGCGATCATGCGAGTCCGAGATATCTCAGGGTCGAAACTCATGGATCGCACTGCAATCCCCGATTTTAAACAAGAGTAGATACGACGTCGATTGTAAACGGATAATCTTGAATCCCCTGTTGGGAGGACTGGTGAGAATTTTCAGGGTTTTCTCCCATTCGAGACAAACATGCATGGGAGTTTCTCCTTGAAACACCTCAATACAAAAAAAAGCATACCCACCTCGATATTATGAAGTACGTTGTGACGATGTGTTGGAGCACTTTCTGTCTGCCAATCAAGATAATGGCTCCCCCCAGGTAGTCTGGTTGGTGGCGGCCGTTATATAAACAAGACTCGTCGATTTAGAATAGGGGTGATGCATGCAGAATATTGGCGTCCAATAAGGTTACAACACTTCAATTGTAGATGTCTTTCTCCTGGAATCCGACCGGGAAAATGTAGCTAGTCTTGTTTCCATGCCAACAGACAACGTTAGACTTCGTGATGGGAGCTATTCTTGTGACAGACGTGTAAAACATTCACCGAGAGAAGCCGACATCCAAAAAGCCATGGTCATAATTTAGTAAGAAATTACGTATCAAAACGGTAACTATTGAGGAATGAATCTATAGTTCAATGTATTGTTACGAATTTTTGCATATTTGTAAATATTTCGTAGTGTTAATTTTGTAAATAGGAAAATTTATGTACATTTTGCATAAGGCATTGCAATAGTTCGACTTTAGTTTGTTTCCCTGCAATGAGTCTCTTGATGCTTGATATAACGAGTTTTACAGAGGTAACGCTGGGAAGCGAGTTTTACAAGGAGCAGGGCATTTAACATTATGGTAATGGCAATCTCGCCAAATTGGCGAGATAGAGCCAAGTTGGCGACGGTTTTGGCGGCTAATTTTTGTCGCCAGATTTGGCGGCATTTTCAGTCCCCATGTACATGTATAGGACTTTTCGACTACGATCTGGAAAGTTCTCCAAATATCTATCTCTAGAAGTTTCACGTATGTTCTTCTCTCCTATAAAAGCTCAGGAGAGCGAGTGATGGAGTTGTTGTTAGCTGAGTCCATTAGTTGACTGGAATTACTGAGTCTCAGTGAACATTCCGAGTAGTTCTAAAGCGAACTGTATTACATTGTCTTTTGCGGCGATTGAGCAGTTGTGTTGTCAAGTTTTAAACTGCTGTTTTGTTCTCTATTGTTGTGAAAAGAGCTGTATTCTGTCTACTAGAACGAGAAGTTCTGGAGGTGTAAAGAAATCTGTGAAGAGTTATATTGGAATAAATTTCTGCAAGTTTTGATCTGCTTTGGCTTCAAATCTTTCGAACCCGTCCAACGCAACAGTATTGAATAACTCAACCCTAAATTCAAATATTAAGTAAGGCTTTTGTTTCAACCCGGATGCTTCATCCAGCAATAAAAATAAAAACGTGCACGAATTACTTATACTTCTGCTATAGCTATTCCTTAGAAATACGAAAAGAAGTCACGATACATAGCTTTGCCAGGACGACAAATATATATATTTTTTTCGTAAAGAAAGATTTTTCTTCCTATCTTTTCTTTTGTTGAAACAAATAATCTATTTTAGTTCCCGAAACTCAAGACAGAAAGCAAAGAAACGCTCGTATGAATGAGTAATGACTAACACATGTGGAATTCGACGATTTTTTTTTTATATTATTCAAAAGAAATAACAAAGACAAAAAAAAAAAAAAAAAAAAAAAAAAAAAAAAAAGGAGAGGAGAAAAAGTAAAAACATTGATCTTGTATGAAAGCATTGATAGCAAACATTTAGGAAAAAAAAAAAAAACTTTTTTGTTTTCAGTCACCTTAAGTTCATTTGTCGACATCCCAAATCGGCCCACCGAATTTAAATCTAATAACCATAAAATATGCTTGTAGTTGAGAAAAATTCGGAAGATGAAGTCTAAGGGTTAAAAGAAAGATTCTGTTGCCTCGTAAGTTCCATCTCCATTTGAGTAGTTATGTTAGAAGATGTTATGGAGAAATTGCATAAAAAAGTTGGTCGAAATTATTTTTACTACAATGGTATTTAAATAAGACAAGTTTATTTATAAAGTGGCATATTTTGTTTAAAAAAAATATCCGATATCATATTATCTATTATCATATTAAACCGTTTGCTATTGGCTCTTCTTTGCCTCATTAAAAATATCTCAATACCAGAGTTAGAAGACTGAAATTTTGAATGAAAGTATCTCATATGGGTGCACAATTATATTCTGGTACGCAAAAAGAACACGTGTTCTTTTTTGCGTTCCAAAAATGTTAATTTAGAGCCCAGTTGACTTAGATATCTGAAATTCAGAATTTAGGAACTTACTGACTGGCCTATAAGGGTGCGTGGGAATATTTTGATCACTTAATGAAATGACATAAATTGTTTTCTTTTACTGTCTATCTATTATAAATGAAAATACAGTAGAACCTCGATTAACCATCCCTCCTTTATCCGGAACTCTCTGTTAACCGGCAATCACTTAGTCGACATCAAAAATCTTCCAAATGAGTAATAAATCATTTGTTCCTTTTTAAACCGTAATATTTTCCCTTGCTCTAAAGTTGCATAAGTAATGGTGAGGCTTTTGACTGTTTTTCTAAAGAACTGACATGGTTAGAGCAACCTTCGGATGCAGATCAAACTGAAATATTGCCTCCAAAAAGACTCCGGGATAGAGCGGTGAAACAAATATCAAGATTATTGCAAGAAAAACTCATTTCCAACAATTATGTCATAAAAAAACATTAAAAGTCCTGTATTCAATAAACGAAAATCATTTACTTTTTATTGTTTTCAACAACTCTCTTTTATCCGGAATTTTCGCTTAACCGACCTACCACTGGTCCGAATTAGGTCGGTTAATCGAGATTCTACTGTAAATATAGCAAAAGACAAAATCAGGTGGAGCCGCTACATATGCATTGGCGTACGGACTTCAAAAATAAAATAACATATATTAGACACTATTTTTGAGTTTTTAATTTATGTTATTTCATTAAGGGTGTACATTTTCGTACCTGCTCACCAAATTTCAAGGTTTTCTACTAAGTAGTATCTAAATGCACTGGGCTATAAGATTGTAACATGGCGAGTATAAGGGGAATTATCCTTAGTAGGAATTCCTCTTAAGAATTTAAATTAAAGTAAAATATCACAAAGATTAGTTGAAAAGTTGGTTTGTTTATTTTTAACAGACACTCTTTAGGTGTAACTATAAATGTTCCAAATGATGTCCTCTTTCGTGAATACAGAAGCGTATTCTTTTTGCCAAATTTCGATTCAGTATGGCTTGTTTTTCAGATTATCTGGCGCCATCAGCAACACGAGGGCTATAATGCGCCGAAACATTCGCCAGGTCATTAGACAAGACAACATACATTTACAAACACCCATGCCTAACACGGGACTCGAACCCACAACCTCGCGGTCTAGAAGCTAGCACGCTAACCACTATACCGTTAGGTCGGCTGCTGAGTATGGCAATATTGATGTTAGACATGGCTAAAGTGATGTCGTTTTCGGCTAAACAATCGTGAGTCAACTTCGCTCAGTTTTCCATCGCCCAAAAATGGAGGGCCTACCAGAACTTTTCTAACTTTTTTTTTTCCTACCAGAAAAGGTGAACTAATCACGCCATCGTTAAATTATTGGATACTGCGGGGATCAAGATATTTTTTTACGAAACTCTTCAATGACGTGAGCATATGACTTTTCGAGAAAAATATCACTCCAACATGAATATCCCCTATTCAAGGTGGCCTCAAAAGTTCTAAAAAAAAGGTTCCCTGATAATTCTATGATAGATTTCTAAAAAAATTCTCTGATTTTACGCGAACTATTTTTTCTCAAATTTCCCCAATTTTCACAGATCAAATAGAGCTTTTATGCCAAACTTTAAAAAAATAGTTTTGGCAGTTATGAAAAAGTTTAAATTATACCGCAAAATGCAACTTCTAACGAATACCACAATTCTCCTGGAAAATGGTTCTAAAATAAGAATGAACGAGGAAAAGTATCGCCAAAATACTAATAGGAAAATTCCCTGATTTTACGCGAACTATTTTTTCTCAAATTTCCCCAATTTTCACAGATCAAATAGAGCTTTTATGCCAAAGAGATAATATGCCAAACTTTAAAAAAATAGTTTTGGCAGTTATGAAAAGTTTAAATTATGCCGCAAAATGAAACTTCTAACGAATACCACAATTCTCCTGGAAAATGGTTCTAAAATAAGAATGAATGGGGAAAAGTATCGCCAAAATAATAGGAAAATTCCCTGATTTTACGCGAACTATTTTTTCTCAAATTTCCCCAATTTTCACAGATCAAATAGAGCTTTTATGCCAAACTTTAAAAAAATAGTTTTGGCAGTTATGAAAAAGTTTAAATTATACCGCAAAATGAAACTTCTAACGAATACCACAATTCTCCTGGAAAATAGTTCTAAAATAAGAAAGAACGGGGAAAAGTATCGCCAAAATAATAGGAAAATTCCCTGATTTTACGCGAACTATTTTTTCTCAAATTTCCCCAATTTTCACAGATCAAATAGAGCTTTTATGCCAAAGAGATAATATGCCAAACTTTATTCCCTGATTTTACGCGAACTATTTTTTCTCAAATTTCCCCAATTTTCACAGATCAAATAGAGCTTTTATGCCAAAGAGATAATATGCCAAACTTTAAAAAAATAGTTTTGGCAGTTATGAAAAGTTTAAATTATACCGCAAAATGAAACTTCTAACGAATACCACAATTCTCCTGAAAAATGGTTCTAAAATAAGAATGAATGGGGAAAAGTATCGCCAAAATAATAGGAAAATTCCCTGATTTTACGCGAACTATTTTTTCTCAAATTTCCCCAATATTTACAGATCAAATAGAGCTTTTATGCCAAAGAGATAATATGCCAAACTTTAAAAAAATAGTTTTGGCAGTTATGAAAAGTTTAAATTATACCGCAAAATGAAACTTCTAACGAATACCACAATTCTCCTGGAAAATGGTTCTAAAATAAGAATGAACGGGGAAAAGTATCGTCAAAACAATAGGAAAATTCCCTGATTTTTGCGAAATTTGGCAAAAATCCTCCGACATTTCCAGGTCCTGTGGCCACTACGCTATTCCTATCGAAACACCATGTCTTGAAGAACAAACGGTTTACAGATGAAGTCTTCGAGCACGGGACCACCGATATTAACACATTCGAAATAATCTGCTCTACCAATCTACAAGATGGAAAGGCAATGTCTTTTCCCTGTATTAGGGTCTGTTAAACTTTGATGTCTGCGATTTTAAACTGTATAATAAAACAAAACCACTCGTCAAAAACAAAATATCTACCAAAAATAGTAGGAAGGTATTAGCACTTTCAAATACGAAAATAATGCTCCTAAAGTTTAATTACTTTGTTTGTAAAAAAGTGATTAAATCGTGCATTGTATTCTTTCAGTATAAAGACATATAATATTTTGACTAAAACTGGAAAAGAAAGTGAAAAGGGATTTCTTTCCTTTGAGCAGGTAACGGAATAAGAGAAGAAAAAAAAGAAAGGAAAAAAAAAAAAAAAAGCACCGAGTGATCATTTGCAACTTTGTTTGGAATCTCATATTATGAAAAAAAAAAAAAAAAAAAAAAAAAAAAAAAATGGAAGGTTATGTATTAAAAAACCTTTTTACATGAGGAAATTTAAGTGCCTAAATGGAATTGACAGAAATTAACCGACCGAAAAATGTACGATTTTCATGAAAATTTTTAATTCTAGAATATTAGGTTGGTTGTTTTCAGATTATCTGGCGCGGTCAGCAACGAGGGCTATAATGAGCCGAAACAGTCATTTGACAAGCCAACATACATTTACAAACACCCATGCCTTACACGGGACTCGGTTGGTTGGTTGGTTGTTTTCAGATTATCTGGCGCCGTCAGCAACGAGGGCTATAATGCGCCGAAACAGTCATTTGACAAACCAACATACATTTACAAACACCTATGCCTTACACGGGACTCGGTTGGTTGGTTGTTTTCAGATTATCTGGCGCCGTCAGCAACGAGGGCTATAATGAGCCGAAACAGTCATTTGACAAACCAACATACATTTGCAAACACCCATGCCTTACACGGGACTCGGACCATCAACCTCGAGGTCTGGAAGCTAGCACGCTAACCACTATACCGTTTGGTCGGCCGGATTGTAGTAACTAAGGCCGCCTCGAGCCGTTTTTCTTTTTCAACAGGGAGAAAGTTAAGTTTATGAGGCATTCTTCTCGTCTCTCACAACCTTAAAATCGAAAGACTTTCGCCCTCGGTTCACTTCAAAAAAGAAAGAGAAACTGGAACAAAAGTCGGCTTTTATTCCCATCTGTGACCATTTATTGCATTACGCAAGTTCAGATTCTTTATTAAATCTTTTACTTTACCAAGAGAATAAAAAATAAATTCTTCTCGTACCACAAGTCAGAAACCACATGTTATGGAGAGAAGAGAGATGGATATATTACTGATCACGACATATAAGTCGCACGACATATAAGTCGCACGACATGTAAGGCGAATGGATGCCAATGGAATTAGTTTTTTAAATCAAGGGCATATATCGCACCCTTGCTACAAGGGGAACATGACTCAAAATTCATCATTTTGTGTGATTGAACAACACAAGATTGTTTACAAGTTGAATTCAAGTTGAAACTGACTTATGTCTTTCATCCAGCTTGAACGACACAAGATTATTTGCAAATTGAATTGAATTTGGAACTGACTTACGTCTTTCTTCCAGTTTGAAAGACAATAGATTGCTTACAATTTCAATTAAAGTTGCAACTGACATATGTCTTTCTTCTAGCTCCAAGTTCATGTAGTCTGTAATTCTGCGCCACGCTTTTACTCAAAATGAAGAATTTTGAGTTGTATCACTTTTGTAACAAGAGTGCGATGCGATATATCTTCTGGAAGTATTCACTCAGTGACATATCCCAAAGATCGAATTACGCGATTAATCTGTTCTCTCATTTCAATATTAAACTTATTATTTTTTTTTATCAATGATATTTCATAATATTGAGAGTAATAACTCAATAATCCAATCATTGACCTAATTAAAAATCTTAAAAGAACATTCCAGGGATAAGTATTTCTTCCCCATGACTCTTAAGCTGGTTGGTTAGTGATTTATGGCGCAAGAGCTACACTAAGACCATACTACGCCAAACTCTTAAGCCGGATTTACACGCTACCTGTCGGGGTTTTGCTTCGGATCGCCAGTTCTGTGACGTCAGGTAAGCGACCGCTGCGCCGTCTGTCGGAGATCACGGGATAGCGCACGTGATTGGATGATGAGAGTCGCCGGCGCCAGTAAATAGAAAATGATTTATTTACTGGAACCAGTAGCCAGGTGACGTCTTGACGTCACAGATTGGCAATCCAAACTGGAACCCTGGTTGGTAGCGTGTAAATCCGGCTTTATTGTAAATTATGTGCTGCTCTGTATTGGATCGGACTGACTGTAACAAACCTCTTAACACTGCCAAATTGCTTTTAGAACAATTCAGAACGAGCCAACTGGTGGAAAATGCAAATCACAACCAATGTAGAGGCATTTCACAATGCATTGTAGCTTCAAGAAAATTGTAAAACAACATTTATTCGCTAGATTAGATTCGTATGATGCTTAGTAAAACAAAATGTCAGTAAAAAAAAACTATTCAAAAGTTTGAGATTGAATGATGAATAATCGAGTGCTTAATACTTTCATGGAGAGTTTTTGGAAAGAATCTACGAGCATAATATGAACACGTAGAAAAGCTGAATAAATTTAGGAAAAAAAAATTCCAATTTAAAGACACCATCGAGGCTCTGAAGCTATTTTGATTGCCGAAAAATTACCATATAGTTTTGGTTCAATAATCTATTAACCCATCAAAGACGACTTTGAAATTGGATAAACAGTCATTGTTTTTAACTTTTACCTTGTTTATTTAGATCATTTAAGGTATATTTTGAATTTTTAAGATTTATTGGAAAATTATTTTAATGATTTTTAAAAAACACTAAGTGAAATCACAATCGCAATTTATTGGAAAAAAAAAAAAAAAAAATCAATTAGCAAGTTTTCTTCCCAACAGTCGTTAATGGATTAAACAGTGAAAACAACTCTCATAAACCTACTACAAGGCAAAGTTATATGTATAAATGCCCGTGAAGATCTCCGACTTTAATTCCATTAGAAACAGAATATCACAAACTGCATTTATAACATCTTGCTGCTGGTTCAAATTCCGCTGCTGGAGTTAAAAAATTCCTAATGATTTATCTGTCAATGTTAATGTACTTGAACCAAATATTCATGGTTTCGCATGTCTCGTTTATTTATTTTTTTGTAGAAATAAATTAACCCTGGCAAGTACAGGAGATCCTAAATATAGCTCTAACCTCTAGGCGGCGGGCTTTCACTTAAAGAAGCAAATAGAACATAGCAACTTGGATATTCCGCATTTTTTGAGAAGCTTTCTTCATGTGAAATAATCCTATTAAGCTCTAATTAGGTTCAATTTCAGGAACTCTGCCGGAAGTCGGTGTCCGCCGAATAAAATACTCTCAAAGTGACTTTTTTTAAAGTGTCTTTAATGGCGGAGCGGTTTGACCCCCATACAGAGCTAATTTAAAGGAATCCAGAGGTTGTGTTGATGATTTTTTTTTTTCTTTTTCGGATATTCAATTACGGGCAGGAGTTCCATGGTTGGTTGGTTGGTTGTTTTCAGATTATCTGGCGGCGTCAGCAACACGAGGGCTATAATGTGCCGAAATATTCGTCATTAGACAAGCCAACATACATTTACAAACACCCATGCCTAACACGGGACTCGAAGCCGCAACCTCGCGGTCCAGAAGCTAGCACGCTAACCACTACACCGTTTGGTCGGCGGAGTTCCATGGGCATATTAAAAACTAGGGGTGTGGAACATCGCACAACTTTCAATTACATAGGTCAATGCATTAAAATTTTATGTGGTGTCATTTTTATATATTCACTAATTTAAATAAAAGTGGCTAGATTGATGGGTTGGTTGTTTTCAGATTATCTGGCGCCGTCAGCAACACGAGGGCTATAATGTGCCGAAACTTTCGTCATTAAACAAGCCAACATACATTTACAAAAACCCATGCCTTACACGGGACTCGAACCCGCAACCTCGAGGTCTAGAAGCTAGCACGCTAACCACTATACCGTTTGATCGGAGGGGCTAGATTGAGGATATTTTTGGCAATAATCTTTACTTGGGGAAAAAAAGAAGAAAAAAACCTCCGAGTTAGCAATGTTATTCGATAGACCATTGTCTTTTCTTGTGCTTGAAACAGAGAAAAATCAATCGTTGATGAGCGATGCTTAAGGGCAGAGTACTATGTATTAAAGGCACTCGTTTTTCCACTTTTTACGCTTTTATCGCATTTCCACGGGAATTTCGTAGGTGATTTGGGTTAGAATACCTTAAAAGATCAGGGATTTTAATCAAAATCGTTAGAGCCTAAAAAATTAGTAATTTTTTTTTTGTCGCCAAAGTAGCGCCAACGCATGACAAATCTCCTATTTGCAAATAGTTATTTTTCTGGTTGTTGGTTGGTTGTATTCAGATTATCTGGCCCCGTCAGCAACACGAGGGCTATAATGCGCCGAAACTTTCGTCATTAGACAAGCCAACATACATTTACAAACACCCATGCCTAACACGGGACTCGAACCCGCAACCTCGCGGTCTAGAAGCCAGCACGCTAACCACTATACCGTTTGGTCGGCCGTTATTTTCCTGGTTATGGGGTTATAGGTTTTGATAGTACACATTCCTTTAGACATTTAAAAAAGAGCAGTAAAAATCACATGGTCATAATTGGACGCGTTTTTCATTTATGGAAATCAGAAGCCTCCTTTGCCGACCAAACGGTATAGTGGTTAGCGGGCTAACTTCTGGACCGCGAGGTTGCGGGTTTGAGTCCCGTGTTAGGCATGGGTGTTTGTAAATGTATGTTGGCTTGTCTAATGACGAATGTTTCGGCGCATTTTAGCCCTCGTGTTGCTGACGGTGCCAGATAATCTGAAAACAACCAACCAGAAGCCTCCTTTAGAGCGGGGGACCCGTGACGATCGCAGTGTCTCCCCAATAAAGATAAGCTTATGGTTCGAATCCAATACATTTCGTATGAAAAACGTGTTCCAATTATTTGATAAGGCAATATCAAATTGAGCCTTTCGATGATTGTTTTGTTATTCAAGGGTGAGTTCCAAAAAAAGAAGGGGAGGGGGGGGGGTGTAGGAGTACTCGCTCTCCCACCGGAAGAGGGAGTTTGCCCCTTCCCCACCATGTTTTTTTTAACCCCTAGAAGCCGCCTATCTTGTTGTTGACACATAAAAATAATTCTCATCATCTATTTAAGTACACGGTATGACAGAAGGTTGAACACACTTGAAATTTGCAAGTAACCTATACTAAACTTCAACTTAACTTGACATCACTAGACGGTAGATCGTCACAGTGCTCATAGGTATTTAATTCATTTTGGCGGAGCGAAAGCATAATGTTCACCAAACCACAACCCTGTACAGAACAGATGGCTATAAGGTTTGGCGAGGATTATGCCTTCACTCCGCTAAAATGGATTAACTGCCTATGAGCTCGGTGAAGATCTATCGTCTAGTGATGTTAAGTTGGAGTTTAGTATAGTACACATGTATAGTCAACAAGTGGTTAGTGGTCTCTGATGAAATGCAGGTTTCCCCAAATGTTAAAAAAAAAAAAAAAAAAAAAAAAAAAAAAAATCTTGAAGTATCAAATAATTGGAAAAAATTTAGCACTAAAAGATTGTCTTAATATGAATAGGTGAGCACATATTTGAAGGGGGGGGGGGGAAAGAAAATAAAAAGTAATAATATCAGAAGTTTCAATTCTGGTAGAAACTATATAAATTTAGTCACTAAATGTAAAAATGGGTACAAGTCTCATTAAAAACCGCGGTCCCTTTTGAAATTTAACGATTTAATTATTAAAAAAAAAAAAAAATTAAATTGGAACTCTTTATCAAAATAATTAAAAATATTATGTATAGAAACAGTAAATATTGTATACGCAATTTAAGTTACCATTAAAATGTCAAACGAAATACGTTTAATATTTTTACTTATCGTGAAAATTGAACACACATTATTTTCAGGATCTAAATTAGGAATAAGTTATGTTTCAACAACAAGTGATTTTAAATTAAATCGAAAAGTATATTTTAAGGATGATTCACGACATAAAACAAACATAGAGATTTAGTCCTCTTTTTAACAAATAAGAATATTTATTGATTTGAAATCAAATTAAATTGAATTCGTAACAAGCTCTGAGCTTAAGACATTTAAATAGGTAAAATATAAAGCGTGTATTAATTATCGTTTGGTTAAATAGAACAAAGATTTAACGCTTTAGAATTTGATCATGTATCTGTATTTCTGTGTTCTGTCAATTTCTCGAAAATGAAAAGGATTCTGAATCTTGCACAAAACCAATACGTTTCGCAAAATTACAAGTTTTCGTCCGATTTATTTTCGAAAGTTTTTCAAATGTTCCAAAAATATACAGCCCATCCGATATTTGTATAATATTGATAATTGTATATTCATTATAGAGTTAGTTATAATACACATAAATACAAGATTTATTTTTGAAACATAAAAAATTCTAAAAGTTATAATATCCATTTATCGCCGGAGTTGCAAGTGATTTAAACTCATCAAATTCATTTTAACCACCACTCCTACATGAGGAAACCAAACTCATTAACTCATGAATAAATTGAATAAACAAAATCACGTGCTCTGTACACAAAATACTGGGCAGTGGAATCACAGAGAACTAATAAAATAAAAGCGCGGGGAATAAAAGCAAGAATTCGAAAAAAGTAGTGGACCTACCTCAAAATCATTCCAAACGGCGGCATCTTTTCGAACTGTTGCCGAATGAGGGGACGGGTCAAGCCAGAAAGGAAACGGACCCCTGCTGAAGAAAAACTTTTTCCTTCTCCCCACTTAGACCAAGGTCACGAACTGAGAAGATGTCTTTTTACTACCTCCAGTTTCTCTCTCGCGTCTTGCGAATTTGGCGCGCTTCGAAGCCGGTCCGCCAAGAACCCGCGCCAAGGCGACAGTTTCGGTATTCGTTTGAAGGGGGACGAAAATGTAATCTGCTGGTATTTAGTTTCTTTTGCTGTTTTGTCTGTGGTGATTGTGGGCAATGAGGAACTTGCACAAGTCAGGAAAATGAATATTTTTTGTATTTTCTAGTGTTATCCAACGAATATATTTGAGCAGTGCAATTATTTTTTATCTTTATGCTTTCAATTAATCAAAAATCGAGTTTGAAATCAGCCGAAATCAAAGCAAAAGTCACGTGACCAAAAACGCATAAAAAAACCGTGACGTGTTTACGCAGAGAAAAAGTGACAAAACGAAGGAAAAACCTATTTCGTTCCTTCTTAAAACAGGTTTTAGACTGGTTCATTATCTGCGCGTTGACGTTCCACGTAAAAGTGGCTTTTTCCCGCCAAATCGCTAAGTGAAAAACTAAATATTTTTTTAACTATCTATCCGAGCTCAAATTTTTGAAAGAATGGTATTGTTTTTCATGATTTTTTCTCTACTTTTATTTAAAAATAAATCCAAAAAACGTGAAAGTTCCTCATTGCTGCATTCTTCGTCGTGATAAATGGCGGCGGAAACTAGGATTTGAGTGAACTGGTTATTATTTTATTGGAACAGGTTTTATTAATAATTGATAGGTGAAATACGTATTAACTATTACAAGGCTGTCATTATATAATTTGCTGTATTTCAATTACCCATATGTCTACATAGGATAATGAAAGGATAGTATTCGGTCAAAAAAATAAATTGAGATTTTTGCATTTCTCCACGTTTTGGAACATCCTGCTTTCAAAAAACAGGTCTAGGAAAAATGTCTGTCTGTGGTCCCCTGAACAAATTGACCTATAATGTTCAAATTTGTGTACAGGTTAGTAATGGCCATGGGTCCTACCATTAAGGTTTTCGTCAAAATCTAGCATGATCATAAGGTTGAAATCATGAAAAATCACGTTTTTTAGCAATTGCTAGAAAAACAGCTCTAACTATTTTGATTAAAATCCCTGTGATAAAACGCCTTTTAAGTTATTCTAATCGTCTCCACCTCCGAAATTCCTATAGAAATACGATAAAAGCGTAAAAAATTAAAAAATGAGTGCCCTTAAACAGAGCTCTCTGCCCTTGAGCATCGTCCATTAACGATTGATTTTTTTCTGTTTCACGCACAAGAAAGGACAATGTAATGTCTACCGAATAACACCGCCGATTTCGCCATCTTGGCTTTTTTTCGCCCCTTGAAAAAAATTATTGCCAAAAAAAAAAATCGACCAAACTGGCCATTTTTATTTAAATGAATAAAAATATCAAAATGGTAAATAACACCATAAATTTTAATGCAATTACCAATATTACAGTGTAATTGAAAGTTGTGCGATGTTCCACACCCTTAGTTTTGACACCCCTTCCCTCCATATTAAGCTCAATCACGCTAGATTGACCCCCCCCCCCCCTTCTCTAAAATAACGTTTACCCCTTTCTGCCATTCCACTGTTTCTGAAAATTAATTTAATTAATTTATCATCCCCCTCTGCTTCCAAACTTTAAAAAACATGCCATTTTAAAGTTGTTTTGAAATGAACTATGTCCGACTTATTGTAGATTAGCTTTTATTATTGTGATTCTTGGTCAAAATGATATATTCATATGATTGAAACTAACTTCAGATTGAAAAAAAAAAAAAAAAAAAAAAAAAAAAAAAGACATATATATATATATGTATATATATATATATATATATATATATATATATATATATATATATATATATATATATATATATATATATATATATATATATATGTATATATATATATATTCAATTATTCCAGCAAAAGTGAAACTCCCCTCCCATTCATCTTACAGTCCATCCCGTTTGAATAACCCCTCTCAGCCCCATTCAGAAAACTTATTACTATAGGCATAATATAGCATTTGACCCCCCTCCCCCCCCCACCCCCAATGACGTCCGCTGGCGTAATTTAAATATTAACAACAATTTCGATTACCGTCTCGCATAAATTAATGTCAAGATATTTTGCTACACAAATCTTCTGTACAAAATTGTAAACAGTGGCGTATTTATTTTAAAGTTCTATTTTATTTTATTCTGCACATAATTGTAAATAGTGACGTATTTCTTTGAAAGTTATATTTTATTTGTTAACAGCGATAATACAGGTTTGAAAAAAAAGGTGGCAACATCTAAATCAATCGATAAATTTCGAGGCGTTTCAGTCTCGTGATTGGTTGACTGGATTTTGCTAGAAATTTTTGTCGCGAGTCTATAAAAGGAGACGAAAAGTGGGATCGTGAGTTGACTCGATTTTTTGACGCCACTTTGAAGGGTTCGGAGCTTTTGTTTACTTTCGTGAGGTGCCTGCATTATCGCTGTATTCGAAGTTGTACGCATCGTGTAGCTTGTATTGAAGCTGGATAGGGAGTTTACAGTTGTTCGGAAAAGTTCTTGTAAGACTTCGAAAGGAGAATAAATTATAGTTTTACATTTGGTAAAAACTGCGACCTCATTTCCTCTATGAAAATTTTGTAACATAATTAATAATAATTAATGAATTCTTAAAATTTATTATAATTTTTTTATAGCATTCATAAAAGTGCACTGAAAAGAATATTGATAATTGCACAATAATTCAGAATTCTTCAGTCATTTGGGGACCCCAAAATTCCGGGTACCTAGGCAGCCTTGCGGATCCATCGTTATAGATAAATAACTGGATAGACTGCTTAATGCTGGAAAAATGAAGCCGTTGCCAGATGCAATTGGTGGGATAATAAAATACGGATTGCCGAGGATTGAAAATAAAATTGTGGGTTGTACACAGCAGAAATATCAATAGTAGATCTTAATTAGTAATAATGTGAAAAAAAATATATCTACTCAAACACTTTACAAGGTTTTTCGCATTCCCATCCAACTATAAAAGTGAACTGTGATTGGTTAATCTTCCCACCAGCTTCGCAATCTCCTGCGCGGTTTTCTCTTTGCATTGACAATGGAGCAGTCTATCCAGTTGTTTATCTATATCGATGTGCGGATCTTATAGGAAATGAGGCACATGAGGTTATCCGAAAAAAGACAGAAATCTGACGGTATGACAGTTATCGAAGTAAAAAAAAAAAGCAAAGTTTTGCAATATATTTCGTTTAATCATAACCTTTGATGTGGAACACCAGAATGCATCTATAAACTGAAAAGCGATAATGCTATTTTTCTGCCAAGTATGTGTCCTAAAAATGTGTATGCAAACTTTTAATTTCTTACAAAAATAATACAGGATGTCCAGCGAAGGACTAACCAGGGGTGTAGTGGGGCGGGAACGCATGTGAAAGGCGATCCTTTACCTTTATAGTAGGAGGAACGGCGTTCCCTCACATAATTTTTTTTTTTACACTTTTCTTTACGGGAAACTGAACGCAAAACTATGCTTTCGTTTTCTATCCACAACTTCAGAGCTGAGCAGGCAAGTTCAAGTATTTGCAAAACACTTGAAAGTGGCGAGGCCACCCGCACATGGCCATTCCATCAACAATCCGACACATGCAATACTATTGTCGGAAATTCCGACTAATTTTCACTACTTCTGTGTCGTAGTCTATTTTGTCATATATATATATATATATATATATATATATATATATATATATATATATATATATATATATATATATATATATATATATATATATATATATATATATATATATATATATATATATATATATATATATATATATCGTTCACTTTATATGACATAGCGTTCCCACACCTTTTTATTTAACACTACACCACTGGGACTAACTGATTTTAAAATTAAATAACTCAGAAATAAAGATCAATAGGAGAACGAAACAAAGAGTATAGTTATTTTGAAAGCTGTCAAAATCTGAAATAGACGTTTCAAAATCAGTTACAAATGGTGCCATCAGATGGTATTGGCAAAATTCTAGAAATATGTTATAAATTTGTCCTCTGCAATCATTGTTACAATCACGCTAACTTCCTTTCACGTCCAAATAGTGGTACTGTCCGAAGATAGCTCTGAGCTTCAAACACTCTTTATTCATATGAAATACAGTGTACAGCGCCACCTGTCGGCAATATTTGCAACTAATTTTAAAAATTTAGTATACGAATTTTACAGCTTTCAAAATAACTATACTTTTTCTTTCATTATTATATCTATCTTTGTTTTTAAGTTATTTAATTTTTAAATCAGGGATACCTTTGATGGACATCTTGTACTTACATAATTGGAAATCTAAAAATCTAATTATAAGGAATTAATTTAAATTTTTTTTTTTGAAAATTTAGTATCAAATTTTTACAGCTTTCAAAATAACTATACTTTTTCTTTCATTATTATATCTATCTTTGTTTTTGAGTTATTTAATTTTTAAATCAGGGAGACATTTGATGGACATCTTGTACTTACATTATTGGAAATCTAAAAATCTAATTATAAGGAATTAATTTAAAATTTTTTTTTTTAAATTTAGTATCCAATTTTTACCAGCTTTCAAACTAACTATACTTTTTCTTTCATTATTATATCTATCTTTGTTTTTGAGTTTTTTAATTTTTAAATCAGGGAGACATTTGATGGACATCTTGTACTTACATAATTGGAAATCTAAAAATCTAATTATAAGGAATTAATTTAAAAAATTTTTTTGAAAATTTAGTATCCAATTTTTACCAGCTTTCAAACTAACTATAATTTTTCTTTCATTATTATATCTATCTTTGTTTTTGAGTTTTTTAATTTTTAAATCAGGGAGACATTTGATGGACATCTTGTACTTACATAATTGGAAATCTAAAAATCTAATTATAAGGAATTAATTTAAAAAAATTTTTTGAAAATTTAGTATCCAATTTTTACCAGCTTTCAAACTAACTATACTTTTTCTTTCATTATTATATCTATCTTTGTTTTTGAGTTTTTTAATTTTTAAATCAGGGAGACATTTGATGGACATCTTGTACTTACATAATTGGAAATCTAAAAATCTAATTATAAGGAATTAATTTAAAAAATTTTTTGAAAATTTAGTATCCAATTTTTACCAGCTTTCAAACTAACTATACTTTTTCTTTCATTATTATATCTATCTTTGTTTTTGAGTTTTTTAATTTTTAAATCAGGGAGACATTTGATGGACATCTTGTACTTACATAATTGGAAATCTAAAAATCTAATTATAAGGAATTAATTTAAAAAAAAATTTTGAAAATTTAGTATCCAATTTTTACCAGCTTTCAAACTAACTATACTTTTTCTTTCATTATTATATCTATCTTTGTTTTTGAGTTTTTTAATTTTTAAATCAGGGAGACATTTGATGGACATCTTGTACTTACATAATTGGAAATCTAAAAATCTAATTATAAGGAATTAATTTAAAAAATTTTTTTGAAAATTTAGTATCCAATTTTTACCAGCTTTCAAACTAACTATACTTTTTCTTTCATTATTATATCTATCTTTGTTTTTGAGTTTTTTAATTTTTAAATCAGGGAGACATTTGATGGACATCTTGTACTTACATAATTGGAAATCTAAAAATCTAATTATAAGGAATTAATTTAAAAAATTTTTTGAAAATTTAGTATCCAATTTTTACCAGCTTTCAAACTAACTATACTTTTTCTTTCATTATTATATCTATCTTTGTTTTTGAGTTTTTTAATTTTTAAATCAGGGAGACATTTGATGGACATCTTGTACTTACATAATTGGAAATCTAAAAATCTAATTATAAGGAATTAATTTAAAAATTTTTTTGAAAATTTAGTATCCAATTTTTACCAGCTTTCAAACTAACTATACTTTTTCTTTCATTATTATATCTATCTTTGTTTTTGAGTTTTTTAATTTTTAAATCAGGGAGACATTTGATGGACATCTTGTACTTACATAATTGGAAATCTAAAAATCTAATTATAAGGAATTAATTTAAAAAATTTTTTTGAAAATTTAGTATCCAATTTTTACAGCTTTCAAATTAACTATACTTTTTCTTTCATTATTATATCTATCTTTGTTTTTGAGTTTTTTAATTTTTAAATCAGGGAGACATTTGATGGACATCTTGTACTTACATAATTGGAAATCTAAAAATCTAATTATAAGGAATTAATTTAAAAAAAAAATTTGAAAATTTAGTATCCAATTTTTACCAGCTTTCAAACTAACTATACTTTTTCTTTCATTATTATATCTATCTTTGTTTTTGAGTTTTTTAATTTTTAAATCAGGGAGACATTTGATGGACATCTTGTACTTACATAATTGGAAATCTAAAAATCTAATTATAAGGAATTAATTTAAAATTTTTTTTTGAAAATTTAGTATCCAATTTTTACCAGCTTTCAAACTAACTATACTTTTTCTTTCATTATTATATCTATCTTTGTTTTTGAGTTTTTTAATTTTTAAATCAGGGAGACATTTGATGGACATCTTGTACTTACATAATTGGAAATCTAAAAATCTAATTATAAGGAATTAATTAAAAAAAAAATTTTGAAAATTTAGTATCCAATTTTTACCAGCTTTCAAACTAACTATAATTTTTCTTTCATTATTATATCTATCTTTGTTTTTTAGTTTTTTAATTTTTAAATCAGGGAGACATTTGATGGACATCTTGTACTTACATAATTGGAAATCTAAAAATCTAATTATAAGGAATTAATTTAAAAAAATTTTTTGAAAATTTAGTATCCAATTTTTACCAGCTTTCAAACTAACTATACTTTTTCTTTCATTATTATATCTATCTTTGTTTTTGAGTTTTTTAATTTTTAAATCAGGGAGACATTTGATGGACATCTTGTACTTACATAATTGGAAATCTAAAAATCTAATTATAAGGAATTAATTTAAAAATTTTTTTTGAAAATTTAGTATCCAATTTTTACCAGCTTTCAAACTAACTATAATTTTTCTTTCATTATTATATCTATCTTTGTTTTTGAGTTTTTTAATTTTTAAATCAGGGAGACATTTGATGGACATCTTGTACTTACATAATTGGAAATCTAAAAATCTAATTATAAGGAATTAATTTTAAAAAAAAGTAAGGAAATGAGTTTGTAAGCTAGGAGAGATCTTTTCAAATTTGGTTAATTTACTTAGTTAAAATTGCTTTATTTTCATTTTTCTAGATTCAAAATTATCTGGTCAGACAAAACATGTATGGTTTATCTTACTACTCCAGAATTAATGCAAACTGTCATTTTCTTGCTCGCCTTAAATCTCATCTATGGTCTATTGTACTCCTCACCTGCCATCTTGTTTTGTCTTTCAATTGCTTGGGCAAACTGCAACAAAAGTGGTTGTACAACTTCATTCATCAGCGTTTTGAAAGAAAAAAAAAAAGTTGAAAGTATATGTAAAGGTATAAAGTTCAACAAACAACTATCGTGGTTTTTGTAAACACAATTTGTGTTGTACAATACAACTGTTTTGCAATGTTATCACTAAGCTAAAGGAACTTTAAATAAGACTCCAATGGCCGTTATACAACAATGCCACTCATATACGTGGATTCTTATCTTCTGTAAATCGGGCTGGTTGCTAGTCAGTTTTTATTTTTCAGCAAATAAATATTCTAACCCCATTGTATACATTGAATGTTTAGTACTGCTTTGTACAATTATTTGCCCCTAACATCTCAAGTTAAGAGGGGTCACAGGACTTGATATTCTAAAATCTTTTTATTTAGAATTATTTTTCTGAAATTTTTTATGCAATATTGTATCATGTTTGAAACTAAAATAACTATTTTAAACTTTCAAATTTGAAAGGTATTTTTTTTTTTAATTAAAAAAATTTAAAGTTAATTGCACTGATCAAATTAAAGAAATACATATGAAAAATAATAGTGGAAAGTTTCAAATATTTATAACAAGTAGTTTTTAAGTTATACCAATTTAAACTAAAAAAAGTCAAAAAGACATCACCGAGAAAACTTTTTCAAAGTTTCAAGAAAGCATTCATTTTTAAATATATGTTGTATGACGAAGGGGTAAAAGTGAAAGAGGCCAATTAAATGGACAGCAGGTTTATTCGTGCATAAGATAGAAATAGGTTCTTAAACCTAAACTAGGAGAGGCTACTTCCACGTCCGTTCACCTTCACTCCTTCAATCATACTCTCTCTCTGGCGACGAAGTCGCCGCTAGGGGATTACATAAGCAGCGCCCTCTACATCAATGGGGATAAGACATATATTTTTTTAAATTAACGTTGTTCCAAATCCCGTAAATGTCATTGTTCATTGGACAGTATATTTTACAGAAAGGAGTTGATTAGTTGTTGTCATTGAATACCTGTTTGCGAAAATTGTAACTATTTTTTTATTTTTTTAACTTATTATTATTTTTAATAGGTTAAAAAAAAAAAAAATGTTTAAACATTTTTACAGATTTTCCCATGGTTATTGGTTTCCAATGGTATTTTACAAAGTTTTAAAATTGTAAACATTCAAATGTACATAAATTTTATAAATGAATGAAAATCTGTTGATTTTTAGATGTGTCAAAGAGCTACAATTTAATCATGCCCACTATGTAGATTTGAATGACGTGGATAAACTTTTCTCACAAAAAACTTTTCCCATTCAAAATTTTTTCCATTTCTACTTTTTCAGTTATTGACATCATTAAACGCATGGTAGGTAATTTTATACTACTTTAAATATGATATTCTTATCTTTGTCAGAATGGTATTCACTATGCGACGTATTGTGTGATTGGACTTTGGCTCACTTGAGGTGTGCCATTTTGTGAAGTAACTGGCCAGATCACTAAGTGACTAAAGTCTTCTGACGTAACAATACGAATAGTCCGAGAGGCGACTGCAATTTTTGGACTCCATCGAACATCATTCTGAATTTTTTATAGAAATTGGAGAAAAGTGAGTAGATTACGAATCCACTGGTCTGCCGGGGCAAAAATGGCCGAAACTGGTCAAAAATCGACTTGGAATGAGTTGAACTAAAATTCGATTGCCAAATATGTCATAACTTGCCAAATATAGAACAAACTTTTTCTTCGGCAACCCACTGCACGTTGATTTTCAATGAGAAAAAGCGCAAACGATATCTGATCTCTGGCTCGGAAAACTTATATCTTTTAAAAGTAAGCCGGATTGGCGACATCAGTTACGTCATCAGTGACGTAATATTTTTCGCCAACTTGACTACTTTTTAATAGATGCAAGTAGACAGTCGCCAGATATCGGAATCGTCTGCAACCTTCTTAATTGCAAATAAAAGAGTGAGGGTTACCAAATAAAAAAAATGCTTATTATTTGGCAAGTCATGGCGCATTTGGCAATTGGATTTAGTTCGACTTATTAAAGTCAATTTTTGACCTGTTTCGGCCATTTTTGCCACGGCAGACCAGTGGATTCATAATCTACTCACTTTTCTCCTATTTCTATAAAAAATTCAGAAAGATGTTCGATGGGGTCCAAAAATTGCAGTCGCCTCTCAGTCTAGAAAGAAAACCTGAACGATTTTTATTTATCTACATGTTATTAAGCCCTCTATATTAACTTCGATTTTGTTTGTAGATTTGTAGATGGCGAGCAAATCTGCGGAGGCCTAATTATGCCCCTTGCCGTCTTCCAATCGAACCAAAACTTGGCAGATAGATTCGATGTCGATGACAAAACCTTCTATAAAGTTTTGGGGCTGTTATTGTCACTAAAAAGTCGCTTTTAAGAGTTACTAATAAACCTACTTGCCATCATCCAATCGCGCTGAAATAGCACTTAACCGATCATTGAAGAAACTATCTCCTGTTGCTAAAATTGTTTTAGTAAGTAAATAATTAAATTGATTTATAATCAGAATAAATAAAAAAATATTTGGATGTGAGCTCATAAATTCGCATTCATTTTTAATGAATAAATTTTGAAAAGTAGTTTACCGGATATTTTGCTCATAGAGAGGGTGTCAACATCTAATTTTAAATATTAAAAACAAACACACGCTGACAATAGAAGCAGCTGTATTTTAATGAATACAAAAATTGGCAATGCCTATAAAGGATTTATATTTATATTAAAAGTTTTATTTTTATGGGTTGTATTATTTTTATGGGTTGTATTATTTTTATGGGTTGTATTATTTTTATGGGTTGTATTATTTTTATGGGTTGTATTATTTTTATGGGTTGTATTATTTTTATGGGTTGTATTATTTTATTATCGCGTTTGTCGAATCAATCGGAATTTCTTGTTAAGGCAAAAATTTGAAACTTTTCAATTTTTATATTTTAGTGGAAATATACAGCCTGTGATTCTAGCTTTCAGTACATACCTTACTTTTGCTGATCCGAGAAGAACTAAGAATATTATTTGAGTTTTTGTAAGCGCCCATATCAGAAATCTTCCGTATTTCAATTTCTTAAATTGCATTTTTCTCTTCATGTGTATTTTAAGACTTTTTGGGTATTCGATTTGTTCCTTGAGATTCAAAAATTGATGTATTTTTTTTAAATTTGGAGATATTGTTTACTATACTATTTTGAACACAATTGTGCATGGATTTCGGAATCTGGTATTTTGTTATTGTTTTACAGCAGTTTTCGTAATGCTTCTATTTAAAAAGTTTACATTTTTTGCCATTGTACCAAAGTTTTACTTTTAAATAATTAACTGATGAGTCAAAGTCAAAATCCATGCACAATTATGTCAATATATATTCGATTTGCTTGTACAAAAAAAAAATGAGACAGATTGCAAAAAATTTCAATAGCAAGGAGCATTTTTAAAATTACGGAAAAAACTCTAAATTTTTCGATAAAAATTTAATTTCTTGAAATAAAATCAATATAAATTTTTGAAATTTTGGGTTGTGTTTCATCTAATTACTATTGAACTGCACAAAAAATATCATGAATTTTAGGCAAAAATTGAAGAATTTTTATTTTTGACTTAACAGTCCCCTTAAACGTTTCATTCTTTGTTCATCGAAAATATTGAACTTTGAATTATTTCCTAACTGCTGGACATACAAGTGTCTAATCTTCATCCATTATACTTCCTTGTAGAGAAATAAGAAACGTTTGAAAAAGAGTAAGAAATATAAAATATTGAATTATGATAAGGAACTAACTACTTTAAAATATTTTTTCCTCCGTGTACCTGTATGACCTTGAAATACAAGGAAACCTTAATCGTGACCAAGAGCATTTATTATTCACAGCCTTTATTTCAAGTCCCTGGAAGAAAATTCACAGGTTTCAGCTCATTTTGAAGAAAAATAATCAATCTTCTGAAGTCAAATGCCGCTTTTCAAAACTTTTCAAAGGTGGCAATTTGCGTTTCTATTTTTTTTCCCCTCTCCCCCTAAGAACGTTCTACGCCAAAAATGTATTTAGATTTTTTTTTTATGTACTTAGTTGTGATTATTGGTAAATTTGTCTGGAAGATGGCCCAGATTTATTTCAGTCTCAAGTTATTGCAGGTATATATCCTCCAATATTTTGAAATGTATACAATTTTGATTTTGTCTGTCCTTCCGTTCGTATACCTGCAGGTGTGGTGGCGATTGGGTGTCAAAAAGCGCCAAAACAAGAGAAGCGAGGGGGGGGGGGGGAAGAGAGATAAGTTGTAAAATTAAATTGACTGCTGCAAGATGGCGTGCACTCAGCCAAAGGATGTTATGAGGATATAACGGATGATTATGAGTATATTTATATATACAATTTTGTTTTTATGGGTTATATTTTTTCACAATCTATTTGGTAGAGGTTTGGCTAAAATTCAAGAGATAAGTTGTAAAATTAAATTGACTGCTGCAAGATGGCGTGCACGCAGCCAAAGGATGTTATGAGGATATAACGGATGATTATGAGTATATTTATATAAACAATTTTGTTTTTATGGGTTATATTTTTTTACAATCTATTTGGTAGAGGTTTGGCTAAAATTCAAAGTAAATTATATTTAACCTTGTTCATAGAGTTATGTTAACCGTCTACGTAGAGTAAAAAAGTGCTAACTTCAATCTGTTAAAGTTTTCAGGATATATATATATATATATATATATATATATATATATATATATATATATATATATATATATATATATATATATATATATATATATATATATATATATATATATATATATATATATATATATATATATATATATATATATATATATATATATATATATATTGTTGCGTGGATGGGTTCGAAAGATTTGAAGCCAAAGCAGATCAAAACTTGCAGACATTTATTCCGATATAACTCTTCGCAGATTCTTTTACAACTCCAGAAATTTCCATTCTAATAGACTCAATACAGCTCTTTACACAATAATGGAGCTCAAACAGCAGTTAAAAACTAGATACACAACTGCTGTAATCGTCGCAAAAGACAATGCAATACAGTTCACTTTCACAATACAGCTCTCTGAATGCTCACTGAGAGACAACTAATTCAGTAACTTCACTCACGACCGGCCTCATATAGGAAAGCCAATACTTCGTGAATCTTCTAGAGACAGAAATTTGGAGGATTTTCCAGATCGTAGTCGAATATATATATATATATATATATATATATATATATATATATATATATATATATATATATATATATATATATATATATATATATATATATACCTTCTAAAATGTTGATTCAGCATAAGCTTAAAGTTTTTACGTTTTACTCATATACCACATATTTATTTTAGTGTCAAGCTACAGTGTAACTGCGAGTGCTGCATGTAGAGAAATTCGAGTAGAATAGGAATATACGCGTCTGCCGGAACAAAAATGGCTGAAAAAGTTCAAAAATTGGCTTGCAATGAGTTGAACTAAATCCGATTGCCAAATATGTCATAACTCTCCAAATAATAAGTATTCTTTTTTTTTTATTCAGTAAACCACAGCTCCTTAATTCTTCATAAGGAAAGTTACAGTCGATTTCAGATTTCTGACTCGGAAAACTTGCATCTTTTAAAATTGAGCCAAGTTGGTAATAAATATTACTCTAATGACATAACTTTTGGCGCCAATTTGACTCGCTTTTAAAACATGCAAATATCCACTGAAAGAAAAATCGACTTAAAATAATAAGTCGATTTTTTAACTTTTTCGGCCATTTTTGTCCAGGTAGAAACGTATATTTTTAATCTACTAGCATTTATCTATATTTTATATATATATATATAAAAAAAAAAAAATCACAATGATATTCTATGAGTTATTTAAACTTGCAGTCTATTACAAATGGGTCTTCTCTTCCCGTGTTTAAATGTAACAAAAAATGATTTACCACCAAAAGTGGAGTCTGCACCTTTTTTCACTCTTAAGGGGACTGTTAAGTCAAAAATAAAAATTCTTCAATTTTTGTCTAAAATTTATGAAATATTTTGTGCAGTTCAATAGCAATTAGATGAAACACAACCCAAAATTTCACAAATTTATATGGATTTTTTTCAAGAAATTAAATTTTTATTGGAAAATTTAGCGTTTTTCCGTAATTTTAAAAACACTCCTTGCGATTCAAATTTTTTGCAATCTGTCTAAATTCTTTTGTACAAGCTAATCGAATATATATTGACATAATTGTGCATGGAATTTGAATTTGACTCATTGGTTAATTATTTAAAAGTAAAACTTTGGTACAACGGCAAAAAATGTAAATTTTTTAAATAGAAGCATTACGAAAATTTCTGTAAAACAATAAAAAAATACCAGATTCCAAAATCCATGCACAATTGTGTTTAAAATAGTATAGTAAACAATATCTCCAAATTAAAAAAAAAAAAAAATGCATCAAATTTTGAATCGCAAGGAACAAATCGAATATCCTAAAAATCTTAAAATACACATAAAGAGAAAAATGCAATTTAAGAAATTGAAATACAGACGATTTCTGATATGCGCGCTTACAAAAGCTCAAATAATATTCTTAATTCTTCTCGGATCAGCAAAAGTAAGGTACGTACTGAAAGCTAGAATTGTAGGCTATATATTTCCACTAAAATATAAAAATCGAAATTTTTTAAATTTTTGCTTCAACAGTCCCCTTAAGTCAACGAAATCTTTTATCGATGTGAAATTTTTAGGAATAAATATTTTCTTTCATACAATCCAAGGTCACTGACTGAAAAACTAATATTAGGATCCTTAATTTCTGACATAAAGTCCTATCACCAATTATACAAAAAATCGATACATCGTCTTATCTGAAGTTTCCACAGGTACTTGACTTCATTTATCATAAATCCATAAAGTAACAGTTAATAATCGCTTTCAGACGCTCCCGTCCAGATAAGAACTAGCCGGAAAAAAAAATGTCCATGACGCTAATTTTTGTAGGTTGTTGACCTAGGTGTTTGCTTTATGATAAAAAGTACTTTCGATGAGAAAAATCGGCTACTGAACTATCTCATGTTCGTGCAAAAAAAAAAAGGTATAGAATTACAGAATGACACATCAAAGAGAAAGGTATATTCAAAGAGATATTTTTCTGCAGTCTATTAAAAAAAAAAAAATGCTTCTTTGAATGGAAACTCGTTTTGGAAACAATTTGTAGAAAAGTCTAATATAACATTACTATATTTTATTTATCTTTTTCAGAAAAAAACGCTGTAAAGAGATGTTATTTTTAAAAACATTTCATACTCAGAGACAAGTGTAATTGTATATGGTTGGTTGTATTCAGATTATCTGGCGCCGTCAGCAACATGAGGTCTATAATGCGCCGAAACATTCGTCATTAGACAAGCCAACATACATTTACAAACACCCATGCCTAACACGGGACTCGGAACCCGCAACCTCGCGGTCTTGAAGCTAGCCCGCTAACCACTATTCCGTTTGGTCAGCGTAATTGTATATGAAAAGTATTTTTGTGAGATATTCATGTTGGGATCAATGTTTTTAATTAATATCCGATGTGTTATTATTAGTTCCTAAAACACACAATTTCTTAACAAAATGTAATATTTTTCTGCAATAAAAAACGAAAATCAACTTTAATAGCAATACGTACAGATATTTTAAGGTACTTACGTAAAATTAAGCCTTTGCACTCGAGCGAGGCGCCACACGATTGGATACCGAAACACTAGAGGACCACTAGGTTTGATGCAGAAATTTGATGCAAGGCCAATGACCGTGTTTAGTTTCTATGAAGCAAATCCATAAACGCATACCGAACCTAAAATGTCTCGAGTTGCTGGTCCCTCTGCGCGAAAAAGGCCTCGAGTGCAAAGGGTTCTTCTTCTTCTTCTTCTTATCGAGGACTATGGGGACTAAGGGACCTCTGCTTAAGCATTTTGTACCAACCCCATATCCCGTACAGATCGGTAGTGGGCAGTACTGCGCAGGATGTAAGCGCACACTCGAGAGTGGGAGTGCGCAAATCTACCTGTAGCCACCGAAGAGTTCATTTCTACCTCTTTCAGAAGCTACCCGATAGATGGCAGCACTACCGACCGTATGTGGAACTTCTTAATTTAGAGGCAATACCAAGCAGAAGATTCCGCCAGAAGAGTTGGCTTTGCCACCCCCAGAGGTATTGATTTGTATGGGAACTTGGAGGACTTTACAATCATGACTGATTTAATGTGCTCCAGTCACCATTAGCTAACACGGCGGTCTTTAGTCGGTCCCAGGCCCGAACTCGCAACCTCAGGGCTCGCAACCTTCTAGTTGCGAGAACGATACTCTCCCGACTGGGCTACGCGGCCCTCGTGCAAAGGGTTAATTTAAACTGTCATGTAATATGTTCTACAGCAGCCCCTCGATATATCGCTCTTGTCGGGAGACAAGCAAAATGCCCAATGTATCCGAACGCGCGATATATCGAGGCTCAATAGAATGAAGGATTACTGTATTACAATATTTAATGAACTTACATACAAAAAACAAAAATTTCTTATGATCATAATCCAAAATGTTTAGGAAAAATGTAAGATTAAGGTATACATATACATTAGAAATTTCAAAATTTGACTCAAGTCTGCATTTTCTTTTTTTTTCTTTTTTTGTTTTAAAATATTCCCGAATTCATTACCTTTAAAATAATACAATTTTCTTTCTGAGACTCAATTTACTTTTTAAATTACAGTGGGTTTTGTGAACCTGTTTTGTATCATGTTCATTAGTGTAGTAAACTTCAAACGCGTTTTCTGAAGAATGACATTTTGGTGTTATATAACTTTACGCCAACTGTCATAGCTTCATAATAAATTGTCTGATTTACAAAATTCTAATTTTGTTCTGAAGACACAAGTTGTGAATGTGTTTTCTATGGAGAATCTAACATATATTGTTATAAACACATTTTTTATGAATATTTTAATCTTAATTTTTTGTTAAAAACTATGTATTTTTGTAAACTTTTTATTTAAAAATTGATAATTAAATAAATATTGCAGCCAAATTCAAAATTCTCCATAGAAACATGCGTCAATATAATATCTTTTATTTGCAGTAAAAATCATACCTTTAAGTCAATTACAAGTTTATTTATGTATGTTCTAATAATGTCCTAATTAGTCTTTTTAATTGCAATTAGCTGATTAAAAAATTGTCGGGAAAAAAGAGTTTATATATATAAATGCATAATTTTTAATACCCATATACGGCCAAAAAGTTTGAAATTATTACCTAAATATTAAAGAAAATCATCTCAATTGTATATGTATACCTTAATCGTTGTACAAGAAATGCGAAACACTTTATTAGCTTCATTCGTGGAAGTGTTTAAAAACCTTTAAAATAATGTCACCTTACTCTAGATGGAAAAAAATCAACTAAGTTGTGAACGAGAAATAAAATTACTATATCGAAACGTTGTACAACTTTGTGATATTTAAAAAAGTTTTACAAAGGGAGTAGTTAGATAACGGGGATCCGATTATCTTCTGAACAATCATTGTGTAAGATTCTATAGTTTGTTTGGAAATCCGAAATCCTGATTCATAAGAACGCTTACTTCTATTAAATGGGTCAGATAACAATGAATGGATATTGATGGAATAGTTATTTATAGAATGAATACAAATTTTACAGAAGGAAAAAATTTCAAAGGAAAATAGCATTGTTTTTAAAAATCAAAAAACATTTTACAAAATTATTTTAGAGGAGGAAAAGTAACAATATAAATTTAAGTTAAACTATACATCAAAATCTAAAATATTCTACTTGAATCAACATTCTTCAAACATGTTTAAAAGTCATTTAAATTTAAGTAAAACTGTGCATTAAACTCTAAAATATTCTACATGAATTGACAAAATCAAAGACATTACATAAAAATATTTCAGAAGAGGAAAAGTAACAATATAAATTTAAGTTAAACTATGCATCAAAATCTAAAATATTCTACTTGAATCAACGTGTTTAGAAATACTCTACAAACGTCTTTAATAGGTGGGAAGTAACAATGTTAATGGAAGTACATAAAACTATACATCAGAATCTAAAGTATTCAACTGAAGTCAACATAGTCACAAACACTTAAATGTGGTAAAACTATGAATCAAAATCTAAAATATTCAACTTGAATCAACAGTCTTCAAACATGTTTTAAAGTCATTTAAATTTAAGTAAAACTATGCATTAAACTCTCAAATATTCTACATGAATTGACAAAATCAAAGACATTATATAAAAATGTTTTAGAGAAGGAAAAGTAACAATATAAATTTAAGTTAAACTACGCATCAAAATCTAAAATATTCTACTTGAATCAACGTGTTTAGAAATACTCTACAAACGTCTTTAATAGGTGGGAAGTAACAATGTTAATGGAAGTACATAAAATTATACATCAGAATCTAAAGTATTCAACTGAAGTCAACATAGTCACAAACACTTAAATGTGGTAAAACTATGCATCAAAATCTAAAATATTCAACTTGAATCAACAGTCTTCAAACATGTTTTAAAGTCATTTAAATTTAAGTAAAACTATGCATTAAACTCTCAAATATTCTACATGAATTGACAAAATCAAAGACATTATATAAAAAAGATGTTTTAGAGGAGGGAAAGTAACAAATATAAATAAACATGCATCAAAATGTAAAATATTTTACTTGAATCAACGCGTTTAGAAATATTCTACAAAAGTCTTTTATAGGTGGGAAGTAACAATATTAATGGAAGTACATAAAACTATGCATTAAAATCTAAAATATTCAACTGAAGTCAACATAATCACCAACACTTAAAGGATAACTATTTAAAAACTATACATCAAAATCTAAAATATTCAACTGAAGTCAACATAATCACCAACACTTAAAGGATAACTATTTAAAAACTATACATCAAAATCTAAAATATTCAACTGAAGTCAACATAATCACAAACACTTAAAGGATAAGTATTTAAAAACTATACATCAAAATCTAAAATATTCAACTGAAGTCAACATAATCACCAACACTTAAAGGATAACTATTTAAAAACTATACATCAAAATCTAAAATATTCAACTGAAGTCAACATAATCACCAACACTTAAAGGATAACTATTTAAAAACTATACATCAAAATCTAAAATATTCAACTGAAGTCAACATAATCACCAACACTTAAAGGATAAGTATTTAAAAACTATACATCAAAATCTAAAATATTCAACTGAAGTCAACATAATCACCAACACTTAAAGGATAACTATTTAAAAACTATACATCAAAATCTAAAATATTCAACTGAAGTCAACATAATCACCAACACTTAAAGGATAACTATTTAAAAACTATACATCAAAATCTAAAATATTCAACTGAAGTCAACATAATCACCAACACTTAAAGGATAACTATTTAAAAACTATACATCAAAATCTAAAATATTCAACTGAAGTCAACATAATCACCAACACTTAAAGGATAACTATTTAAAAACTATACATCAAAATCTAAAATATTCAACTGAAGTCAACATAATCACCAACACTTAAAGGATAACTATTTAAAAACTATACATCAAAATCTAAAATATTCAACTGAAGTCAACATAATCACCAACACTTAAAGGATAACTATTTAAAAACTATACATCAAAATCTAAAATATTCAACTGAAGTCAACATAATCACAAACACTTAAAGGATAAGTATTTAAAAACTATACATCAAAATCTAAAATATTCAACTGAAGTCAACATAATCACCAACACTTAAAGGATAACTATTTAAAAACTATACATCAAAATCTAAAATATTCAACTGAAGTCAACATAATCACCAACACTTAAAGGATAACTATTTAAAAACTATACATCAAAATCTAAAATATTCAACTGAAGTCAACATAATCACCAACACTTAAAGGATAAGTATTTAAAAACTATACATCAAAATCTAAAATATTCAACTGAAGTCAACATAATCACAAACACTTAAAGGATAAGTATTTAAAAACTATACATCAAAATCTAAAATATTCAACTGAAGTCAACATAATCACCAACACTTAAAGGATAACTATTTAAAAACTATACATCAAAATCTAAAATATTCAACTGAAGTCAACATAATCACAAACACTTAAAGGATAAGTATTTAAAAACTATACATCAAAATCTAAAATATTCAACTGAAGTCAACATAATCACCAACACTTAAAGGATAACTATTTAAAAACTATACATCAAAATCTAAAATATTCAACTGAAGTCAACATAATCACAAACACTTAAAGGATAAGTATTTAAAAACTATACATCAAAATCTAAAATATTCAACTGAAGTCAACATAATCACCAACACTTAAAGGATAACTATTTAAAAACTATACATCAAAATCTAAAATATTCAACTGAAGTCAACATAATCACAAACACTTAAAGGATAAGTATTTAAAAACTATACATCAAAATCTAAAATATTCAACTGAAGTCAACATAATCACCAACACTTAAAGGATAACTATTTAAAAACTATACATCAAAATCTAAAATATTCAACTGAAGTCAACATAATCACCAACACTTAAAGGATAACTATTTAAAAACTATACATCAAAATCTAAAATATTCAACTGAAGTCAACATAATCACCAACACTTAAAGGATAACTATTTAAAAACTATACATCAAAATCTAAAATATTCAACTGAAGTCAACATAATCACAAACACTTAAAGGATAAGTATTTAAAAACTATACATCAAAATCTAAAATATTCAACTGAAGTCAACATAATCACCAACACTTAAAGGATAACTATTTAAAAACTATACATCAAAATCTAAAATATTCAACTGAAGTCAGCATAATCACAAACACTTAAAGGATAACTATTTAAATGTGGTTAAACTATGCATCAAAATCTAAAATATTCTATACATGATGAACAAAATGAAAAGCATTCTATAAAAGTGTTTTAGAGAAGGAAAAAACTAACAGTAAAAATGTAAGTAAAACTATGAGTAAAAAAATGAAATATTCTACATGAATCAACATAATCAAAAACATTCTACTAAAGTGTTTCAAAGGGAAGAAATTGAAGCCATTTAAATGTAAATAAAACTATGCAAAAAAAAATCTAAAATCCGGTATTCATTTTTCTGAAAGAAATAGAGTAATAATTATCGCCAAACATATCGCCAATTTGGTGGTGTTTTTTACCTATGTAATAATTGTCACCAATTATTATTTTTTTTAAATTAGTGGAAATATGAAAACGAAAATTATAAATAACATCAATCCACGTCAAATTTAAATTCAGCGACATGTATTTTTGGTGTAATTGGATAGTGTAATTGGACGTTGTGTGATGTTCCATACTCTCCCCCCCCCCCCCTGATATGTATATTTTTATTTATCGAATTTACAGTGTTTGACCACAATGAAGAAAAACATTGATTCTGCTACACGAACAAACATTTTTTGCCCAAAACACTTGAAAGAGTGGATTGTCATTCACTACGAGTCAATCTGCCGAATTTCAGCTCGATCGGATGACGGCAAATGTCTTAATTAGTCCTCCGTAGATTTTCTCTCCGAAAACGCACGCAATCGAAGTTAATAAAAAGGATTTAAATATATCCCACGTTACTAAATTAAAAAGATATGAAAACAGCACTTATTGCAGCTTTCAAGCCAAGAATCTGTTCCAATCTGCTTAGACAACAATGGTATTTTGAAGAACTACAATGTTTCTAACAACGTAATAGACAATGAAGGGGGGGGGGGGTTGGATGTATTCAGATTATCTGGCGCCGTCAGCAACACGAGGGCTATAATGCGCCGAAACATTCGTCGTTAGACAAGCCAACGTACATTTACAAACACCCATGCCAACACGGGACTCGAAACTCGCAACCTCGCGGTCTAGAAGCTAGCACGCTAACCACTATACTATTTGGTCGGCAGGGGGGGGGGGGGGGGGGGGGAATGAAAGCATTCATAACACAAAGTGTTTTTACTGTAGTTGAGTTTTTATTTACTCGTGCTTAGATCAGACAATAGAAAAAGGTTCTAATTATGATTTTTAATGCCGGGTCCGAGCAAATACATTGAATGCCCGTAAATACTAAAGAATGGTTTTAGATCTTCAAATGCTACATGTTTCTAAATTGAAAAGGAAAAAAAGAAATAACAATAAAAAGTACATAAAAGCACAATTTTCTCTTAACCTCTAATTTACTGGCAAAAAAGAAAGGATAAAAAAATGGGGAGGGGGGACTTGCTTTTTTTTCTTCTCCCTCCTTTGGGCCTCTAAACCACCACAATAGTCCAATGATTTTGGAAACCGTCGGCCATTGAAGAGAACTGAAAGAATTTCACTTTCTTAATCGTTTTCGAAAGCGTGAGGAATTTTGACGAAGGAATTCAAAGACCATTCATTGTCAGGAGCAGAAAGTAAAAGCATGGCTTCTGCGAGTCAATATTTCGTAACTGAAACTAGAAGTGTGGAACACCGCACAACTTCCAATTACGCTATAATATTGGTTGTTGCATTAAAATTTGATATGCTGTTATTTACCGTTTTCCTATTATCTGTCATTTAAAAAAAAAAGGGCCATTTTGGCGATATTTTTGGCAATAATTTTTACGTAGGGGAAAAAAAAAATAATGTGAAAATTGGCAATGTTTTTTGATAGACATTACATTTTCCTTTCTTGTGCGTAAAACAGAAAAAAAAAATCTTTGATGCGCGATGCTTAAGGGCAGATAGCTCTGTGTTAAAGGCACTCGTTTTCAACTTTTTACCCACCCATCGCATTTCTACGGGAGTGTTTGAGGTGGGAACGATTATAATATCTTAAGAGGCATTAGCACAGAGATTTTAATCAAAATTGATAGAGCCGTGTTTTAGCAATTGTTGAAACACATGATTTTTCACGAATTAAACCTTATGCACAAGCTCGATTTTGACGTAAATATTAATGGTAGGTCCCATGGCCACCACTAAACGGCACACCAAATATGAACATCGTAGGTCATTTTGTTCGGGAGTTATGCTGACCACAGACGACACATTTTTCTACACCACTTTTTTGAAATCAGGATAATTCAAAACGTAGAGAAATGAATACATATATATATATATGTATGTATATGGTTTTTTTTTATCCTGCCGAATGCTATACTTTCCTTACCCTATGTAAACGTATGGGTAATTGAAAGTTAAGATGCTCTTTACTTCTTCTAGATATTGCATCATTTTAGCCTTGTATGTTGTTATCGTTCACTTAGATGCTATTTATGGATAAAAATATATGCATTTAAAGTTGGATACGTTTTGAATATTTTTGTAAATCCATTAACGAAAAATCAGAGTTAATTTCTTTCCTTCATCATTACACATTTCTGGATTTTCTAAAAAAGATTTTATTTGAGTTATACAAGATTTAAATTTTTGAATAGGTGACATGGGCTTTATGCATAGCCTTATTTAGACGTCCTTATTCCCAAATTGGTTCCTGTTATTCGAAGGCGCACGAAATATAAATAGAGGGTCCTGATCAAAATTGACATAACTGCTATGTAAATAACTCGTGAATTATTATATTGATATTCCATGACTGCAGATAGTAGTGTCTCCTTCTCTCCTTCCACACGTAATAAAAGTATAGCATTCAGTAATTTTTTTTGTTGTTGTATATCTCCACATTTTTAAATATCTGATTTCAAAACCGTTCTAGAAAAAATATTTGCATGTTTGTGTGTGTACGTGGTCAGCATTACCGGATATTTTGCCAATAGAGATGTTTTTAAAATTTAAAGTTAGATGCCAACACCAAGCAGACGCTGGCAACAGAAACGGCGCTTTGTTAATGAGTATAAAAATTGGCAATGCATATAAAGGATTTATATTAAACACTCTGTTTTTATGGGTTATATTATTTAAAACTGTCGACTCTGGTACAATTCACGATGTGGTCAGGCAGATTGATCCCCTTATCAATCCCATAATCTCTTAATATTGGTAAATGGCAAGTTTCACACATCGGTCCCATAAATTTGAATGTTATCAATGAAAGACAAGAGGCTAAAATCGATTATTATGAAGTTATTAATGTCATAAGGGTATCTGTTTTCGAAATTTTAAGTTTGGGCAGCATTGTGGTAAAAAAATCTTGTATGCGTTATTATGATTCATCAGGAAGACGACCTCATTTGAAAATTGGAATATTATTTTGCCCTCCATTCAAAGATTTGTTAGACTATACCTCGAGTCTGCTGTTCGGTTGTTGCGGTAACTTTTATTTAGGATACTTATTTATCATAAACAAAATGATGAAAAGATCTCGAGTTTGAATTGTGATGCTAGATTAAAGTAATCAAAATTTGTACTCAAGGGCTGCCCCCAGGAATATTTGCCAAGGGAGGTGCAAGACTAGATTTTTATCAAAATCATTAATTTTTTTAGAACTGTTAATTAATAATTATGCATTATAAATTATACTCTTTGAGAATAGTTAAAATTCATGGTATATATTTTTGAAAGTGCAACCGCGTTAAAGAGAAAGAAATACAAAATAGTAAAAATACTAAAATATATATTTTTAACGATTTTTTTTATCATCCAACTAGATCTCACGGCATTTAAGAGGCAGTGTTTAGAATAGAAGAACTCGAAGATACAAAAATACAGAAGAGTAAATTTTTTTTTTATTTTACAAGTTTTGGATATAAGGAAAAAAATTTAAATGAAACACGAAGGTTGTATTAGAATAGTTCAATTGAGTTGTAAAAATAGATTTCAAGATAGTACATCTGATGACTTAAAAAAACAAATAATTTTACTAGAATTTTGAGATCTACACAGGAAATATGATTATACAATAAAAGGAATAAATACTTCTACTCATCAGCCTCCAATAATCATTGATAACAAGCGCCAGAAAATCGTCACGCAAGTAGCTATAAAAAACGACATAAGAAAAAAACAAAATACTAAATTAATAGAAAAAAAAAAAAATGCTCATTGTAACATAAAAGTATAAATATGGCATATGAGCTTTTTTTTCTTCTTTTTTTCCCCCATCTTGGAATTTACATCTTTTCCCTTATTTTTTTTTTATTATTTTCAAGAGCCAGGAGGTGCAAGTGCACCTCCTTGCCCCATGCTCCAGGGGCGCCTATGTTTGTACGTATTAGAGAAAACTTAGGTCTGGAGGGCGTTTTAATTCAGTTGTTTAAATTAAATCAAACATGGTGAATTTAATGGTTTAGAATTTTGTGCAGGTGACAGGATAAGGGGTCATGCATACAAGTTTTATATATCGTATTTTTACTTAGAGAATAGAAAACAGTTCTACAATAAATTGGTATGTATTGATATATAGAACAATCTGTCTATCCACAAGATAAATTGCTCTGGAATAAAGGTTATAAAAGGCAGCTTGAGGGTTGAAAGTAGTTAAAATTGAGCAATCTTTCGATCTTGAGCCTGTAGGTTTGTCGTGTGTGACGTTTTCATTTTTATATTTATATATAGCATTGGCGGCTTCAAGGGGGGGGGCCATGGGGGCCATGGCCCCCTCCTTGAAGGGTTCCCTCTTCCTTCCTAGCCCTTTCAAATATCCCAAAACTCTTTGAGAATTTCCAGTTTAAAATACGGTGAAAATACAGATTTTTAAGCACAATTTCATTAACGTAAATTTTTTCTTTACAGTACAAAAAATTATAGCCCCCCCCCCCCCCCTCAGAAAAAACCCTGGTTTTAAATGTATTTACGTACACAACACACGACACAATACCCGGAACACAACACAAGTACACAGGTAGTGACCATCCCCCTCCTAAACGACGATTTCCTTTTTCCCGGGGGCCTCTGCCCCTTTTTGGAACAACCATGCTCTTCTAGGCAACCATGGCGCCGAGGGTAATTTCAACACGTGATGTCTGGACTAGTGTGTGACTTTTGTCACTTGGGCATGGAATCGGTACTGTGTTATTGTTATTACTAGTTTAGACAGGCCATTTATTGTGAAAATATCTGTTGAACTAGCAACACTTTTATTCGTTGTTTAAAGATTTCGTGATCATTTTACCTCGAGTAATTAGTGACGAATATCTACAATATGTCTTCAAAATGAAAAAATGAGAGCATTTTTAAATACTTCTTTAAAAAGAAATACTCAAGTACCAGAAGAGTATTTTAGAATCTCGGTTTACATACCTTTATTGGATAATATAATTGAAGACCTAATAGAAAGATTTCCAAAAGAAAATTTGGATTGTTTTGGCTTTCGATTACTGATTCCAACCTCCGATATGGAAAAGCCAACAGAATCAGAAAGCAACGAGCTTTAAAACTTATTAAAAAAGTTCATACCAATTTTAGGACTGACACAAATGAGTGTTATTCTGATTGAAAGTGAACTAGCACTATGGAGAGAGAAATGGAAAAAAGTAGAATAGCTCCCCACTTCTGCCATAGATACAATGAGAGCTTGTGACAAATATGTATATCCTACTATTTACGAGTTACTTAAAATTTTGGCAACACTACCAGTTAGCGTTGCCTCTGCTGAAGAAGCTTGATGAAGTTGCTGATGAAGTTTCTCTACCCTTCGACGCTTGAAAACGTGGCTAAGAGCTAGAATGGGGGAAGAAAGGTTAGCAGGACTTAGCTTGTTGCATACTCACAGAGACATAAACATTGATGTGAGCTGTGTCATAGGCAGATTTGCCAAAACAAAGCAGAGGAAATTGTATTTTGTTCTTTAGGCTTTCAAAGAGTAAAGAAGTGTGATTGTAAAACAATTATTAACTATTTTTATTTTTTGTAATTTCTTTGTTTTACTCTTTTCTTATTTTTCAGGAGAGCAATTCAAGCTTAAATTAACTTTCTTAATTCTGCATCAAATGAAAATTACTAATTTAGAAAATTCTTCACTTATCATTGCAATCAAGCATTTAATCAGCAGTTAGTTTATTATAATTAGGTTACATAGTGCATACATTTTACGAACTTAAAGTTTAAAATGGCCCCCCCTGAAAAATGAACCTAGGGCCGCCTTTGATATATAGTGTTAGAAAAACACAGCTTGCCAAAAAATTAATTAATTTTTATGCAGTCGTGCTGCCATCTGTTATGATTATTTATAACTTTTCTTTTATCTGAGAACGTGTTCCGGAATTAAAGATGGTGGCTCGCGGATATTCTCCAGAACAATTCCTAAAAATAGTAAATGTTAGTTTTGAGATTCAACCATTAGGCTTGGTAAAAATTCACATACTCCAAAACAGTTTAACGTGGTCAAAACGTGAAGTGGCCAGTGGTTACAACTAGACTTGGGCGATGTATTGATACATCGTCCAAAACCGGTGTGAAATCAACATCGTCAAACCGGTTTCACTGTATTCTCCAAACCGATACATCACGATCTTTTTTGACGAGAGCGCCATACTTGCCTAGCACTTCAAAGACGAAGAACCGTTGCCACGATTCATGCGCGGTGTTTCTAAAATACTATAGAAACGTATTGAAACCGTCGATACCGCACCGTACGATACTTCACCACATCGCAGTTAATCCTCCCTGCATATGCGCGGTGTATCTAAGACTCTATAGAAACGTAGTGTAACAGCTACACCGCGCCGTTGTAGACGATTTCCATTTGTTTTTGCTGGGGCGATACTTGGCATCGAGATAATCGTATCCACTTTCGGTATGTGCGATGTTTCCATTTTAGGTCTCGCGTTTCTTTCCTATTTCTTTTTTACAGCTGAGTATTGAAATTGTTTAGTGGTTTTCAGGCGCCAGTAGTCTAGTAATATTGGAGATTCGATGAAAGAAGTATTCCTTTTATTGTTTGAACATTTTTTTTTTCTTTTTTTTCTCGTAACTCTTGTAAAACGTTTTGATTTTTATTTAATTTGTCATGAGATATAAGACCTTGATATTCTATTTTTGGAATTCAATTGAGTATCTCCTAAAATTTATGTGTTTCATTTTTTTTTTTTCTCTAACTTGGAAGAAATAAAATATAACATTTTTGTATTTTTCAATCTTTTACATCAGGATTACGTCAGGATTTTTTATTTTATCTAACAGTTTTACTCTTGAGAGCTTTGCTTTATTTATTAACTCAAGGGGGATTGCGGTATTCTAGCGCGGTAATTTCAGTCTAGTTCTTACCTAGTTAAGATAATCAGGTTATTTATTACTATGATGGTTTGTTATATCTGCCAAAGTCAATATGAACTAGCGCATGGACTGATCACAGCTGTTTCTCTAGTTTAATTGCTTAAACACTTATAAACGATTTTTTTTTTCATTTACGATGAAGGATTTTCTCTTCCGATTCGTAAGTAAATAAAAGTTTTATAATTTTTTTCTTCTTTTTTTAGTTTGTACAGTTTGAATAAAGTTTATTCCCATAAGATTAATTACTCAATCCAACATTGCTTCTTAAAAATGCTGAAATACATATATTTTTTTTTGGCACAAAATAAAGATAACTAGAATTTTAAATGCTATGCAGTAATTGTATTTTTATTGTTTAATAGTTATATTGTATATAGTAAGTAATAAAATATTCATTATAAAAAGTATGTTTTTGATTTAATAATTAAGAATATCCAATAACTAAAGTAACATGTGCACCGCCAGGAAGTGCACTTGTCCCCCCCCCCCTCCATCCCCCTCCTTCCCTGGATAATAACAAAATAAAATATCATTACGATAGAGAAATTGAAAAATTAGGATTAAACCAAAAAAATAACCGGCTTATACCCCCTTGGGTGCTTTATGTATCCCCCTGAAAAGAATTCGGTCGCCGCTCATGTTATTTAAAATAAACTTCTATACATGAATTCAATAAAATTTTACAAAGCTAAGCAAGCATAACTTTCGGTTACATAGCGTGTTATGAAAACGTTGTTTTATAGTATTTTGTAAAAAAAAATATATAGTTAACATCGTGATGTATCGTGACATCGTGATGTTTGCTTCCCGATATATCGCGATGCAGAAATGTTAACATCGCCCAGGCCTAGTTACAACACAACGCTGCAATCTGATGCAAGTGCCAATAAGGTAAGCTGTCCTTCATTAACTCTTTTATCCTTTTTGACCCTTTAAATAGGTAATCTCCATTAACTAATTAAAGGGACGAAAGGGGTCTAAACATTCCAGGCGAGGAATATTCAATTATCCCACTTTCAATACAGTCTCAATTATAAAATTCTGAACCTATGCCAACAAGAGCATCAAGTACAGATAAATTAAGGTACTCCAATTTTGATAAACTAATTTTCAGGGGTCGAAAGGGGATCAAACGTCCGAAATGTAGAATGCATGAATGTCTTTTAATGGCTAAAATGCACATGGTACAATTTCGTAGCGTGTTACACTGGTATTCAGCTAGTGTAGAATTATTTAACGTCTATAAGATCTAATTCACAATACAGATATTTTCAATTATTAAAATTATCTTTTGCATTAACTTTCAAACAAACGTTCTGTTGAAAAGCGTAGAATGCAATTCAAGTACAAATCAAAACCGGATCCAATCCTAAATTTAGGTTACTTTACGAAGGGTTGTTGCGAACATTTGAAAATATCCCTGCCATAAAAAAAAGTGTCCACTAAATACAAATCTAGAAACGTCATTGTTGAGAAAACCTATCATTATCATAATAAACTATTTGTCCCGCGCACATTTAAGATTGCCGAGAGGATTTTTATTTTTTTTTTAAAGTTCATCAGAGTTAGATATCGTATTCTATCTCTGAGAGAGAGACACATAATGAAACTATATTTCCAAATTAACTAGTTGACCAGTGCTTTGGAAAGTAATATCCTATATGCCACTTCTTCTGTAGCTGGTCGGATTTTTTAAATTTCTAATCAAATTTCGCCTGTTAGATTTGGCGGGAAAAACAACACATTCATCTCGAAGCTAATGTGAAGTAAAAAAAACAAAAACGAAATAACTTGACTTGAAATGCAGCAGCAGAAACCAGTTTTGCAAGTCCCTCGCAGATCGCGCCAACCGGCACGAGATATGGCAACTGTCTAAAAAAAATCACACCAATAACTGTTTGGCAGAAACCACTCGATAACCATGGAGACGGAAGGATTCCTTGACGTCACAGCTATAAAGTAGCTTTTTAATCCGAAAGCGATCGGACGAGGTTTTCGAGCATTTTCTTTTCTTAATATTTATATAACTATTTTTTTTAAAGAACTTTTGTTTGAATATTTGGAAACAGAAAAAAAAATTCTTCATAAATATAAACTAATTTTACTCGTTCTTAAAAAAAATGGGGGAATTGTCCATTGACAGGATTTCACTTTATAATGAATTTATGCATTCATGTCCACAGGTTTTTCCGCCAGCGACATATATCCCCCCCCCCCCCCCTCACCCGAAATCAAAGGTAATATAAAGAATTTAAAAAGGGATAGCCAGCCTCCATCAGATGTATGCGATAAAAGATACGATGCAAATGCACACTTTGTTGATGTATGGGTACACTTTCAAGTCGTTTTTTTAAAAAACAAATAAAGTGGTCATTAAGTCACCAATAATCGATGTAGGTATATATATGATTCCCAATAACTAACCAGACAAATCGCGACATTCCCACTTGTTTTGAAAAATCACTTAACAATTTCGTCAAATCGCGAAGTGACCAATTGTGTTTGAGGACGTTCTAATAATTTCCAGCATTTAAGAAAAGAAATTGCTTTAAAGAGAGTTTAGAATATGATTATTACATGTCCTCGATTGAAGATACATTGCTTATTCACCTTTATTAGAAAAGAAATCTTTGAGTGATATACTTAACAACTTAATTATATTACAAACATATTGTAGTTTGTATTAACACAAACAACTTTTCTATCCTTTGGAAACGTTTTATATCTTTTTAACAAATCAAGTTCCATAATACACACTAAACTATAGAACACTAAAATTTGCAGTTCTTCTTAGAGAATGTAGATGGCAGCACAAACAAATCTCATGGAAATGATATAAATAATTTTTATTCTAGTGTTGGATACACAAGCTAGTCGAGAGGTTCCTTCGAACTCGCAACCACTTTCGCTGACCTCTGACGCTGTCTTGTGTTTTGCTAAAACTTAATTTTTTACTTCTACTGACGTTACTGGTGAAATAATACCTTATTCGAAGTTATTTCATTTCGTAAAAGAATCTGAGATTTTGAACTTTTTAGTAATTCATTGTTTTATCGAAATTAGGTAAGTTTCAGTAAGAGAGATTGCGAGTTCGACTCCCCAGATAATTTTTTTTTTTTTTTTTTTTTTTAAATTCATAACTTGGTCATAAATAAAATTAAAAAAAATTATAATATAAATAAATTAAAACAATGAAATATATATACTAAAAAAAAAGTAAGAATTTAAATTCAGTAAATGCCATTTCAGATTTTTCTTCCGATCGCGTGATCCGATCGAACGTGAAAAATGTAATAATTAAATTACAGATCCATTTAAAAATTAATACAATCTGTGATAAATTTTTTAATCAATTACAATAAAAATATTTTACGTGAAAAATAAACATGTTTTTCAGAACATAAAAGTATATTTACTGCAAAAGTTTTTTTTTTTTTAAACAATTAATGTATTGGAAGTGGAATTTATCAATATCCTTCGTTTGGAACGTTTGACTTCCTTTCGACATTTGGTTAATCGGGATTGGAATATATCTTACTTTTTCTATGTTTGTCCTTGTTGACATTTGTACCAATTTTCAGAATTTTGCTTATATGGGAAGGAGAATTAGTGAAGAGTGAGTCAGTCAGTGAGTGAGCGAGGACTTTGCCTTTTATATATAAAGATGCTATTTTAAATTTTATTTCACTTTTCATTGCTAAAATGTTTAATTTTAATGCTTTTAAAACTAACCGCTTTTTGTTAATTTAATGTTATTCAATTCTTTTTAGAAAACGTTTTTAATATTCTTTAGTACTAACACATATTCTTAAATTATTTATTTAAGATGATACAAAATTTACATTATGTATTGGAATAACTTGAAGCAAAGAGGAATTTCGATGATTTCTGGATAGTATTTTGAGCAAAAATTGGATTCTGATTGCTGTGATGGCATAATTCAGTTATAATTTTCCGTTCGAATTGTTTTGTATTTTTAGATGTTTTTGTGTAAACCGTTATTATGAAGAAGGAAATTTTAAGTTTACGAACAAGATATAAAAACCTAGGAAACGCATTATTTTGTTCAAGTTCAAAGACCCAGTTTGCCATTGATTTTTTGCTAATAGTCCGAGAAGCGACTGCAATTTTTGGACCTCATCGAACATCATTCTTAATTTTTTATAGAGCTTGGAGAAAAGTGAGTAGAATAGGAATCCACTGGTCTGCCGTGGTAAAAATGGCCGAAACTGATCAAAAATCGACTTGGAATGAGTTGAACTAAAATCCGATTGCCAATTATGTCATAACTTGCCAAAAAGAGAACAAACTTTTTCATCTAGCAACCCAGCATTTTGATTATCAATGAGAAAAAGCGCAAACGATTTTTGATCTCTGGCTTGGAAAATGTGTATCTTTTAAAAGTAAGCCAAATTGGCAATATCAGTTACGTCATCGGTGACGTAATGTTTACTGCCAACTTGGCTCCCTTTTAATAGATGCAAGTAGACCGTCACCAGATATCTGAATCGTCTGCAACCTTCTTAATTGATAATTAAAGAGTGAGGGTTACCAACTAAAAAAACAATGCTCATTATTTGGCACGTTATGGCTCATTTGATGGCAATTGGATTTAGTTCAACTTATTAAAAGTCGATTTTTGACCAGTTTCGGCCATTTTTGCCACGGCAGACCAGTGGATTCGTAATCTACTCACTTTTCTCTAATTTCTATAAAAAATTCAGAATGATGTTCGATGGGGTCCAAAAATTGCAGTTGCCTCTCACTGGAGAGATTTCGACTCTGTATTTATATTAGGTACATAACTCTTTTGATCAATACTTGAACAAATAATTCCTACTATTTCTTACAAATACTTATGTAAAGCGTTCCTACAGGACATTTTAAGATTTTCTCAAAATGAACTGTTCTTATATAGCAACAGTTTCCAAGTGCGTAGATGTAGTAATTTGTTTTGAATTTATACACATTAAATCAGCGTTCGCCACTAACTTTTAGAGGCGGGCCGTTTGACTTAAGTTGGAGCTTTTCGCGGGCCTGATACACCATGATTTTATCTTACTAAAACTACAATAAATACAGTCAATTCGCTATAACTCGAAGTCTCATAAGTCGAATATTCGTTTATCTCGAAGTTTTCATTAGGTCCCAAGACAATTTAATGTTTTTCAACACTAAATTATCTCCATATTTCGAAGTGTATATCTTTTAAGGGGGTGCGGTACCGAAAATTAAAAAAACTTTATTTATGTACATTTTTACGTCAAAAATTTATTTTATGTATGAGATACTATTTATATATCTTTGAGAAAATGTTTTTTTAAGTATTGTGTTTTGTTATTTAAAAAAAATTTAAAAACCAAGAAAAATCCATAATAATTGATGTTTGCGTATTTTGATATAAGTCAAGAAAAAATAAAAAAAATTTCAAAGTGAAAGCTTTCTGTAATACATAATTATATAAAGAAAATTTTGTCTTCACAGAATTTTGATAGGTGGACTAAAAAAAATTTTAAAAAATTCTCAAAGTTAAAATATTGAAATTTTTGCTTTTTTTTATGTTATCTTTTACGCTAAAAATTATATTTTAAAACAGATTTAAAAAAATAAAATTCTGTGAAGACAAAATATTTAAAACTATATAAATTAAATGCTTCAAAAATTTGAATAGCCAATTGTTAATGGTTCTGGAGATATATCGAATTGAATATGCAACATCTGTGAAAAACACTAGTGCTCGAAAAACGCATTTTAAGCAGACGCTTCAAGGTGTTACGCCCATTAGTGATGTTTAAATCACAGGTAATTTTGTGGCGTTCTAATCACCGGAGGAATAAGATAAAAACATCATTCTCTTCAGGAAAGTATGAACTATTTTTTAAAATGAGAAAAAAAATTTGGGATTTTTGAAGAAATTTCGGTACCATACCCCCCCTTAAGTCGAAGTTTTTGTGAAAATTTTACTATTGTAGCACACAAAAACCAAAACAAAATACTTCTACTACTACTACTAATAATAATAATAATTTAAAAAAAAAAAAAAAATCGATTTTTATTTTTTCTCTTTACATCGTGTTTTATCATTTAACATGTTACCGGGAAAAATCTGTTTGCATTGACTCGAATAGAAATAAAAAGTAAACGGGCTTTACATTCCATTTCATATTTAAAGTGTTAGTCCGAGAGGCGACTGCAAGTTTTAGACCCCATCGAACATCATTCTGAATTTTTTATAGAAATTAGAGAAAAGTGAGTAGATTAGGAATCCACTGGTCTGCCGTGGCAAAAATGGCCGAAACTGATCAATAATCGACTTGGAATGAGTTGAACTAAAATCCGATTGCCAAATATGTCATAACTTGCCAAAAATAGAACAAACTTATTCGTCTGGCAACCCACTTCATTTTGATTTTCCATGAGAAAAAGCGCAAACGATTTCTGATCCTTAGCTTGGAAAACTAATATCTTTTAAAAGTAAGCCAAATTGGCGACATCAGTTACGTCATAAGTGACGAAATATTTTTTGCCAACTTGGCTCTCTTTTAATAGATGCATGTAGACCGTCGCCAGATATCTCAATCGTCTGCAACCTTCTTAATTGAAAATTAAAGAGTGAGGGTTACCAAATAAAAAAAAAAATGCTCATTATTTGGCAAGTTATGGCGCATTTGGCAATTGGATTTAGTTCAACTCATTAAAAGTCGATTTTTTACCAGTTTCGGCCATTTTTGCCACGGCAGACCAGTGGATTCGTAATCTACTCACTTTTCTCTAATTTCTATAAAAAATTCAGAATGATGTTCGATGGGGTCCAAAAATTGCAGTCGCCTCTCAGTTTATGTGAGTCAATGGTGTTGGCTTACGTAGGCTTTGAATTATGTTAAAACGTAAAATGAATACGCTTAGTCCAACGCAAAAAGTTAAATTGATCAGAGAAACGGAACAAAATCTGCGATGTAAGAAGAAAGACATTCATTTAAAGAACATTATTCCTCCGAATACTCTTTTAACCATTTTGAAAAACTAAGAAGATTTTGAGAAGACATACGCGTCGAAACTCGTGTAAATGAGTGAAGGCCTTTCTTAGTGTCGAAGCTGATGTATTAAAATGGTTTGAGACCAGGGGCGTACAGGGACATAAAACCGGCCCGGTGATTTTAGATTTATGCCGGCCCAAATTTTAATTATAATCATTTATCAAATTTTAATTATTTTTGTTAATAAAATTCCACTGAATAATTAATTTTAATAATGAAATACTTTGAATAACTAAAAATTTTTATTATTTAAGTATTTATAATGAATCATTAATTTCGATGATTATATAAATTTATTTATAAATTTTTATAATTGAATTGTTTTAATAATTAGTTTAATTAACTAAACTTTTCTCTGTTTTTAATCCTTATATCCCCTTTGAGTGAACTTGGTTTAATAAACTATTGATAGTTTGTTACAAAATAAAACAATATCTAAATTGCAAAATAAAGAATGCTTAGGTTTATAAAAAATGTTTATTAGAAAATGACATTCGAAATTATACTATATACTTAACTTTAAAAGTTATAAAATAAGTAAAGAGTTGTAATACTAGAGATCTTTGTCATTCAAACAAATATCATTGCTGTTTTGGTTTATAAAAAATGTTTATTAGAAAATGACATTCGAAATTATACTGTATACTTAACTTTAAAAGGTATAAAATAAGTAAAGAGTTGTAATACTAGAGATCATTGTCATTTGAACAAATATCATTGCTGTTTTGGTTTATAAAAAATGTTTATTAGAAAATGACATTCGAAATTATACTATATACTTAACTTTAAAAGGTATAAAATAAGTAAAGAGTTGTAATACTAGAGATCTTTGTCATTTAAACAAATATCATTGCTGTTTTGGTTTATAAAATTTTATTAGAAATTAATTATTTTATTAGAAAATGACATTCGAAATTATACTATATACTTAACTTTAAAAGGTATAAAATAAGTAAAGAGTTGTAATACTAGAGATCTTTGTCATTTGAACAAATATCATTGCTGTTTTGGTACTGTATCTGCACACGTAGATGAAACTTCTAAAGTTTTGTTTAAATGATTATTAATCTCAGTAGTGTCGATTGCTACGTTATGATTTGTAACAATAGTTTTATCCGTTGATCCAAAGAACATATTTTTTATAGATAAACATTGCTTTGCTTGTTTTGCAAGACATTTTCTTTTTTTACCGTCCATTTTACCAAATTAGACAAAAATCTGAATAAATAAAAACTGTCGTTAAAAAAAACTTTAAAATCCATTTTGTTGCAAAAATTCATCGAAAACTTGGGACTTTGAAAAATTACGTGATGGCGTAAAGTTAGGCGTAAATTATTCAAAAATATTGGTGAGAACGGGGAAGGAAAGAAGAAGGGCAGAGTTCAGATATAGAAAAATATGTGATGGATCATAACATGCAAAAATTCGTGATAATACAGTTATAATTAAACGTATACATAAATTGAGGAACTTGCATATATAAATAGGTTTACCAAGTTTTAATGCTCTGACATTTCAGTTAGGTTTTTAGCAAACATATCTAAACTTTCTAATTTCTTCAATAGATAACTTTGATTTCTAAGAAATATATTTTAACGTGTTATTGGTTAAACTCATGAATTTCTATTAAGATTTTATCCTTTTTTAAATTTACCACTACTTAATTTCTTTTTTTAATAATTATTTTTAAACAGTTCATAATGGAAGATTGTTTGGTACATACCCAATTGTCATTCTATTCTATTTGAATAATTTTAGACAACATGAAATTGCATTACAACACAAAATAAAATAATTACCCCTTGTCTGTGGAGTGAATCAAATTATCTACATAAAATCGTATAATTATGATTATAATAAGAGATGTATCTCTTGTTATTTATGAAAATGGTTTAATAATTTTTATTTACAATTCAATCACTCTCAATAACAACTTAATCAATAATACTACATTTAAAAAAAAAAAAAAAAAAAGATTATACGGACTTCAAATAATAACTATGAATGGAAAATGTGTCATACAGAAAATTTAATTTTTCTGATTTCGAAAACAAAACGTATAAAAAGCTTAGATTTCGAATTGTACTCTAAACCCACAATGCCAGGTAGATCACTAACACAATGCAATGTTAAATATGTGTTTACATTCCTATCAAAAAGTTATTAATCGACACAAACATGATCCAAATTGGTTCAGTTAATCTGGAGTTATAAGCGTAAATAAAAATAGATAAACGTTGAATTTTATATATATATGGAGAGATAAAATTTAAATAAAAATCTTTTCTCTATTAAACATAATTTTACGTATGAATTAGATTAATTCATTTCAAGTTTTTAAGAATTAAGAACCATTATATATAAATAATTTAAAATAATGACACTTATTTGAAATGTATATTTGAAGTTTTATGTAATCAGCTGCAACATTTTAATTTGGTATTGACTATAGTATGTAATTGCTGCCAGCTTAGCTTCGTATGGAACCATACCAATTTGTGAAATGGAAATGGCCTCTAACGAAACAACGGTCACTCTTTTTTTGGTGTTGTGACTTGTGTTCCATCATTTGTCAATTTCGTTCGACTGGTAATGTAATTAGAGCTAAAGTCTTTACCGCCTCGAAAAATTGACCCCCTGAGAAGCTTTACTTAAAATTTTTGCTTTTTAAGATGTCCGAACAATATATACTCTGTCGCCAGCGATCTTGGCGGGCCAATATAGTAATGAGTTAATAGCCCATCCACGTCTGGACTATGCGGGTGGTCCTCAGATCTCCTTGGTCCTTTCCTCACCTCGGGCGTTAAGTAGCAGTCATCGGCCGCTTCTCCACAATACCCCATACTTTTCTTAGAATACCTTATCTCCCCGACTAACCGAAAAAGGGAGCGAACGATGGAAACAATTGGGATTCAAATACAATAGGTTAAAAAAAAAAAAAAAAGAAAAAAAAAAGGTTAAAGAAGACGATTACTTATATTGAAAAAAAGAACGAACTTCCATACCGGACCGGCCCATTTTTTACAGACACTGACCCGCCCGGTGATTGCACCGGACAACGCTATGGCCAGTACGACACTGTGAAGAACCAAAATCCATGATCTTTTAGAATCCATGATTTGCGAACCAAAACTTTTAAGTTTGGTTCTTGTAGCAAGTTCGATGGATCTAAGGAAATGCATGTCACCAAATTACGATAGAGAAATTGAAAAATCCGGATTAAACCAAAAAAATAACCGGCTTATACCCCCTTGGGTGCTTTATGTATCCCCCTGAAAAGAATTCGGTCGCCGCTTATGTTATTCAAAATAAACTTTTATACATGAATTCAATAAAATTTTACAAAGCTAAGCAAGCGTAACTTTCGGTTATATAGCGTGTTATGAAAAAGTTGTTTTATAGTATTTTGTAAAAAAAAATATAGTTAACATCGTGATGTATCGTGACATCGTGATGTTTTCTTCCCGATATATCGCGATGCAGAAATGTTAACATCGCCCAGGCCTAGTTACAACACAACGCTGCAATCTGATGCAAGTGCCAATAAGGTAAGCTGTCCTTCATTAACTCTTTTATCCTTTTTGACCCTTTAAATAGGTAATCTCCATTAACTAATTAAAGGGACGAAAGGGGTCTAAACATTCCAGGCGAGGAATATTCAATTATCCCACTTTCAATACAGTCTCAATTATAAAATTCTGAACCTATGCCAACAAGAGCATCAAGTACAGATAAATTAAGGTACTCCAATTTTGATAAACTAATTTTCAGGGGTCGAAAGGGGATCAAACGTCCGAAATGTAGAATGCATGAATGTCTTTTAATGGCTAAAATGCACATGGTACAATTTCGTAGCGTGTTACACTGGTATTCAGCTAGTGTAGAATTATTTAACGTCTATAAGATCTAATTCACAATACAGATATTTTCAATTATTAAAATTATCTTTTGCATTAACTTTCAAACAAACGTTCTGTTGAAAAGCGTAGAATGCAATTCAAGTACAAATCAAAACTGGATCCAATCCTAAATTTAGGTTACTTTACGAAGGGTTGTTGCGAACATTTGAAAATATCCCTGCCATAAAAAAAAGTGTCCACTAAATACAAATCTAGAAACGTCATTGTTGAGAAAACCTATCATTATCATAATAAACTATTTGTCCCGCGCACATTTAAGATTGCCGAGAGGATTTTTTTTTTTTTTTTAAAGTTCATCAGAGTTAGATATCGTATTCTATCTCTGAGAGAGAGACACATAATGAAACTATATTTCCAAATTAACTAGTTGACCAGTGCTTTGGAAAGTAATATCCTATATGCCACTTCTTCTGTAGCTGGTCGGATTTTTTAAATTTCTAATCAAAGTTCGCCTGTTAGATTTGGCGGGAAAAACGACACATTCAGCTCGAAGCTAATGTGAAGTAAAAAAAACAAAAACGAAATAACTTGACTTGAAATGCAGCAGCAGAAACCAGTTTTGCAAGTCCCTCGCAGATCGCGCCAACCGGCACGAGATATGGCAACTGTCTAAAAAAAATCACACCAATAACTGTTTGGCAGAAACCACTCGATAACCATGGAGACGGAAGGATTCCTTGACGTCACAGCTATAAAGTAGCTTTTTAATCCGAAAGCGATCGGACGAGGTTTTCGAGCATTTTCTTTTCTTAATATTTATATAACTATTTTTTTTAAAGAACTTTTGTTTGAATATTTGGAAACAGAAAAAAAAATTCTTCATAAATATAAACTAATTTTACTCGTTCTTAAAAAAAATGGGGGAATTGTCCATTGACAGGATTTCACTTTATAATGAATTTATGCATTCATGTCCACAGGTTTTTCCGCCAGCGACATATATCCCCCCCCCCCCCTCACCCGAAATCAAAGGTAATATAAAGAATTTAAAAAGGGATAGCCAGCCTCCATCAGATGTATGCGATAAAAGATACGATGCAAATGCACACTTTGTTGATGTATGGGTACACTTTCAAGTCGTTTTTTTAAAAAACAAATAAAGTGGTCATTAAGTCACCAATAATCGATGTAGGTATATATATGATTCCCAATAACTAACCAGACAAATCGCGACATTCCCACTTGTTTTGAAAAATCACTTAACAATTTCGTCAAATCGCGAAGTGACCAATTGTGTTTGAGGACGTTCTAATAATTTCCAGCATTTAAGAAAAGAAATTGCTTTAAAGAGAGTTTAGAATGATTATTACATGTCCTCGATTGAAGATACATTGCTTATTCACCTTTATTAGAAAAGAAATCTTTGAGTGATATACTTAACAACTTAATTATATTACAAACATATTGTAGTTTGTATTAACACAAACAACTTTTCTATCCTTTGGAAACGTTTTATATCTTTTTAACAAATCAAGTTCCATAATACACACTAAACTATAGAACACTAAAATTTGCAGTTCTTCTTAGAGAATGTAGATGGCAGCACGAACAAATCTCATGGAAATGATATAAATAATTTTTATTCTAGGATTGGATACACAAGCTAGTCGAGAGGTTCCTTCGAACTCGCAACCACTTTCGCTGACCTCTGACGCTGTCTTGTGTTTTGCTAAAACTTAATTTTTTACTTCTACTGACGTTACTGGTGAAATAATACCTTATTCGAAGTTATTTCATTTCGTAAAAGAATCTGAGATTTTGAACTTTTTAGTAATTCATTGTTTTATCGAAATTAGGTAAGTTTCAGTAAGAGAGATTGCGAGTTCGACTCCCCAGATAATTTTTTTTTTTTTTTTTTTTTTTTAAATTCATAACTTGGTCATAAATAAAATTAAAAAAAATTATAATATAAATAAATTAAAACAATGAAATATATATACTAAAAAAAAAAGTAAGAATTTAAATTCAGTAAATGCCATTTCAGATTTTTCTTCCGATCGCGTGATCCGATCGAACGTGAAAAATGTAATAATTAAATTACAGATCCATTTAAAAATTAATACAATCTGTGATAAATTTTTTAATCAATTACAATAAAAATATTTTACGTGAAAAATAAACATGTTTTTCAGAACATAAAAGTATATTTACTGCAAAAGTTTTTTTTTTTTTTAAACAATTAATGTATTGGAAGTGGAACTTATCAATATCCTTCGTTTGGAACGTTTGACTTCCTTTCGACATTTGGTTAATCGGGATTGGAATATATCTTACTTTTTCTATGTTTGTCCTTGTTGACATTTGTACCAATTTTCAGAATTTTGCTTATATGGGAAGGAGAATTAGTGAAGAGTGAGTCAGTCAGTGAGTGAGCGAGGACTTTGCCTTTTATATATAAAGATGCTATTTTAAATTTTATTTCACTTTTCATTGCTAAAATGTTTAATTTTAATGCTTTTAAAACTAACCGCTTTTTGTTAATTTAATGTTATTCAATTCTTTTTAGAAAACGTTTTTAATATTCTTTAGTACTAACACATATTCTTAAATTATTTATTTAAGATGATACAAAATTTACATTATGTATTGGAATAACTTGAAGCAAAGAGGAATTTCGATGATTTCTGGATAGTATTTTGAGCAAAAATTGGATTCTGATTGCTGTGATGGCATAATTCAGTTATAATTTTCCGTTCGAATTGTTTTGTATTTTTAGATGTTTTTGTGTAAACCGTTATTATGAAGAAGGAAATTTTAAGTTTACGAACAAGATATAAAAACCTAGGAAACGCATTATTTTGTTCAAGTTCAAAGACCCAGTTTGCCATTGATTTTTTGCTAATAGTCCGAGAAGCGACTGCAATTTTTGGACCTCATCGAACATCATTCTTAATTTTTTATAGAGCTTGGAGAAAAGTGAGTAGAATAGGAATCCACTGGTCTGCCGTGGTAAAAATGGCCGAAACTGATCAAAAATCGACTTGGAATGAGTTGAACTAAAATCCGATTGCCAATTATGTCATAACTTGCCAAAAAGAGAACAAACTTTTTCATCTAGCAACCTAGCATTTTGATTATCAATGAGAAAAAGCGCAAACGATTTTTGATCTCTGGCTTGGAAAATGTGTATCTTTTAAAAGTAAGCCAAATTGGCAATATCAGTTACGTCATCGGTGACGTAATGTTTACTGCCAACTTGGCTCCCTTTTAATAGATGCAAGTAGACCGTCACCAGATATCTGAATCGTCTGCAACCTTCTTAATTGATAATTAAAGAGTGAGGGTTACCAACTAAAAAAACAATGCTCATTATTTGGCACGTTATGGCTCATTTGATGGCAATTGGATTTAGTTCAACTTATTAAAAGTCGATTTTTGACCAGTTTCGGCCATTTTTGCCACGGCAGACCAGTGGATTCGTAATCTACTCACTTTTCTCTAATTTCTATAAAAAATTCAGAATGATGTTCGATGGGGTCCAAAAATTGCAGTTGCCTCTCACTGGAGAGATTTCGACTCTGTATTTATATTAGGTACATAACTCTTTTGATCAATACTTGAACAAATAATTCCTACTATTTCTTACAAATACTTATGTAAAGCGTTCCTACAGGACATTTTAAGATTTTCTCAAAATGAACTGTTCTTATATAGCAACAGTTTCCAAGTGCGTAGATGTAGTAATTTGTTTTGAATTTATACACATTAAATCAGCGTTCGCCACTAACTTTTAGAGGCGGGCCGTTTGACTTAAGTTGGAGCTTTTCGCGGGCCTGATACACCATGATTTTATCTTACTAAAACTACAATAAATACAGTCAATTCGCTATAACTCGAAGTCTCATAAGTCGAATATTCGTTTATCTCGAAGTTTTCATTAGGTCCCAAGACAATTTAATGTTTTTCAACACTAAATTATCTCCATATTTCGAAGTGTATATCTTTTAAGGGGGTGCGGTACCGAAAATTAAAAAAACTTTATTTATGTACATTTTTACGTCAAAAATTTATTTTATGTATGAGATACTATTTATATATCTTTGAGAAAATGTTTTTTTAAGTATTGTGTTTTGTTATTTAAAAAAAATTTAAAAACCAAGAAAAATCCATAATAATTGATGTTTGCGTATTTTGATATAAGTCAAGAAAAAATAAAAAAAATTTCAAAGTGAAAGCTTTCTGTAATACATAATTATATAAAGAAAATTTTGTCTTCACAGAATTTTGATAGGTGGACTAAAAAAAATTTTAAAAAATTCTCAAAGTTAAAATATTGAAATTTTTGCTTTTTTTTATGTTATCTTTTACGCTAAAAATTATATTTTAAAACAGAATTAAAAAAATAAAATTCTGTGAAGACAAAATATTTAAAACTATATAAATTAAATGCTTCAAAAATTTGAATAGCCAATTGTTAATGGTTCTGGAGATATATCGAATTGAATATGCAACATCTGTGAAAAACACTAGTGCTCGAAAAACGCATTTTAAGCAGACGCTTCAAGGTGTTACGCCCATTAGTGATGTTTAAATCACAGGTAATTTTGTGGCGTTCTAATCACCGGAGGAATAAGATAAAAACATCATTCTCTTCAGGAAAGTATGAACTATTTTTTAAAATGAGAAAAAAAATTTGGGATTTTTGAAGAAATTTCGGTACCATACCCCCCTTAAGTCGAAGTTTTTGTGAAAATTTTACTATTGTAGCACACAAAAACCAAAACAAAATACTTCTACTACTACTACTAATAATAAAATAATAATAATAATAATTTTAAAAAAAAAAAAAAATCGATTTTTATTTTTTCTCTTTACATCGTGTTTTATCATTTAACATGTTACCGGGAAAAATCCGTTTGCATTGACTCGAATAGAAATAAAAAGTAAACGGGCTTTACATTCCATTTCATATTTAAAGTGTTAGTCCGAGAGGCGACTGCAAGTTTTAGACCCCATCGAACATCATTCTGAATTTTTTATAGAAATTAGAGAAAAGTGAGTAGATTAGGAATCCACTGGTCTGCCGTGGCAAAAATGGCCGAAACTGATCAATAATCGACTTGGAATGAGTTGAACTAAAATCCGATTGCCAAATATGTCATAACTTGCCAAAAATAGAACAAACTTATTCGTCTGGCAACCCACTTCATTTTGATTTTCCATGAGAAAAAGCGCAAACGATTTCTGATCCTTAGCTTGGAAAACTAATATCTTTTAAAAGTAAGCCAAATTGGCGACATCAGTTACGTCATAAGTGACGAAATATTTTTTGCCAACTTGGCTCTCTTTTAATAGATGCATGTAGACCGTCGCCAGATATCTGAATCGTCTGCAACCTTCTTAATTGAAAATTAAAGAGTGAGGGTTACCAAATAAAAAAAAAATGCTCATTATTTGGCAAGTTATGGCGCATTTGGCAATTGGATTTAGTTCAACTCATTAAAAGTCGATTTTTTACCAGTTTCGGCCATTTTTGCCACGGCAGACCAGTGGATTCGTAATCTACTCACTTTTCTCTAATTTCTATAAAAAATTCAGAATGATGTTCGATGGGGTCCAAAAATTGCAGTCGCCTCTCAGTTTATGTGAGTCAATGGTGTTGGCTTACGTAGGCTTTGAATTATGTTAAAACGTAAAATGAATACGCTTAGTCCAACGCAAAAAGTTAAATTGATCAGAGAAACGGAACAAAATCTGCGATGTAAGAAGAAAGACATTCATTTAAAGAACATTATTCCTCCGAATACTCTTTTAACCATTTTGAAAAACTAAGAAGATTTTGAGAAGACATACGCGTCGAAACTCGTGTAAATGAGTGAAGGCCTTTCTTAGTGTCGAAGCTGATGTATTAAAATGGTTTGAGACCAGGGGCGTACAGGGACATAAAACCGGCCCGGTGATTTTAGATTTATGCCGGCCCAAATTTTAATTATAATCATTTATCAAATTTTAATTATTTTTGTTAATAAAATTCCACTGAATAATTAATTTTAATAATGAAATACTTTGAATAACTAAAAATTTTTATTATTTAAGTATTTATAATGAATAATTAATTTCGATGATTATATAAATTTATTTATAAATTTTTATAATTGAATTGTTTTAATAATTAGTTTAATTAACTAAACTTTTCTCTGTTTTTAATCCTTATATCCCCTTTGAGTGAACTTTGTTTAATAAACTATTGATAGTTTGTTACAAAATAAAACAATATCTAAATTGCAAAATAAAGAATGCTTAGGTTTATAAAAAATGTTTATTAGAAAATGACATTCGAAATTATACTATATACTTAACTTTAAAAGTTATAAAATAAGTAAAGAGTTGTAATACTAGAGATCTTTGTCATTCAAACAAATATCATTGCTGTTTTGGTTTATAAAAAATGTTTATTAGAAAATGACATTCGAAATTATACTGTATACTTAACTTTAAAAGGTATAAAATAAGTAAAGAGTTGTAATACTAGAGATTATTGTCATTTGAGCAAATATCATTGCTGTTTTGGTTTATAAAAAATGTTTATTAGAAAATGACATTCGAAATTATACTATATACTTAACTTTAAAAGGTATAAAATAAGTAAAGAGTTGTAATACTAGAGATCTTTGTCATTTAAACAAATATCATTGCTGTTTTGGTTTATAAAATTTTATTAGAAATTAATTATTTTATTAGAAAATGACATTCGAAATTATACTATATACTTAACTTTAAAAGGTATAAAATAAGTAAAGAGTTGTAATACTAGAGATCTTTGTCATTTGAACAAATATCATTGCTGTTTTGGTACTGTATCTGCACACGTAGATGAAACTTCTAAAGTTTTGTTTAAATGATTATTAATCTCAGTAGTGTCGATTGCTACGTTATGATTTGTAACAATAGTTTTATCCGTTGATCCAAAGAACATATTTTTTATAGATAAACATTGCTTTGCTTGTTTTGCAAGACATTTTCTTTTTTTACCGTCCATTTTACCAAATTAGACAAAAATCTGAATAAATAAAAACTGTCGTTAAAAAAAACTTTAAAATCCATTTTGTTGCAAAAATTAATCGAAAACTTGGGACTTTGAAAAATTACGTGATGGCGTAAAGTTAGGCGTAAATTATTCAAAAATATTGGTGAGAACGGGGAAGGAAAGAAGAAGGGCAGAGTTCAGATATAGAAAAATATGTGATGGATCATAACATGCAAAAATTCGTGATAATACAGTTATAATTAAACGTATACATAAATTGAGGAACTTGCATATATAAATAGGTTTACCAAGTTTTAATGCTCTGACATTTCAGTTAGGTTTTTAGCAAACATATCTAAACTTTCTAATTTCTTCAATAGATAACTTTGATTTCTAAGAAATATATTTTAACGTGTTATTGGTTAAACTCATGAATTTCTATTAAGATTTTATCCTTTTTTAAATTTACCACTACTTAATTTCTTTTTTTAATAATTATTTTTAAACAGTTCATAATGGAAGATTGTTTGGTACATACCCAATTGTCATTCTATTCTATTTAAATAATTTTAGACAACATGAAATTGCATTACAACACAAAATAAAATAATTACCCCTTGTCTGTGGAGTGAATCAAATTATCTACATAAAATCGTATAATTATGATTATAATAAGAGATGTATCTCTTGTTATTTATGAAAATGGTTTAATAATTTTTATTTACAATTCAATCACTCTCAATAACAACTTAATCAATAATACTACATTTAAAAAAAAAAAAAAAAAAAAAGATTATACGGACTTCAAATAATAACTATGAATGGAAAATGTGTCATACAGAAAATTTAATTTTTCTGATTTCGAAAACAAAACGTATAAAAAGCTTAGATTTCGAATTGTACTCTAAACCCACAATGCCAGGTAGATCACTAACACAATGCAATGTTAAATATGTGTTTACATTCCTATCAAAAAGTTATTAATCGACACAAACATGATCCAAATTGGTTCAGTTAATCTGGAGTTATAAGCGTAAATAAAAATAGATAAACGTTGAATTTTATATATATATGGAGAGATAAAATTTAAATAAAAATCTTTTCTCTATTAAACATAATTTTACGTATGAATTAGATTAATTCATTTCAAGTTTTTAAGAATTAAGAACCATTATATATAAATAATTTAAAATAATGACACTTATTTGAAATGTATATTTGAAGTTTTATGTAATCAGCTGCAACATTTTAATTTGGTATTGACTATAGTATGTAATTGCTGCCAGCTTAGCTTCGTATGGAACCATACCAATTTGTGAAATGGAAATGGCCTCTAACGAAACAACGGTCACTCTTTTTTTGGTGTTGTGACTTGTGTTCCATCATTTGTCAATTTCGTTCGACTGGTAATGTAATTAGAGCTAAAGTCTTTACCGCCTCGAAAAATTGACCCCCTGAGAAGCTTTACTTAAAATTTTTGCTTTTTAAGATGTCCGAACAATATATACTCTGTCGCCAGCGATCTTGGCGGGCCAATATAGTAATGAGTTAATAGCCCATCCACGTCTGGACTATGCGGGTGGTCCTCAGATCTCCTTGGTCCTTTCCTCACCTCGGGCGTTAAGTAGCAGTCATCGGCCGCTTCTCCACAATACCCCATACTTTTCTTAGAATACCTTATCTCCCCGACTAACCGAAAAAGGGAGCGAACGATGGAAACAATTGGGATTCAAATACAATGGGTTAAAAAAAAAAAGAAAGAAAAAAAAAAGGTTAAAGAAGACGATTACTTATATTGAAAAAAAGAACGAACTTCCATACCGGACCGGCCCATTTTTTACAGACACTGACCCGCCCGGTGATTGCACCGGACAACGCTATGGCCAGTACGACACTGTGAAGAACCAAAATCCATGATCTTTTAGAATCCATGATTTGCGAACCAAAACTTTTAAGTTTGGTTCTTGTAGCAAGTTCGATGGATCTAAGGAAATGCATGTCACCAAATTACGATAGAGAAATTGAAAAATCCGGATTAAACCAAAAAAATAACCGGCTTATACCCCCTTGGGTGCTTTATGTATCCCCCTGAAAAGAATTCGGTCGCCGCTTATGTTATTCAAAATAAACTTTTATACATGAATTCAATAAAATTTTACAAAGCTAAGCAAGCGTAACTTTCGGTTATATAGCGTGTTATGAAAAAGTTGTTTTATAGTATTTTGTAAAAAAAAATATAGTTAACATCGTGATGTATCGTGACATCGTGATGTTTTCTTCCCGATATATCGCGATGCAGAAATGTTAACATCGCCCAGGCCTAGTTACAACACAACGCTGCAATCTGATGCAAGTGCCAATAAGGTAAGCTGTCCTTCATTAACTCTTTTATCCTTTTTGACCCTTTAAATAGGTAATCTCCATTAACTAATTAAAGGGACGAAAGGGGTCTAAACATTCCAGGCGAGGAATATTCAATTATCCCACTTTCAATACAGTCTCAATTATAAAATTCTGAACCTATGCCAACAAGAGCATCAAGTACAGATAAATTAAGGTACTCCAATTTTGATAAACTAATTTTCAGGGGTCGAAAGGGGATCAAACGTCCGAAATGTAGAATGCATGAATGTCTTTTAATGGCTAAAATGCACATGGTACAATTTCGTAGCGTGTTACACTGGTATTCAGCTAGTGTAGAATTATTTAACGTCTATAAGATCTAATTCACAATACAGATATTTTCAATTATTAAAATTATCTTTTGCATTAACTTTCAAACAAACGTTCTGTTGAAAAGCGTAGAATGCAATTCAAGTACAAATCAAAACTGGATCCAATCCTAAATTTAGGTTACTTTACGAAGGGTTGTTGCGAACATTTGAAAATATCCCTGCCATAAAAAAAAGTGTCCACTAAATACAAATCTAGAAACGTCATTGTTGAGAAAACCTATCATTATCATAATAAACTATTTGTCCCGCGCACATTTAAGATTGCCGAGAGGATTTTTTTTTTTTTTTTAAAGTTCATCAGAGTTAGATATCGTATTCTATCTCTGAGAGAGAGACACATAATGAAACTATATTTCCAAATTAACTAGTTGACCAGTGCTTTGGAAAGTAATATCCTATATGCCACTTCTTCTGTAGCTGGTCGGATTTTTTAAATTTCTAATCAAAGTTCGCCTGTTAGATTTGGCGGGAAAAACGACACATTCAGCTCGAAGCTAATGTGAAGTAAAAAAAACAAAAACGAAATAACTTGACTTGAAATGCAGCAGCAGAAACCAGTTTTGCAAGTCCCTCGCAGATCGCGCCAACCGGCACGAGATATGGCAACTGTCTAAAAAAAATCACACCAATAACTGTTTGGCAGAAACCACTCGATAACCATGGAGACGGAAGGATTCCTTGACGTCACAGCTATAAAGTAGCTTTTTAATCCGAAAGCGATCGGACGAGGTTTTCGAGCATTTTCTTTTCTTAATATTTATATAACTATTTTTTTTAAAGAACTTTTGTTTGAATATTTGGAAACAGAAAAAAAAATTCTTCATAAATATAAACTAATTTTACTCGTTCTTAAAAAAAATGGGGGAATTGTCCATTGACAGGATTTCACTTTATAATGAATTTATGCATTCATGTCCACAGGTTTTTCCGCCAGCGACATATATCCCCCCCCCCCCCTCACCCGAAATCAAAGGTAATATAAAGAATTTAAAAAGGGATAGCCAGCCTCCATCAGATGTATGCGATAAAAGATACGATGCAAATGCACACTTTGTTGATGTATGGGTACACTTTCAAGTCGTTTTTTTAAAAAACAAATAAAGTGGTCATTAAGTCACCAATAATCGATGTAGGTATATATATGATTCCCAATAACTAACCAGACAAATCGCGACATTCCCACTTGTTTTGAAAAATCACTTAACAATTTCGTCAAATCGCGAAGTGACCAATTGTGTTTGAGGACGTTCTAATAATTTCCAGCATTTAAGAAAAGAAATTGCTTTAAAGAGAGTTTAGAATGATTATTACATGTCCTCGATTGAAGATACATTGCTTATTCACCTTTATTAGAAAAGAAATCTTTGAGTGATATACTTAACAACTTAATTATATTACAAACATATTGTAGTTTGTATTAACACAAACAACTTTTCTATCCTTTGGAAACGTTTTATATCTTTTTAACAAATCAAGTTCCATAATACACACTAAACTATAGAACACTAAAATTTGCAGTTCTTCTTAGAGAATGTAGATGGCAGCACGAACAAATCTCATGGAAATGATATAAATAATTTTTATTCTAGGGTTGGATACACAAGCTAATCGAGAGGTTCCTTCGAACTCGCAACCACTTTCGCTGACCTCTGACGCTGTCTTGTGTTTTGCTAAAACTTAATTTTTTACTTCTACTGACGTTACTGGTGAAATAATACCTTATTCGAAGTTATTTCATTTCGTAAAAGAATCTGAGATTTTGAACTTTTTAGTAATTCATTGTTTTATCGAAATTAGGTAAGTTTCAGTAAGAGAGATTGCGAGTTCGACTCCCCAGATAATTTTTTTTTTTTTTTTTTTTTAAATTCATAACTTGGTCATAAATAAAATTAAAAAAAATTATAATATAAATAAATTAAAACAATGAAATATATATACTAAAAAAAAAAAGTAAGAATTTAAATTCAGTAAATGCCATTTCAGATTTTTCTTCCGATCGCGTGATCCGATCGAACGTGAAAAATGTAATAATTAAATTACAGATCCATTTAAAAATTAATACAATCTGTGATAAATTTTTTAATCAATTACAATAAAAATATTTTACGTGAAAAATAAACATGTTTTTCAGAACATAAAAGTATATTTACTGCAAAAGTTTTTTTTTTTTTAAACAATTAATGTATTGGAAGTGGAACTTATCAATATCCTTCGTTTGGAACGTTTGACTTCCTTTCGACATTTGGTTAATCGGGATTGGAATATATCTTACTTTTTCTATGTTTGTCCTTGTTGACATTTGTACCAATTTTCAGAATTTTGCTTATATGGGAAGGAGAATTAGTGAAGAGTGAGTCAGTCAGTGAGTGAGCGAGGACTTTGCCTTTTATATATAAAGATGCTATTTTAAATTTTATTTCACTTTTCATTGCTAAAATGTTTAATTTTAATGCTTTTAAAACTAACCGCTTTTTGTTAATTTAATGTTATTCAATTCTTTTTAGAAAACGTTTTTAATATTCTTTAGTACTAACACATATTCTTAAATTATTTATTTAAGATGATACAAAATTTACATTATGTATTGGAATAACTTGAAGCAAAGAGGAATTTCGATGATTTCTGGATAGTATTTTGAGCAAAAATTGGATTCTGATTGCTGTAATGGCATAATTCAGTTATAATTTTCCGTTCGAATTGTTTTGTATTTTTAGATGTTTTTGTGTAAACCGTTATTATGAAGAAGGAAATTTTAAGTTTACGAACAAGATATAAAAACCTAGGAAACGCATTATTTTGTTCAAGTTCAAAGACCCAGTTTGCCATTGATTTTTTGCTAATAGTCCGAGAAGCGACTGCAATTTTTGGACCTCATCGAACATCATTCTTAATTTTTTATAGAGCTTGGAGAAAAGTGAGTAGAATAGGAATCCACTGGTCTGCCGTGGTAAAAATGGCCGAAACTGATCAAAAATCGACTTGGAATGAGTTGAACTAAAATCCGATTGCCAATTATGTCATAACTTGCCAAAAAGAGAACAAACTTTTTCATCTAGCAACCCAGCATTTTGATTATCAATGAGAAAAAGCGCAAACGATTTTTGATCTCTGGCTTGGAAAATGTGTATCTTTTAAAAGTAAGCCAAATTGGCAATATCAGTTACGTCATCGGTGACGTAATGTTTACTGCCAACTTGGCTCCCTTTTAATAGATGCAAGTAGACCGTCACCAGATATCTGAATCGTCTGCAACCTTCTTAATTGATAATTAAAGAGTGAGGGTTACCAACTAAAAAAACAATGCTCATTATTTGGCACGTTATGGCTCATTTGATGGCAATTGGATTTAGTTCAACTTATTAAAAGTCGATTTTTGACCAGTTTCGGCCATTTTTGCCACGGCAGACCAGTGGATTCGTAATCTACTCACTTTTCTCTAATTTCTATAAAAAATTCAGAATGATGTTCGATGGGGTCCAAAAATTGCAGTTGCCTCTCACTGGAGAGATTTCGACTCTGTATTTATATTAGGTACATAACTCTTTTGATCAATACTTGAACAAATAATTCCTACTATTTCTTACAAATACTTATGTAAAGCGTTCCTACAGGACATTTTAAGATTTTCTCAAAATGAACTGTTCTTATATAGCAACAGTTTCCAAGTGCGTAGATGTAGTAATTTGTTTTGAATTTATACACATTAAATCAGCGTTCGCCACTAACTTTTAGAGGCGGGCCGTTTGACTTAAGTTGGAGCTTTTCGCGGGCCTGATACACCATGATTTTATCTTACTAAAACTACAATAAATACAGTCAATTCGTTATAACTCGAAGTCTCATAAGTCGAATATTCGTTTATCTCGAAGTTTTCATTAGGTCCCAAGACAATTTAATGTTTTTCAACACTAAATTATCTCCATATTTCGAAGTGTATATCTTTTAAGGGGGTGCGGTACCGAAAATTAAAAAAACTTTATTTATGTACATTTTTACGTCAAAAATTTATTTTATGTATGAGATACTATTTATATATCTTTGAGAAAATGTTTTTTTAAGTATTGTGTTTTGTTATTTAAAAAAAATTTAAAAACCAAGAAAAATCCATAATAATTGATGTTTGCGTATTTTGATATAAGTCAAGAAAAAATAAAAAAAATTTCAAAGTGAAAGCTTTCTGTAATACATAATTATATAAAGAAAATTTTGTCTTCACAGAATTTTGATAGGTGGACTAAAAAAAATTTAAAAAAATTCTCAAAGTTAAAATATTGAAATTTTTGCTTTTTTTTATGTTATCTTTTACGCTAAAAATTATATTTTAAAACAGAATTAAAAAAATAAAATTCTGTGAAGACAAAATATTTAAAACTATATAAATTAAATGCTTCAAAAATTTGAATAGCCAATTGTTAATGGTTCTGGAGATATATCGAATTGAATATGCAACATCTGTGAAAAACACTAGTGCTCGAAAAACGCATTTTAAGCAGACGCTTCAAGGTGTTACGCCCATTAGTGATGTTTAAATCACAGGTAATTTTGTGGCGTTCTAATCACCGGAGGAATAAGATAAAAACATCATTCTCTTCAGGAAAGTATGAACTATTTTTTAAAATGAGAAAAAAAATTTGGGATTTTTGAAGAAATTTCGGTACCATACCCCCCTTAAGTCGAAGTTTTTGTGAAAATTTTACTATTGTAGCACACAAAAACCAAAACAAAATACTTCTACTACTACTACTAATAATAAAATAATAATAATAATAATTTAAAAAAAAAAAAAAAATCGATTTTTATTTTTTCTCTTTACATCGTGTTTTATCATTTAACATGTTACCGGGAAAAATCCGTTTGCATTGACTCGAATAGAAATAAAAAGTAAACGGGCTTTACATTCCATTTCATATTTAAAGTGTTAGTCCGAGAGGCGACTGCAAGTTTTAGACCCCATCGAACATCATTCTGAATTTTTTATAGAAATTAGAGAAAAGTGAGTAGATTAGGAATCCACTGGTCTGCCGTGGCAAAAATGGCCGAAACTGATCAATAATCGACTTGGAATGAGTTGAACTAAAATCCGATTGCCAAATATGTCATAACTTGCCAAAAATAGAACAAACTTATTCGTCTGGCAACCCACTTCATTTTGATTTTCCATGAGAAAAAGCGCAAACGATTTCTGATCCTTAGCTTGGAAAACTAATATCTTTTAAAAGTAAGCCAAATTGGCGACATCAGTTACGTCATAAGTGACGAAATATTTTTTGCCAACTTGGCTCTCTTTTAATAGATGCATGTAGACCGTCGCCAGATATCTGAATCGTCTGCAACCTTCTTAATTGAAAATTAAAGAGTGAGGGTTACCAAATAAAAAAAAAATGCTCATTATTTGGCAAGTTATGGCGCATTTGGCAATTGGATTTAGTTCAACTCATTAAAAGTCGATTTTTTACCAGTTTCGGCCATTTTTGCCACGGCAGACCAGTGGATTCGTAATCTACTCACTTTTCTCTAATTTCTATAAAAAATTCAGAATGATGTTCGATGGGGTCCAAAAATTGCAGTCGCCTCTCAGTTTATGTGAGTCAATGGTGTTGGCTTACGTAGGCTTTGAATTATGTTAAAACGTAAAATGAATACGCTTAGTCCAACGCAAAAAGTTAAATTGATCAGAGAAACGGAACAAAATCTGCGATGTAAGAAGAAAGACATTCATTTAAAGAACATTATTCCTCCGAATACTCTTTTAACCATTTTGAAAAACTAAGAAGATTTTGAGAAGACATACGCGTCGAAACTCGTGTAAATGAGTGAAGGCCTTTCTTAGTGTCGAAGCTGATGTATTAAAATGGTTTGAGACCAGGGGCGTACAGGGACATAAAACCGGCCCGGTGATTTTAGATTTATGCCGGCCCAAATTTTAATTATAATCATTTATCAAATTTTAATTATTTTTGTTAATAAAATTCCACTGAATAATTAATTTTAATAATGAAATACTTTGAATAACTAAAAATTTTTATTATTTAAGTATTTATAATGAATCATTAATTTCGATGATTATATAAATTTATTTATAAATTTTTATAATTGAATTGTTTTAATAATTAGTTTAATTAACTAAACTTTTCTCTGTTTTTAATCCTTATATCCCCTTTGAGTGAACTTGGTTTAATAAACTATTGATAGTTTGTTACAAAATAAAACAATATCTAAATTGCAAAATAAAGAATGCTTAGGTTTATAAAAAATGTTTATTAGAAAATGACATTCGAAATTATACTATATACTTAACTTTAAAAGTTATAAAATAAGTAAAGAGTTGTAATACTAGAGATCTTTGTCATTCAAACAAATATCATTGCTGTTTTGGTTTATAAAAAATGTTTATTAGAAAATGACATTCGAAATTATACTGTATACTTAACTTTAAAAGGTATAAAATAAGTAAAGAGTTGTAATACTAGAGATTATTGTCATTTGAGCAAATATCATTGCTGTTTTGGTTTATAAAAAATGTTTATTAGAAAATGACATTCGAAATTATACTATATACTTAACTTTAAAAGGTATAAAATAAGTAAAGAGTTGTAATACTAGAGATCTTTGTCATTTAAACAAATATCATTGCTGTTTTGGTTTATAAAATTTTATTAGAAATTAATTATTTTATTAGAAAATGACATTCGAAATTATACTATATACTTAACTTTAAAAGGTATAAAATAAGTAAAGAGTTGTAATACTAGAGATCTTTGTCATTTGAACAAATATCATTGCTGTTTTGGTACTGTATCTGCACACGTAGATGAAACTTCTAAAGTTTTGTTTAAATGATTATTAATCTCAGTAGTGTCGATTGCTACGTTATGATTTGTAACAATAGTTTTATCCGTTGATCCAAAGAACATATTTTTTATAGATAAACATTGCTTTGCTTGTTTTGCAAGACATTTTCTTTTTTTACCGTCCATTTTACCAAATTAGACAAAAATCTGAATAAATAAAAACTGTCGTTAAAAAAAACTTTAAAATCCATTTTGTTGCAAAAATTAATCGAAAACTTGGGACTTTGAAAAATTACGTGATGGCGTAAAGTTAGGCGTAAATTATTCAAAAATATTGGTGAGAACGGGGAAGGAAAGAAGAAGGGCAGAGTTCAGATATAGAAAAATATGTGATGGATCATAACATGCAAAAATTCGTGATAATACAGTTATAATTAAACGTATACATAAATTGAGGAACTTGCATATATAAATAGGTTTACCAAGTTTTAATGCTCTGACATTTCAGTTAGGTTTTTAGCAAACATATCTAAACTTTCTAATTTCTTCAATAGATAACTTTGATTTCTAAGAAATATATTTTAACGTGTTATTGGTTAAACTCATGAATTTCTATTAAGATTTTATCCTTTTTTAAATTTACCACTACTTAATTTCTTTTTTTAATAATTATTTTTAAACAGTTCATAATGGAAGATTGTTTGGTACATACCCAATTGTCATTCTATTCTATTTAAATAATTTTAGACAACATGAAATTGCATTACAACACAAAATAAAATAATTACCCCTTGTCTGTGGAGTGAATCAAATTATCTACATAAAATCGTATAATTATGATTATAATAAGAGATGTATCTCTTGTTATTTATGAAAATGGTTTAATAATTTTTATTTACAATTCAATCACTCTCAATAACAACTTAATCAATAATACTACATTTAAAAAAAAAAAAAAAAAAAAAGATTATACGGACTTCAAATAATAACTATGAATGGAAAATGTGTCATACAGAAAATTTAATTTTTCTGATTTCGAAAACAAAACGTATAAAAAGCTTAGATTTCGAATTGTACTCTAAACCCACAATGCCAGGTAGATCACTAACACAATGCAATGTTAAATATGTGTTTACATTCCTATCAAAAAGTTATTAATCGACACAAACATGATCCAAATTGGTTCAGTTAATCTGGAGTTATAAGCGTAAATAAAAATAGATAAACGTTGAATTTTATATATATATGGAGAGATAAAATTTAAATAAAAATCTTTTCTCTATTAAACATAATTTTACGTATGAATTAGATTAATTCATTTCAAGTTTTTAAGAATTAAGAACCATTATATATAAATAATTTAAAATAATGACACTTATTTGAAATGTATATTTGAAGTTTTATGTAATCAGCTGCAACATTTTAATTTGGTATTGACTATAGTATGTAATTGCTGCCAGCTTAGCTTCGTATGGAACCATACCAATTTGTGAAATGGAAATGGCCTCTAACGAAACAACGGTCACTCTTTTTTTGGTGTTGTGACTTGTGTTCCATCATTTGTCAATTTCGTTCGACTGGTAATGTAATTAGAGCTAAAGTCTTTACCGCCTCGAAAAATTGACCCCCTGAGAAGCTTTACTTAAAATTTTTGCTTTTTAAGATGTCCGAACAATATATACTCTGTCGCCAGCGATCTTGGCGGGCCAATATAGTAATGAGTTAATAGCCCATCCACGTCTGGACTATGCGGGTGGTCCTCAGATCTCCTTGGTCCTTTCCTCACCTCGGGCGTTAAGTAGCAGTCATCGGCCGCTTCTCCACAATACCCCATACTTTTCTTAGAATACCTTATCTCCCCGACTAACCGAAAAAGGGAGCGAACGATGGAAACAATTGGGATTCAAATACAATGGGTTAAAAAAAAAAAGAAAGAAAAAAAAAAGGTTAAAGAAGACGATTACTTATATTGAAAAAAAGAACGAACTTCCATACCGGACCGGCCCATTTTTTACAGACACTGACCCGCCCGGTGATTGCACCGGACAACGCTATGGCCAGTACGACACTGTGAAGAACCAAAATCCATGATCTTTTAGAATCCATGATTTGCGAACCAAAACTTTTAAGTTTGGTTCTTGTAGCAAGTTCGATGGATCTAAGGAAATGCATGTCACCAAATTACGATAGAGAAATTGAAAAATCCGGATTAAACCAAAAAAATAACCGGCTTATACCCCCTTGGGTGCTTTATGTATCCCCCTGAAAAGAATTCGGTCGCCGCTTATGTTATTCAAAATAAACTTTTATACATGAATTCAATAAAATTTTACAAAGCTAAGCAAGCGTAACTTTCGGTTATATAGCGTGTTATGAAAAAGTTGTTTTATAGTATTTTGTAAAAAAAAATATAGTTAACATCGTGATGTATCGTGACATCGTGATGTTTTCTTCCCGATATATCGCGATGCAGAAATGTTAACATCGCCCAGGCCTAGTTACAACACAACGCTGCAATCTGATGCAAGTGCCAATAAGGTAAGCTGTCCTTCATTAACTCTTTTATCCTTTTTGACCCTTTAAATAGGTAATCTCCATTAACTAATTAAAGGGACGAAAGGGGTCTAAACATTCCAGGCGAGGAATATTCAATTATCCCACTTTCAATACAGTCTCAATTATAAAATTCTGAACCTATGCCAACAAGAGCATCAAGTACAGATAAATTAAGGTACTCCAATTTTGATAAACTAATTTTCAGGGGTCGAAAGGGGATCAAACGTCCGAAATGTAGAATGCATGAATGTCTTTTAATGGCTAAAATGCACATGGTACAATTTCGTAGCGTGTTACACTGGTATTCAGCTAGTGTAGAATTATTTAACGTCTATAAGATCTAATTCACAATACAGATATTTTCAATTATTAAAATTATCTTTTGCATTAACTTTCAAACAAACGTTCTGTTGAAAAGCGTAGAATGCAATTCAAGTACAAATCAAAACTGGATCCAATCCTAAATTTAGGTTACTTTACGAAGGGTTGTTGCGAACATTTGAAAATATCCCTGCCATAAAAAAAAGTGTCCACTAAATACAAATCTAGAAACGTCATTGTTGAGAAAACCTATCATTATCATAATAAACTATTTGTCCCGCGCACATTTAAGATTGCCGAGAGGATTTTTTTTTTTTTTTTAAAGTTCATCAGAGTTAGATATCGTATTCTATCTCTGAGAGAGAGACACATAATGAAACTATATTTCCAAATTAACTAGTTGACCAGTGCTTTGGAAAGTAATATCCTATATGCCACTTCTTCTGTAGCTGGTCGGATTTTTTAAATTTCTAATCAAAGTTCGCCTGTTAGATTTGGCGGGAAAAACGACACATTCAGCTCGAAGCTAATGTGAAGTAAAAAAAACAAAAACGAAATAACTTGACTTGAAATGCAGCAGCAGAAACCAGTTTTGCAAGTCCCTCGCAGATCGCGCCAACCGGCACGAGATATGGCAACTGTCTAAAAAAAATCACACCAATAACTGTTTGGCAGAAACCACTCGATAACCATGGAGACGGAAGGATTCCTTGACGTCACAGCTATAAAGTAGCTTTTTAATCCGAAAGCGATCGGACGAGGTTTTCGAGCATTTTCTTTTCTTAATATTTATATAACTATTTTTTTTAAAGAACTTTTGTTTGAATATTTGGAAACAGAAAAAAAAATTCTTCATAAATATAAACTAATTTTACTCGTTCTTAAAAAAAATGGGGGAATTGTCCATTGACAGGATTTCACTTTATAATGAATTTATGCATTCATGTCCACAGGTTTTTCCGCCAGCGACATATATCCCCCCCCCCCCCTCACCCGAAATCAAAGGTAATATAAAGAATTTAAAAAGGGATAGCCAGCCTCCATCAGATGTATGCGATAAAAGATACGATGCAAATGCACACTTTGTTGATGTATGGGTACACTTTCAAGTCGTTTTTTTAAAAAACAAATAAAGTGGTCATTAAGTCACCAATAATCGATGTAGGTATATATATGATTCCCAATAACTAACCAGACAAATCGCGACATTCCCACTTGTTTTGAAAAATCACTTAACAATTTCGTCAAATCGCGAAGTGACCAATTGTGTTTGAGGACGTTCTAATAATTTCCAGCATTTAAGAAAAGAAATTGCTTTAAAGAGAGTTTAGAATGATTATTACATGTCCTCGATTGAAGATACATTGCTTATTCACCTTTATTAGAAAAGAAATCTTTGAGTGATATACTTAACAACTTAATTATATTACAAACATATTGTAGTTTGTATTAACACAAACAACTTTTCTATCCTTTGGAAACGTTTTATATCTTTTTAACAAATCAAGTTCCATAATACACACTAAACTATAGAACACTAAAATTTGCAGTTCTTCTTAGAGAATGTAGATGGCAGCACGAACAAATCTCATGGAAATGATATAAATAATTTTTATTCTAGTGTTGGATACACAAGCTATTCGAGAGGTTCCTTCGAACTCGCAACCACTTTCGCTGACCTCTGACGCTGTCTTGTGTTTTGCTAAAACTTAATTTTTTACTTCTACTGACGTTACTGGTGAAATAATACCTTATTCGAAGTTATTTCATTTCGTAAAAGAATCTGAGATTTTGAACTTTTTAGTAATTCATTGTTTTATCGAAATTAGGTAAGTTTCAGTAAGAGAGATTGCGAGTTCGACTCCCCAGATAATTTTTTTTTTTTTTTTTTTTTTAAATTCATAACTTGGTCATAAATAAAATTAAAAAAAATTATAATATAAATAAATTAAAACAATGAAATATATATACTAAAAAAAAAAGTAAGAATTTAAATTCAGTAAATGCCATTTCAGATTTTTCTTCCGATCGCGTGATCCGATCGAACGTGAAAAATGTAATAATTAAATTACAGATCCATTTAAAAATTAATACAATCTGTGATAAATTTTTTAATCAATTACAATAAAAATATTTTAAGTGAAAAATAAACATGTTTTTCAGAACATAAAAGTATATTTACTGCAAAAGTTTTTTTTTTTTTTTAAACAATTAATGTATTGGAAGTGGAACTTATCAATATCCTTCGTTTGGAACGTTTGACTTCCTTTCGACATTTGGTTAATCGGGATTGGAATATCCCTAATAACCATGTGACGAGTATGTGACGAAAAGCGATATCGCATAGAGATCACGCGATGTCACGGCGATATCACACAGGGGTCACATAGTCGTCCAATGTCCGTTTTAGAGGGGGGTTTGCGACGTAACTTTGTGATATCGCTGCGATATCGCTTTTCGTCACATTGTGACATTGGGGACGAATTTGCGATTTTTGCGATATCGCATTGTGATCTGTATGTGATCTTAGTGATTTTGGCGACATCTATGTGATTTATGTGATCTTCGCAACGAAAGCTTTGTCACTGCGATATCGCTTTGTGACCTAAATGTGATCTTAGTGATTTTGGCGACATCCGTGTGATTTATGCGATCTTTGCAACGAAAGTTTTGTCACTGCGATATCGCTTTGTGACCTAAATGTGATCTTAGTGATTTTGGCGACATCCGTGTGATTTATGCGATTTTCGCAACGAAAGCTTTGTCGCTGCGATGTCACATTGTGACCTAAATGTGATCTTAGTGATTTTGGCGACATCCGTGTGATTTATGCGATCTTCGCAACGAAAGCTTTGTCACTGCGATATCGCTTTGTGACCTAAATGTGATCTTAGTGATTTTGGCGACATCCGTGTGATTTATGCGATTTTCGCAACGAAAGCTTTGTCGCTGCGATGTCACATTGTGACCTAAATGTGATCTTAGTGATTTTGGCGACATCCGTGTGATTTATGCGATCTTCGCAACGAAAGCTTTGTCACTGCGATATCGCTTTGTGACCTAAATGTGATCTTAGTGATTTTGGCGACATCCGTGTGATTTATGCGATCTTCGCAACGAAAGCTTTGCCACTGCGATATCGCTTTGTGACCTAAATGTGATCTCAGTGATTTTGGCGACATCCGTGTGATTTATGCGATCTTCGCAACGAAAGCTTTGTTGCTGCGATGTCACATTGTGATCTGTATGTGATCTTAGTGATTTTGGCGACATCCGTGTGATTTATGCGACTTTCGCAAAGAAAGCTTTGTCGCTGCGATGTCACATTGTGATCTTAGTGATTTTGGCGACATCTATGTGATTTTCACAACAAAAGCCTTGTTCCTGCAACATAATTATACAAAAAATTCACAATTAATTTTTTTTATCAACTACCTATATCTGCTTCAAGTACCTACTCTCACTATGAAGAGGCTCAGTATCTTTTCTTTACGTCAAATATTTTCTAATACTATGGTAATATAATTTATACTATCAAGGCCAGTCATTACTTTAATGACTGGCCTTAATGGTATAATCATAGTATTAGAAAATATTTGAATATTTTCTAAAAGTATGAACTTTTCTAAACTTAATATACATGAACTTAATGGTATAATAAATTAAAGAATCATAGCATTAGAAAATATTTCTTCGTCTTCAACAAGACTTTGGGAAGTAAAAACTAGTCTCCTATATTAAAAACCAATGAAACAGTTAACTACCTAATTAGCCTTTAACCAAGAGAATTTATCCATTCCAATAGATTTCTCAGCTAAATATGTACCTTAAAAATAAGACAAAACATGACTAAATCTATTAAAGCACAATGTAATGTATCTCATACATCTCAATTTTTCTTTTAAACAGATTACAATGTTGTTTTGCCATTTTGTGCAAATCTTCTCCTTTATAAGTTTAGCATAAAAGAAAAATACAAAACTAAAAACAGGTTGAATAAATCAAGCAAAAATGGAAATATGCAATCAAAATAAGAGTAAAAACATAAAAAGGTAATAAGTTTATTTTATTGAACACAAAGCAAACATATTCTTTGTTACACTAAATATTGCAGAATGCTTTTCTTTTCAGCAAGGTATCTGTCCATCTGACTGCCAGGAATTAAGCCACTTCCTTCAATGTAGCCTATTCTTTCTTCGTGTTTCAGAGCATTAGGTGTAGGCTTTGGACCTAGAAAATAAAAAATAGGTTATTCTTAAATTTTAGTTTAAAATACACCATTTTTAAAATTGCCACTCACAATACAATTTTAAAAATCTAATGCAATTATAGCACAAGATGTTAGTTAATAAAAATAAAAACAGAAATTCTGTGCCAACTTTAAGTATTCATAACAAGGTTATAATAGTAATTAAAATGTGTAATGCCAACATAAACAATTGATAATTACACTCAATTTTGATATTGTTACAAGTGATTATTTACAGCTTCCATCACTGTAATCCATTAATTGCTAAAAAATTAATTTGGAATATTATGACTTACTATTTTCTGATTTTTTTTTTTTAATATTTTCCCCCTTACCTTTGTAAAACTAAAACTGATAAATGGTATACCAATTAAAAAGCTAAAACACCTCTGCTTCTGACAAATAGTTTATTTACAATTGCACATATTGCTATCTGTTTGACAAATAATTTATTGTTTTTGGCTTTCAATGAATATGCAGTAGGAAATATGTTAACTCGATCTGGAAATGATCCTCTTTTCAATTGTGAGACTTAAAACTACAAAAAAAAAAAAAAAAATTGTTTTAAAACAGTTTTTAATTTGAAACATTTCCCTCCATTATTTCTTAAAAAATATAACTTATATATTAAAAAAGTTCCATTGAATTGAATAATGGATTCATAAGATACAATTTATCACTAGACGACCAGATATCCGAGCCATGCCAAGTTCTGTCTTTCAAATCAAGGTTCAATACATATCTTAGTAAAAGAATACAATACCTAACGCTGATATTTATGTTTATCTATGACTCACTCTGATAACAGAGGTTTTATCAGACTAATACTTCCTAATTAGTGAAAAAAAAAAAATTCCATTTTTAATTATTGCTAAAAAATTGACTTGTTACTGAAAGTTGTTACGTCCAACAACCATTTGGGACCTCTAATTCCCCAAAATTGATATTTAAGAACACTATTATTAAAAGCAATAAATTTGGCAACAGTAAGTGATTTTAAAAAAATAAGGCAATTTGAGGGGCTTCAAACGACTGTTCGAAGAAGATGCCTGCTATACTTTTTGTTACTTTTAGAGTTTTGCAACAAAAGATAAAATAAAAAATTATAGAGTGCTTTTATTTTACTATCTAATTGTCTATCATTAGAAATTTTATACAAAAACTAGTTATATCACAGAATAACTAGACAACTGTTATAACTAATTATTTCACAATTTAACCTCTACGATATGTTGTTTCAAACTTTGCTTAAAGTACTTCAGTCCTTATATAGAAAAACTAATTTCACTTTCATACATTGACAATAACACACGCATAACATATATGGTCCAATTAGAGAATTCAAAAGCTAAAAAAAAAAAACATCCTCAGACTTAACTTTTTCCTTAGTGGCATTATTGTACTTCTTCTAAATCAATTACATTTTATAGAAGATTTATCTGAAGACTACAATTTCTTGAAATTTGAAAGAAATTAATGCTGTTATGTTCAATTAGTATTGCAAAATGTTGACAGCAGCCATACTTAACCATCTATGTAACACTGTTCTTGCTTCATGGATTACATAAATATTTTTAGGTATATATATATTTAGATATACAAACAAAATAAAATGAAAAACGGCAGAAATTTGGAATTTCATCAGGGGGCAACTTTCAGGGTGTTTAGCAACTTGGAACTTCAAAAAAAGGGACTAAGGGACCAAAAGTTTGAAAAAAAGGTACTTGTAAAAAAAAAAGGGACTTTTACACAAAATTTGTTTTTATAGCATAGAAAAAAATGCCTAGTATTCAGTACTTACAATTTAAGGGGTGGAATTAAAAATTATTTGTCCAAGTGTAAACTTTGCACTCCAAACATTCATCTGGAATGCCTATTAAAAAGAAAAGAATTAATTATTGACTGTATATTACTAAAAAAACACTGAAAATTATGATTACCACATTTTTAAAATTGTAAACAGACAGAACGCAAATAACAATTTTGGAGTGCAAATTTCACCTTTGCATCGGATTATTTCAACACATGATTGAACACTAGAATTCTTACGATCTGCAGAAAACCTATATTTAACACCAAAAAGTGCTTATTCATTCGAACTAAGAAGAGAGCTACTTAAAAACATGCACGACCATCTTTTTCATTGAGAGTTAAAAACATTCTCTCATTCCATCAGGTGGATAACCTTAGAGTTATTCCTCCAACTTTCCCCATTTCACCTTGGCATCATCATGAAACTACAATTTTTAACCCTTTCTCAAATTTTAAAAAGTCTGAAACCCCTGATACTGTTTTTAAAAGTATCTTTTATGATCATCGTAATAATTTTTCTCATTTCAAATCTATTTTTACTGATGTGATCCATGTTGAAACAACATTGACATTCAACGTGGAAACCACATGGGCAAAAATGAACACTCATGTGGAAACAATGTGACAAATCCACGTTGAACCAATATTGACATTCAACATTGAAACCACGTGGGCAATAGCTAGCATGTGGAAGCAGTGTGATATATCTACGTAGAAACAACGTTGGCACTCAACATTGTATCCACGCTCCTTTAAGTGAACACTTCCGCTTGAAAACAACGTTGCAGTTCCACGTTGAAACAACATTGTGCATGTTGGTATTGAACGTTGACACCACATTGAAACAACATGGTTGCGTTGCTTGGGATATATATACATACATAAATACATATAGTAATTTCAAAACAATAAAGAATTTAAATTGAAATATTTTTAGTTAAAAATTAATATTGTGCATGGATAGTCAATGGAATTGAAGTTAATGATTCAAATATATTTAAGAATCATAAGCAAATTGAAATTGTCTAGAGTTTTAGTCGAGAGTTTAGTGATTTTATAGACTTTTAGATATATAGATTTTATAGACATGTGAATTTATAGAATAGAGACCAGGTAGTCTCTATTCTATAAATTCTATTCGACTATTATGAAAAGAATGTTTTTTATGCACACTTTTCCTGCACAAAAATTATAAAATGAGTAAAACTACATGAACAATAATGGCATTTTTCATTTAAAAAATTTTAGCCAGAAAACTAGTTTTGCTATCAAAAGAGTAATTTACCTGTTGACTATTATAATCGTCTTCAGCTCCATGTTGTCTTTTCATTGTTCTTGCTTTATCTATCTGGTTTAGCAGGTTCTTGTCCCATGTCAGATACTTCTCCATGAACCATCAACTAAATTCTCCCCAAAGGTGCTTTTGAGAAACTTTCTCTCAAATATGGCAAGGACCTATTGACTACAAAATAGTAAAAATTAGGTGACTGATTTTTTGGATAACAGATCATTTATATGATAAAATGTGGTACCAGCATCATAACAGCCATATGAAACCAGGAAAGAATGCTATTAAACACAAAACTATAGATATTTTATATCACAGGTTTTACAAATAACCTTACTTAAGAGTAATATTACACTAAAGTAGGTCTGAACCTAAAGTTTAGAAAAAGTTATACATTTTGAATTGATGATCATTAACACGAGATGAAACATTTTGAATAGTGAATTTTCATCATCGGTCATCACAGCTTCACATGTAGCTCGGATATCAGCAAGGCACTTTTACCAAAATACGATGATTGCTAAGATACATTCAAAAAGGAAATAAGATATATGTTTGAATTAAACTAGAGATGATGTCTTGACTAAGCTGCAGTATGCTTATCGGATAACAGAAGAAGAGGTAAAATTATGCCTTGTTTAATAAGAAGACACGTAAGACATAATAATGTACAACCTCAAAAAACAATTACCATATTTTTTATGGCATCACAATGTAAAAAAAAAACAATCAAGCTATTTCAATATGTTGCAAAAAGATACTAATCAAAAATTGATTTTAGTAATAAGTTTTCTATAATTCAACAAGATGAGGTTTAAAGTACCCACTTGTAACAAAACCAGGTTATATTATATACAGCTTGTATATGCTACTTAGAAAAGGTACTTTGCTATGCTATTGTGCTTTATTCTATCCATCATGATAAATAGCAGAGCATTTTTGTAACTTCCTATTAATTGAGGAGACATACCAAGAAAGCATACAAAATTTTTCATCAACAAATTTCCTGATGGAGCAGGGCAACCTATAAACTGGCATTGTTTTGTGGCCTCTTGAGGGAAGGGAGTAGTAGATGATAGATAGTTTATGAATTATGATGTTTTTACGGATGCAAATACCTTTGTTAAATATATTATATCGGCGGAATTTGCCAAAAATACAAAAACTAATGTAATTTTTTTTACAAAGAAAAAGTAGAAAATGCCTTGAGGAATTGGATAAGATCTGGAATTTAGCGGAGTTTTGGATAAGATCTGTGATGCGCAACCAATTCCACTAATACGGAGAGTGCATTGTGTCGTATCAGTTTCTTCATAAACCATAAACTGCTTAGTGACTTTTAATTACCCTCAAGGTAAAGTTGTCTATACATCAAAGAAAATGGAGAGTGATATTGTACAACAAGTAAAAAATAAAGTTATTGTCACATGATGAATATTACCTCAGGAAAGTGGTATGCTGCATATTGGAAAGAATAATCACTAGTTTATTGGCCGGGCACTTAACGTTAGTCTTAATGAAGACAAATTCTCATACATCTACCAAACTAAGCCATCTAAAAATCAGTTTTAAGAGGCTTAAACCTTTATTATCCAGCCACACCCCTCAACTGTGTATTACCGCATGATTTTTAACACATTGAATCAAAAGTTTGAAATTTGTAACTGCATATAGTATTTTGTTTATTATCTTATTTTTAGTTTACTTTTCATAAATATTTAAATGCTTAAGTTTATGTTCTGTGCTTAGTCACCAGATTTATTTGATTGTAGACATATACTGTGGATAAAAAAAGTCTCAGTACGGAAGCCAAAGTTACAAATAAATTAGCAAAATTTCTACTCTTTTGCTTCATATCTTCAGTAACTACTGAAATTATGTTTAATTTGGTTCTTTAAAATAAGTTTAAAATAAATGTCTGTTTTTACAAAACGCAGCAAGTATTTAAATTGAAATACTTGGGAGATATTGCTTAAGTCGCACATGGCTTAAAAATTTATAAAAATATTGAAGGGACATCTCAAACGGTGAGAAATATTATTAAAATAACGGGTCTGAATGAACTTGCAGCCCGTAAGAATCCTTAAACAAGTACCTGTAACAGAAAAAAATGCCTTGAGTTTGCAAAAAAGCATGTAAGTTATCAGTTATCTTTCTGTGAATCAGTTCTTTTTAATGATGAATTAAAATTTAATATCCAAGGGTCAGATAATCGAGTTATGGTCTGGATAAAACCAAACCAACAAATGTTAATTTAGAATTTATGTGGAACTGTCAAACACAGTGGAGGAGGTGTTATAGTATGAGGGTGTATGAGAGCTGTTGGTGTGTCGCAATTTACGTTATGTAGAAGGAAACAAGTATAAATATGTGTATCTTGAAATTCTAACACAAAATGTCTTAACCAGTGCACAGAAATTGTCACTTGGGAAATTGTCTTCCATGCTTTTGTTAATTCTTAAGCCAAGTGCGACTTGAGGTGCACTTATTCGTGGATTAAATTGAACCTAGCAATAGGATATTTCTTTTATGAAAGCGTTTTAGCTTTGAAGATCTTCTGGATCAAACTCTATCCTCAAAAGTTTGAAGCTCACAGTGCCTTTCAATAATATATATTAAAGATTTCGCCAATTTTTTTCATAAATAATCCATCATTTCATAACTGGGTAAATTCCTAGTTCACATTTATGGGTTGGCGCACTTTTGAAAAGTTGGCGACAAAGCCAGAATGTCGCCAATTCGGAATTCCAATATGAAAAATTGAGAAACGAACCAGCTCTATGATTTGTGGTATAGAAAGGTTGAAGCCAAAGCACGTCAATAAAAAAAATGAGGTTGCCAAATTTAGAACTGTATCGCCTACAAAACAGCGCCAAATCGGCTTGGCGATATTTTAACGTCAACTAGGAATAGACCCATAACTGAATTACCAACTCACAAATGGATTTAGGAACTCTATTTTAAGACAATCAGCTACAAGCTAAAATTAAACAATTGCTGCTATCATGTCTTCATAACACTTGCGTACACTTCAGCTTGGAAAATTTATTGCAAATCTGTTATGGAAGACATCAGAATTCATTTTCATATTGCATACGGAAACTTTTTTTGCATGGCACTTAGCAATATCTCCTAAATATTTCAATTTAAATACTTGCTGCGTTTTGTAAAAACAGACATTTATTATTAACTTATTTTAAAGAGTCAAATTAAACATATTTCAATAGTTACTAAAGATATGAAGCTAAAGATTAGAAATAATGCTAATTTATTTGCAACTTTGGCTATCGTACGGAGACTTTTTTTACCCACTGTAATTAACTCAGTTTGAGAACACATTTCTGATAAAGAAAAGTTTAATTGACTAAAAGTAATTTTAAGTTAAATAATAATAATAAAAAATAAAAAAACACTGATTACCATGCTTTGATTTGATTTGGTGGTGGTTTTGCTTGATTATGCTTCCCGGGAGACCGATCACCATGCTTTTTGAGCTGTATTTTGGAGCAACAACGATTGTCAACTAGAGTATTGCCACTTGCCACTGCATATATCTAAAACTAATACAATTTATGTATGGTTACGTCATAGTCAATTGCTTATACAACGTATAAATAAAATGGATATTTTTGATTGGTTTAAAATTTGAATATGTTTTTAAATCTGTACTTTTCATTAGTTGGGTTTTGATACCATGTGCTTCAAAAATTTCTTTTGTCATGAAATGAAAAATTTTACTTCTTAATTAGTTTCCAAATTTTTGATTTCACGTACTTTCCTTTTCTTTTTAATTATGTGTTATTTTTTTATTGACATGCTGAGTTATATAACGAATTGAAAAACTCGTTTCAATCAAATGCATTCACGTGCATTATTAAATATAAATATGCTCAGCTTACAAATTTCCTAAGTTACATATAAGCACACACAATGAATTTATTTTCTGATTACAACACTATATGCTTATAAATATTCTAGAGCAGCGTTTGCCATTAACTTTTAGAGATGAGCGGTATAAGTTATGTTCCAGTTTTTTGTGGGCCGCAGATTTTTACAGAATATGCCAAAATGATTCCTATATATTTTTTTTTTTTTTTTTTTTTTTTTTTTCATTTTTAGGAGTTAGCTAAAATAATCTAATGAGAATATTTTTTTTAAGATTATCAAGTTTTAGATTATTAAGAAAAAACTATTATAAACTATTCAAGTTTTAGATTATCAAGCATTAGATTATCAAGTCTAAAAAAATAAGCGAATCTTTAATTAAAACCTGTCTATTGTGTTTTTTTGTGACTTCTGACTTGACATAATATTCAATAAAGGTATTTAAATCATATTTTCCATATATTCTGCTGATTTATTCGATATCATCAATCTTACTGATCATGTTATTCATTTGCTTAAACTAATCATGGACGTATTTGTTAAAGTTTAAGCTGACTTATGATGGATTTTAGTGTATTTGTAATTTGGCAAGTAGCAAGGACTCTTTATCCGAATGATATACATTTTTGCAAGTAGTGTTTTTCATATTCATATAAATTGTGTGATCAGTTTACATCAGCATCATATGTCCAGAAAACACTCAAATCTAAACATGTTATTTTAATAAATTTTGTTTGCTTAATTGTATAAATATGGGGGGGGGGGGTAATAGATATTTTATTATCTATCCATAACATCCAGGATATATTTTTCAAAAGTCAGGTTTATACAGAATTCTGATATCCAAAAGATATGTCATATATGCATCGTTTATTGCATTAAAAATATATTCGTTTTCGGTATACAATGCAATTTATTTGTCTGGAATCCTTGTAAATCTATTACTTATTACTTTCAATTACCCATGTGTATACATAGGGTAATGAAAGTATAGTATTCAGTAAAAAAAATGTAAGCGTTTTTTTTTTTTTTTTTTTTTTTTTTTTTGCATTTCTCTATGATTTGGATTATCCTGAATTCAAAACTGTTATCTAGAAAAAATGTGTCTGTGTGTCTGTGGTCAGCATAACTCCCGAACAATTTGACTTACGATATTCAAATTTGGTGTGGAAGTTGATGATGGCACAGGGATCTACCATTAGGGTTTTCGTCAAAACCGCGCATGCAAATAAGGTAGTTGCCATTGAAAAAATAGTATTTTTCAGTAATTGCTAAAAAACGTCTCAAACGATTTTGTTCAAAATTGCTGTGATAATTCCTCTTGAGGTGTTCTAATCATCCCCACCTCCGAAATTCCCGTAAAAATGTTTGAATGGCTTAAAAAGTTGAAGAATGAATGCCTTTAACACAGAGTTCTCTTTCCTTGAGCATACCTCATCAACGATTTTTTTTTCTTCTCTCCTCAGTTTCACTTATGGGAAACGATAATATACGAATTATAGAAAAGTAAATTGCCTAAATCATCATTTTGGCGAATTTTTTTTTTTTTTAAAGACCCATGCAAGAATTATCGCAAAAAATATCACCTAACTGGCCATTTTTGCTAAATGAATGATGAAAATATAAAAACCGTAAATGACACAAATCCACATCAGTATTATAGGGTAATTGAAAGTTGTGCGATGTTCAACACGCCTAGTTTTTATTATAATTATAGTCTATATTAAAGAAACGTAACTTTACAATCGAAATTACATCTTCCACATTGAAAAACTGATTAATTCAAAATCGAAAATCTGACTAAAATTTTATAATGATTTGTTCGAAATTCCGATAAGATGATAATTTTTATCATTCATTCCAATATTCAACAAATTTATTTCAACAAATATTTTTATTGCTTTGAAAAGAAATTCATTTCCGGAATACATGCAGTTTGGATATCCGGAATCCAAATAAATTAATAGTTAACTTTTACTGTAATTATAGTAAAGAATGGTGAGTTTTTTCTTGAAATAACTTACTGAAAGGCATCCGGCCAATATTGATTATATTATTCAAAATCGGAAATTTGATTTTAAATTTTTGTAATGGTTTGACAATTCGGATAAAAGTAACCTGGAATTTGGTTTATAGGCCAAATTAAAATAACTTCGTGAATTTTACCAATTGTAAAATCGTATAAAACGAACAACTATGACATTTGATTCTTTTATAGCAAAATTCTAATTTCTCATGAACCAGAATAACATCTAATATCGCCTCTGTTTACATCTGTGCATGGAATGTATTTTCCTCTATAATCATGGCACATTCGCAATCTACCATTTTATGCACAAAATGGTGAACGCTCAAGTCAATGAGATTCTGACCGTTCAACTTTTACCCGGAATTTAATACTGGCACAATTAAACGATCACTATGAATTGTTGCAATTGAAATTATTAAAACCAAAATATATATATATATAAAAAAATTATTATTATCTGCTCTCGAAAAGCATACAAACATTAACTGAATTAAGAAAATTTAAAATAAATATGGTATCCTTTATTTTGTCCTTGCAAAAAGTAAGAATTAAATTTTGCTGAATACTATAAAGTAGTTTGCATTCTATTATTATTAAAAACTCTTTAACAATCAATCAAGTATTAAATCCGCAATACCAAAATAAATTTGTCGCATCAATAATTTTGTTTCAGTTTTATAATTGTGTTGTTTAGATTGACCAATAACCGAACGATCAAATTCAAAGGGAATTCTTTGACGATTTGCATTTCAATTCCTACATTATTTTCTATGTTTTATAAATTGTTACCGGCAATAATGTATTAAATCCGGCATTCTATAGAATACCTGCACCTAGGCATTTTAAATTATTCCAAAAATTAGCCGGCAAAGTATAAAACGATTAAACATTTCACGCATTGCTCAGGCATTCTAAAGAATGCCAAATGACAAACCGACCAAGTATAAAATACATCACCAATTTTTTGTATAGTTCATATAAATAACGATTTTACTTTTTATAAGAAATAAAGTTAAGTGAAATTGAAATTAAGTAAATTATCAACTTTCTTGGTACAACAAAAAGGTTCATATTTTATTTTGTTTCATTAATAAAATTCATATTTTTTTTTTTTTTTTATTACTTAAATTCTTTTTAAGTATTTTAAATAAAAGCTTTTTCAAGGGCTGTTTTTCATTATTTTTTCAAAATTACAAATGTATTGTTGAGGAAGAACATTTTTTTTTTTTTCTTCAAAGTTTTATCATGGCTCTTTTTCATACTTTGCTAAAAATGCCGGTCATTATATAAGGTAGATCGGCATTTCGTACGTTGCCGGTCATGTGTTCTCAAACATACTTTTCTTGACGAGGGGCGGAGAATGAAGGAACAAGGGACAAGAATGAACAATGAAATCCCCATCAGAGTTTTCAGAATCTGACCTTGAAAGGACCCACAGAAAGAGTGGCAGCAAATGATCAACGACACGTTCTGTCGAAAATCTGACCGGTTCGTGACGTCACTCCCCGTTTTCAAGTGAACGCTGGATCACGGGACGCTTTCCTAGGAAACCAGGGCTTTTAGACGCTTTCGTTTGAAACGGTTTATCATACTTTTTTTTACAATGCTCTGTTTTCTGAATGAATTTAAGTAGTGAAAATGATTTAATTTTTTTTTAAAATTTATATATATATATATATATATATATATATATATATATATATATATATATATATATATATATATTACACATTTTTATTGACTGGAAGGTTAAAATATAACATACGTATCGTTATGTTATTTTATTAAAATATTTGTTACTTTTAATTTGTCTTCTGCTGGCTCTGTAAGTTTATACAATAACAGACTTACATAGTTTTCGTTTTTTTTTTTTTTTTTTTTTTTTTTTTTTTTTAACTATTTAATGTGAAACAGAATTCGGTGAATATATGTGATATGTGAGCATGATAGGAATTAGAAAAAAATTACAAATATAGTAAATAAATTATTCGATTGCATCATGCTTCTTAATCGTTACTGAAATAATAAAAGGAAATAATGTTTGCTTCCAAATCAAAATAAAGTATTTTAATTGTCAATATGTGTTTTTCATGGCTCTCTCAAGTTAATTAACTATTTTTAGAAATAATAATCTTGCGGTTAAAGTTGTATTATTTTTATATTTATCTACCATTTTCAACATCATTTCCAGATTGGTTGGTGCCCATCTGATGGCTGTGTGGTTAGTTCTCTGGTCACACATGCCAAAAGGTGCTGGATCCGAATCCCGGATTAAGCAGGGATGTTCGTTGTGGTTCGGAATCCACGTTAAGCTGTAGGTCCCGTCGTAATTAGCCGTCATTGTGCATAAAAATAGGTCATTGAGCGTATAAACCAACCAAACAGATTGGTAGTATTTCTTCCATTTGTACTGCTTCCTTTATTGAACAAAATCAAATTGAAAATAAATCATTATTTGCAGTTATTTATTATTCATTTTGTTAAGTTTTAAATGAAAAGCATTAGTAAATAACCAAAGAATATCTAAGAATATTTTTCAATATTATTTGGAACGTTAACCCAATTAATAGATAAAAATGGAAAAGAAAAAAGCCGAACCTAACAAATCATGTGAGAAAATAGAATCGGTTTCTGTCAAGATTGGATCAAGGGAAAGATACTAAACTTTTCATCCCCCCCCCCCCCTCTCCTTCACCCGACAACGCGACCAGTCTTTTAACAAACGGAACAGATGTGCAATCTTGGTTCTTTGGTTCATTGAATTTTGCTTGCGAGACAAAAAAAAAAGGAGGAACTGGAGGCCAGAGGCCAAACTGACCTAAAGCGACCCTCTATAACCATTTCAATTAGTTATCCCGCCAATCGATCTTATTATTTGTTCGCGTCTCTTGAATTGATCTCGTATTTCATCGCCTGCTGGTTTTGTAAAGACTCTTGTCTCTTCAACACAAGCTTCACATTATCAGATTATCCAAAGAAATACTTCTTCCGTAATAAAATAAAATAAATAAATAAAAAATACACCATTTTTTTAAAAAAAATCCGCAAATACCCTCATTTTCAAATTATCTTCCAAAATACCAGCCAAACTTTAAAATACGGTAATTTTTGCAGGTAATTACCCGATTACCGGCTGCTTGTGTAAGTTGTTAATTTAACCTTTTCACATGGGCTCCTGTGAGAGGAAGGGGGCATGTGACAATTTCGGAATTGGGGTGAGAGGAAGAAATTTCGACAGCACACATGGCCAGCCCATTCAGTTGGGACACAAAGGGGTATTTTGAAGCTGCTTGACAGGGGGGCAATTTAGTAAATGATAAGTGACTTTTACCTGCTAGGCGGGTTTTCGCTAACTGCATTTCTACGATTTCCTTTGCTGAATGTTTATTCTTTTGGCTCTATGAAGTCTTGATATTTTTTTACTAAATTATTTTGCAAATGTTTAAAGTATCCAAACCATAAATAAAAACTTAACTTTAAGTTAACTTTAGTGAATTTTAAGAGCATTTAATATTCTGATTCCATAAATCTGTTAAAATTTGTCGTAAAACTCTTTTTAATATTTTTCAACTTTTAATTTAAATTTTTGTAGAATCAAATTATTTTAAAAGTGTTTATTTTAAACAAAATTTTTAAAATCAAAATTCCCTTTATTGCGTGTCGATAGTCATATGACCAATTGTTATCAATTTACAGGTTATGAAATAGAAATGTGGGATGTAAATTTGGTATATTATATTTTACACTTATGTTGTATTATTACTTTTATTTACTAAAGACAGATAGATAAATTTTCTATAATCTGAAGAATTATAGTATGAAAGGTGTAAAATTAAAATAATACAGACAAAAAGTACAATAATATAATTTATCGTATGAGTTTTCATCCTTTTATTAAAAAAATATATAAAAATAAAAAAATGTCTTCAATTTTGACGATATGTAGCAACACAAATATTGTTTAGTTGGTGAAATTCCCGATAAGAGGAGGTGTAAATTTCTGAAACATGATCTGAAGAAATTGAAAGACATAGGCCCTTGAAGAAAGTTATCTCCACAGTGTAATACAGGGGCTAAAATGACGTAGTTTTAAAAAAGAAGGTAAGGAAGATGAGAAGTGTACGCGAATCTTTTTTTATTTCAGTTCACATGTCATAAACATATTGTGAATAAAAACAGTCAGTAACTGTTGCAAAATAACTGTTTTATTTTACAATTTGGTTGATTACGTCTTCTGTAAATTTTTACGCGAATTTTAGTGGTGAGGATGTTGAAATTTTTTTTTAAAGTAATAAACAATAATTGGTATATTCACTATAAAAACAAAAGTAATAAATATAACATTAATAAGCAGTTTTTAAAATAAATCAATATATATCCTTTCACGCTTTTGTACAATTGCTTTACTTTTTTTATATATATAAATGGCAGGCTTTTATAGTTCTTCGCATATATGTATTTGAAATTCATTACAAGCAATAGGTACAGTTTCTATAACATATTTTTGAATAAAAAAAGGAAATAAACGTTTCACCTTTTACCTCTCTTGTCCAAAGTATTGAATCGTTATACCTTATTCTTGTACGTTGTTCTGTATTGGAGCATTTTGAATTTATAGTAAAATATTGCAGTTTCTTACTTTAGAAAATAGTTTATGTTTATATAAAAAATGCAATAATTTTCAACTATTGTGACATAATGGTTAAGTACTATTTAGAATATTTAAGAGAACTTAATAATTACACAGCAATCCAATCAATTATCCAATAATGATAAAATGTTTTATACGATCGTTCACTATTGAAACAAACTAAGATTTATACAAATAGTTAAAACTAATTGCATACAAGCAAAAAGAAAATAGTTAAAAGCACACTAAAAATGTCATTCTGATTTCAAATATTTCATACCGCATTGAGAAACATTTTTAAGGTGTATTTTTATATTTTGGAAATCTGAATAGAAATGAAAAACAGATTAAATTTTAACATTTATATTGAAAGTGTGCAAAATTTTTATTTTATATCTCATTTTTTATTAGCATCCTAAATTTTAATTGCGTCATTAGATTTCCAACAAAAAGTAGGCTACTAATATATGTACATTTTCTATTTCTACCACACAATCTTGAAATTCCAAATCTTCCACACCTGTGAGGGGCGTGAATGACTGTCTTCAAGGATGGACGACTGTATTGTACTACTACCAGTACCTTACAATGGCCAAGGAACACCCCTCTGGGTAGACTCCAATAGTGAAAATTTCTTTCCCCCCCTTCAAGTTCCCCTTAACCTTATGGTGAGCCCCTAGCTAATGTTGCATGCAAAATATATATATATATATATATATATATATATATATATATATATATATATATATATATATATATATATATATATATATATATATATATATATATATATATATATATATATATATATATATATAAGGTTTCTGGGATAATTTTTCTTTTAATTTTTTTTTTTATTAATTAACAAATATTATAAATAAACGATTTCTAATAAAGCTACATCTCTGAAATTTTCTAGATAAGTATAGTTTCGGCCTTCTAATTGGATTTTTGCTAAACAGAATTTTAAAATTTTGATTTCTTTTTTTTTAAATTAATTTTTTTAATTAATTAACAAATATTTCATAAAACGATTTTTAATAGGACTACAGCTCTGAAATTTTCAACATAATTAGTTTTGGCCTTTTAATTGGTCTTTTGAAAAATAGAATTTCTTCTAATAGGCCTAGAGCTTTGAAAATTTCAACATAGTTATGGCCTTCTAATTTTGTTTTTTACAAATAAGTGTTAAAATATTCTCAAATGGGTGTTATATTATTGTATTACCAGGGATTTTTTTTTTTTTTTTGCTTCTTGACAGGTTAGGGGCTTCTAATATTAAGGGTTTACGTAGCAATAACTTTTTAGGGAATGAAGCGAGCTTATGCTTGCATAGCAATGAACCTTTCAACGTGTGAAGTAAGCCTGTGCTTATGTGTCAATGAACTTTTCAGAGAGCAAAGCCAGCTTGGTTTTGGGTATCAATGAATCATCCTGCGAACAAAGCGTCAAAAGTTGGAACCTATACACCAATTACGGATCTCGGTCGGCAACGCAACTCTAACTAAAATATTGCACATAGCACAATTTCGCAGCGAAGCACGGGTACTATTCAGCTAGTTGCGAATAAAAACGAAAACTAATTAACTTCTGAAGTAATTCAGGAGATCATGCCTTTAGTGGCGCCATCTAGTTATAACTGCGGGACTAAATAGGGGAAAATGCAAAATTTTAAAGTAATAAAGAGATGGGAAATAAATATCATCAATATATATATATAGTTTAAAAGACACGAGTCATATCTAATACGATCAGATTTTTCTGATTAAAAAATCAGGACATGTCTCTGCTATGGGAAAGGGATAATTTTTTTTACGTATTTATTTATGGAGTTCGGAACACACAATTCTAAAATCTTCAATGTTTGCTGTTTTTTCGGAAGATATACAATATACATTGTAATTCATAGGTTTATTTAACTTTTTTATTAGCTTTCAACCATACTTAATATATTTTTTTGAGGCTATAATCCAGAAACTCTGCAGAAATATGACAAGTTAATTTTAGTTATTAACAAAGATTTCAGAGTAATTGCAGAAAGTTGTGCCTTCTCAGAATTCCAAATTTTACTAACAATAGAAAATGTTCTTTCAATATCTGCAGTTTTCCCGACAAACTAAAGCTGAATTCCACAATTTTTATAATTTGGCAATTTCAATTGAATGCTGGTGGAAATGTAAATGGGTAATGTAAATGTCGTCAAAATCACTAAGATCACATACAGATCACAATGTGATATCGCAGTGACAAAACTTTCGTTGCGAAAATCGCATAAATCACATGGATGTCGCCAAAATCACTAAGATCACATACAGATCACAATGTGATATCGCAGTGACAAAGCTTTCGTTGCGAAAATCGCATAAATCACATGGATGTCGCCAAAATCACTAAGATCACATACAGATCACAATGTGATATCGCAGTGACAAAGTTTTCGTTGCGAAAATCGCATAAATCACATGGATGTCGCCAAAGTCACTAAGATCACATACAGATCACAATGTGATATCGCAGTGACAAAGTTTTCGTTGCGAAAATCGCATAAATCACATGGATGTCGCCAAAGTCACTAAGATCACATACAGATCACAATGTGATATCGCAGTGACAAAGTTTTCGTTGCGAAAATCGCATAAATCACATGGATGTCGCCAAAATCACTAAGATCACATACAGATCACAATGTGATATCGCAGTGACAAAGCTTTCGTTGCGAAAATCGCATAAATCACATGGATGTCGCCAAAATCACTAAGATCACATACAGATCACAATGTGATATCGCAGTGACAAAGTTTTCGTTACGAAAATCGCATAAATCACATGGATGTCGCCAAAGTCACTAAGATCACATACAGATCACAATGTGAGATCGCAGCGACAAAGCTTTCGTTGCTAAAATCGCATAAATCACATAGATGTCGCCAAAGTCACTAAGATCGCATACTGATCACAATGTGATATAGCAGTGACGTGAGATTCGTTGATAAAATCACATAGATGTCCCCAAAATCACATAGAGATCACACTGATACCACAAAAATAGCATAAATGTTAAAATGTGATATCCCTGTGTATCCCTGTGATATCGCAAAATTACGTCTTATATCACATACATGTCACAAAATGACTTATTTGTGATTTTCATTATATAAAATTATTTTGGGATATCACTGGATGTCGCTGCCATATCACAAAGTAACATCACGACTTCGTCACAGTGTGATGTCGCTGCGATATCACATGGAAGTCGAAAGTGACGTGAACTTTTGCGACATCGCTGCGATATCCCATGCAAGTCACATTGTGACCGTGATCTTTGCGACGAAAAACTTCGTTGCAGTGACGTAACTGTGACAAAGATGGTTAGTAGGGATATCTTACTTTTTCTATGTTTGTCCTTGTTGACATTTGTACCAATTTTCAGAATTTTGCTTATATGGGAAGGAGAATTAGTGAGGAGTGAGTCAGTCAGTGAGTGAGCGAGGACTTTGCCTTTTATATATAAAGATGCTATTTTAAATTTTATTTCACTTTTCATTGCTAAAATGTTTAATTTTAATGCTTTTAAAACTAACCGCTTTTTGTTAATTTAATGTTATTCAATTCTTTTTAGAAAACGTTTTTAATATTCTTTAGTACTAACACATATTCTTAAATTATTTATTTAAGATGATACAAAATTTACATTATGTGAATGAAAAATACATATCTTGAAGCAAAGAGGAATTTCGATGATTTCTGGATAGTATTTTGAGCAAAAATTGGATTCTGATTGCTGTGATGGCATAATTCAGTTATAATTTTCCGTTCGAATTGTTTTGTATTTTTAGATGTTTTTGTGTAAACCGTTATTATGAAGAAGGAAATTTTAAGTTTACGAACAAGATATAAAAACCTAGGAAACGCATTATTTTGTTCAAGTTCAAAGACCCAGTTTGCCATTGATTTTTTGCTAATAGTCCGAGAAGCGACTGCAATTTTTGGACCTCATCGAACATCATTCTTAATTTTTTATAGAGCTTGGAGAAAAGTGAGTAGAATAGGAATCCACTGGTCTGCCGTGGTAAAAATGGCCGAAACTGATCAAAAATCGACTTGGAATGAGTTGAACTAAAATCCGATTGCCAATTATGTCATAACTTGCCAAAAAGAGAACAAACTTTTTCATCTAGCAACCCAGCATTTTGATTATCAATGAGAAAAAGCGCAAACGATTTTTGATCTCTGGCTTGGAAAATGTGTATCTTTTAAAAGTAAGCCAAATTGGCAATATCAGTTACGTCATCGGTGACGTAATGTTTACTGCCAACTTGGCTCCCTTTTAATAGATGCAAGTAGACCGTCACCAGATATCTGAATCGTCTGCAACCTTCTTAATTGATAATTAAAGAGTGAGGGTTACCAACTAAAAAAACAATGCTCATTATTTGGCACGTTATGGCTCATTTGATGGCAATTGGATTTAGTTCAACTTATTAAAAGTCGATTTTTGACCAGTTTCGGCCATTTTTGCCACGGCAGACCAGTGGATTCGTAATCTACTCACTTTTCTCTAATTTCTATAAAAAATTCAGAATGATGTTCGATGGGGTCCAAAAATTGCAGTTGCCTCTCACTGGAGAGATTTCGACTCTGTATTTATATTAGGTACATAACTCTTTTGATCAATACTTGAACAAATAATTCCTACTATTTCTTACAAATACTTATGTAAAGCGTTCCTACAGGACATTTTAAGATTTTCTCAAAATGAACTGTTCTTATATAGCAACAGTTTCCAAGTGCGTAGATGTAGTAATTTGTTTTGAATTTATACACATTAAATCAGCGTTCGCCACTAACTTTTAGAGGCGGGCCGTTTGACTTAAGTTGGAGCTTTTCGCGGGCCTGATACACCATGATTTTATCTTACTAAAACTACAATAAATACAGTCAATTCGCTATAACTCGAAGTCTCATAAGTCGAATATTCGTTTATCTCGAAGTTTTCATTAGGTCCCAAGACAATTTAATGTTTTTCAACACTAAATTATCTCCATATTTCGAAGTGTATATCTTTTAAGGGGGTGCGGTACCGAAAATTAAAAAAACTTTATTTATGTACATTTTTACGTCAAAAATTTATTTTATGTATGAGATACTATTTATATATCTTTGAGAAAATGTTTTTTTAAGTATTGTGTTTTGTTATTTAAAAAAAATTTAAAAACCAAGAAAAATCCATAATAATTGATGTTTGCGTATTTTGATATAAGTCAAGAAAAAATAAAAAAAATTTCAAAGTGAAAGCTTTCTGTAATACATAATTATATAAAGAAAATTTTGTCTTCACAGAATTTTGATAGGTGGACTAAAAAAAATTTTAAAAAATTCTCAAAGTTAAAATATTGAAATTTTTGCTTTTTTTTATGTTATCTTTTACGCTAAAAATTATATTTTAAAACAGAATTAAAAAAATAAAATTCTGTGAAGACAAAATATTTAAAACTATATAAATTAAATGCTTCAAAAATTTGAATAGCCAATTGTTAATGGTTCTGGAGATATATCGAATTGAATATGCAACATCTGTGAAAAACACTAGTGCTCGAAAAACGCATTTTAAGCAGACGCTTCAAGGTGTTACGCCCATTAGTGATGTTTAAATCACAGGTAATTTTGTGGCGTTCTAATCACCGGAGGAATAAGATAAAAACATCATTCTCTTCAGGAAAGTATGAACTATTTTTTAAAATGAGAAAAAAAATTTGGGATTTTTGAAGAAATTTCGGTACCATACCCCCCTTAAGTCGAAGTTTTTGTGAAAATTTTACTATTGTAGCACACAAAAACCAAAACAAAATACTTCTACTACTACTACTAATAATAAAATAATAATAATAATAATTTAAAAAAAAAAAAAAAATCGATTTTTATTTTTTCTCTTTACATCGTGTTTTATCATTTAACATGTTACCGGGAAAAATCCGTTTGCATTGACTCGAATAGAAATAAAAAGTAAACGGGCTTTACATTCCATTTCATATTTAAAGTGTTAGTCCGAGAGGCGACTGCAAGTTTTAGACCCCATCGAACATCATTCTGAATTTTTTATAGAAATTAGAGAAAAGTGAGTAGATTAGGAATCCACTGGTCTGCCGTGGCAAAAATGGCCGAAACTGATCAATAATCGACTTGGAATGAGTTGAACTAAAATCCGATTGCCAAATATGTCATAACTTGCCAAAAATAGAACAAACTTATTCGTCTGGCAACCCACTTCATTTTGATTTTCCATGAGAAAAAGCGCAAACGATTTCTGATCCTTAGCTTGGAAAACTAATATCTTTTAAAAGTAAGCCAAATTGGCGACATCAGTTACGTCATAAGTGACGAAATATTTTTTGCCAACTTGGCTCTCTTTTAATAGATGCATGTAGACCGTCGCCAGATATCTGAATCGTCTGCAACCTTCTTAATTGAAAATTAAAGAGTGAGGGTTACCAAATAAAAAAAAAATGCTCATTATTTGGCAAGTTATGGCGCATTTGGCAATTGGATTTAGTTCAACTCATTAAAAGTCGATTTTTTACCAGTTTCGGCCATTTTTGCCACGGCAGACCAGTGGATTCGTAATCTACTCACTTTTCTCTAATTTCTATAAAAAATTCAGAATGATGTTCGATGGGGTCCAAAAATTGCAGTCGCCTCTCAGTTTATGTGAGTCAATGGTGTTGGCTTACGTAGGCTTTGAATTATGTTAAAACGTAAAATGAATACGCTTAGTCCAACGCAAAAAGTTAAATTGATCAGAGAAACGGAACAAAATCTGCGATGTAAGAAGAAAGACATTCATTTAAAGAACATTATTCCTCCGAATACTCTTTTAACCATTTTGAAAAACTAAGAAGATTTTGAGAAGACATACGCGTCGAAACTCGTGTAAATGAGTGAAGGCCTTTCTTAGTGTCGAAGCTGATGTATTAAAATGGTTTGAGACCAGGGGCGTACAGGGACATAAAACCGGCCCGGTGATTTTAGATTTATGCCGGCCCAAATTTTAATTATAATCATTTATCAAATTTTAATTATTTTTGTTAATAAAATTCCACTGAATAATTAATTTTAATAATGAAATACTTTGAATAACTAAAAATTTTTATTATTTAAGTATTTATAATGAATCATTAATTTCGATGATTATATAAATTTATTTATAAATTTTTATAATTGAATTGTTTTAATAATTAGTTTAATTAACTAAACTTTTCTCTGTTTTTAATCCTTATATCCCCTTTGAGTGAACTTGGTTTAATAAACTATTGATAGTTTGTTACAAAATAAAACAATATCTAAATTGCAAAATAAAGAATGCTTAGGTTTATAAAAAATGTTTATTAGAAAATGACATTCGAAATTATACTATATACTTAACTTTAAAAGTTATAAAATAAGTAAAGAGTTGTAATACTAGAGATCTTTGTCATTCAAACAAATATCATTGCTGTTTTGGTTTATAAAAAATGTTTATTAGAAAATGACATTCGAAATTATACTGTATACTTAACTTTAAAAGGTATAAAATAAGTAAAGAGTTGTAATACTAGAGATTATTGTCATTTGAGCAAATATCATTGCTGTTTTGGTTTATAAAAAATGTTTATTAGAAAATGACATTCGAAATTATACTATATACTTAACTTTAAAAGGTATAAAATAAGTAAAGAGTTGTAATACTAGAGATCTTTGTCATTTAAACAAATATCATTGCTGTTTTGGTTTATAAAATTTTATTAGAAATTAATTATTTTATTAGAAAATGACATTCGAAATTATACTATATACTTAACTTTAAAAGGTATAAAATAAGTAAAGAGTTGTAATACTAGAGATCTTTGTCATTTGAACAAATATCATTGCTGTTTTGGTACTGTATCTGCACACGTAGATGAAACTTCTAAAGTTTTGTTTAAATGATTATTAATCTCAGTAGTGTCGATTGCTACGTTATGATTTGTAACAATAGTTTTATCCGTTGATCCAAAGAACATATTTTTTATAGATAAACATTGCTTTGCTTGTTTTGCAAGACATTTTCTTTTTTTACCGTCCATTTTACCAAATTAGACAAAAATCTGAATAAATAAAAACTGTCGTTAAAAAAAACTTTAAAATCCATTTTGTTGCAAAAATTAATCGAAAACTTGGGACTTTGAAAAATTACGTGATGGCGTAAAGTTAGGCGTAAATTATTCAAAAATATTGGTGAGAACGGGGAAGGAAAGAAGAAGGGCAGAGTTCAGATATAGAAAAATATGTGATGGATCATAACATGCAAAAATTCGTGATAATACAGTTATAATTAAACGTATACATAAATTGAGGAACTTGCATATATAAATAGGTTTACCAAGTTTTAATGCTCTGACATTTCAGTTAGGTTTTTAGCAAACATATCTAAACTTTCTAATTTCTTCAATAGATAACTTTGATTTCTAAGAAATATATTTTAACGTGTTATTGGTTAAACTCATGAATTTCTATTAAGATTTTATCCTTTTTTAAATTTACCACTACTTAATTTCTTTTTTTAATAATTATTTTTAAACAGTTCATAATGGAAGATTGTTTGGTACATACCCAATTGTCATTCTATTCTATTTAAATAATTTTAGACAACATGAAATTGCATTACAACACAAAATAAAATAATTACCCCTTGTCTGTGGAGTGAATCAAATTATCTACATAAAATCGTATAATTATGATTATAATAAGAGATGTATCTCTTGTTATTTATGAAAATGGTTTAATAATTTTTATTTACAATTCAATCACTCTCAATAACAACTTAATCAATAATACTACATTTAAAAAAAAAAAAAAAAAAAAAGATTATACGGACTTCAAATAATAACTATGAATGGAAAATGTGTCATACAGAAAATTTAATTTTTCTGATTTCGAAAACAAAACGTATAAAAAGCTTAGATTTCGAATTGTACTCTAAACCCACAATGCCAGGTAGATCACTAACACAATGCAATGTTAAATATGTGTTTACATTCCTATCAAAAAGTTATTAATCGACACAAACATGATCCAAATTGGTTCAGTTAATCTGGAGTTATAAGCGTAAATAAAAATAGATAAACGTTGAATTTTATATATATATGGAGAGATAAAATTTAAATAAAAATCTTTTCTCTATTAAACATAATTTTACGTATGAATTAGATTAATTCATTTCAAGTTTTTAAGAATTAAGAACCATTATATATAAATAATTTAAAATAATGACACTTATTTGAAATGTATATTTGAAGTTTTATGTAATCAGCTGCAACATTTTAATTTGGTATTGACTATAGTATGTAATTGCTGCCAGCTTAGCTTCGTATGGAACCATACCAATTTGTGAAATGGAAATGGCCTCTAACGAAACAACGGTCACTCTTTTTTTGGTGTTGTGACTTGTGTTCCATCATTTGTCAATTTCGTTCGACTGGTAATGTAATTAGAGCTAAAGTCTTTACCGCCTCGAAAAATTGACCCCCTGAGAAGCTTTACTTAAAATTTTTGCTTTTTAAGATGTCCGAACAATATATACTCTGTCGCCAGCGATCTTGGCGGGCCAATATAGTAATGAGTTAATAGCCCATCCACGTCTGGACTATGCGGGTGGTCCTCAGATCTCCTTGGTCCTTTCCTCACCTCGGGCGTTAAGTAGCAGTCATCGGCCGCTTCTCCACAATACCCCATACTTTTCTTAGAATACCTTATCTCCCCGACTAACCGAAAAAGGGAGCGAACGATGGAAACAATTGGGATTCAAATACAATGGGTTAAAAAAAAAAAGAAAGAAAAAAAAAAGGTTAAAGAAGACGATTACTTATATTGAAAAAAAGAACGAACTTCCATACCGGACCGGCCCATTTTTTACAGACACTGACCCGCCCGGTGATTGCACCGGACAACGCTATGGCCAGTACGACACTGTGAAGAACCAAAATCCATGATCTTTTAGAATCCATGATTTGCGAACCAAAACTTTTAAGTTTGGTTCTTGTAGCAAGTTCGATGGATCTAAGGAAATGCATGTCACCAAATTACGATAGAGAAATTGAAAAATCCGGATTAAACCAAAAAAATAACCGGCTTATACCCCCTTGGGTGCTTTATGTATCCCCCTGAAAAGAATTCGGTCGCCGCTTATGTTATTCAAAATAAACTTTTATACATGAATTCAATAAAATTTTACAAAGCTAAGCAAGCGTAACTTTCGGTTATATAGCGTGTTATGAAAAAGTTGTTTTATAGTATTTTGTAAAAAAAAATATAGTTAACATCGTGATGTATCGTGACATCGTGATGTTTTCTTCCCGATATATCGCGATGCAGAAATGTTAACATCGCCCAGGCCTAGTTACAACACAACGCTGCAATCTGATGCAAGTGCCAATAAGGTAAGCTGTCCTTCATTAACTCTTTTATCCTTTTTGACCCTTTAAATAGGTAATCTCCATTAACTAATTAAAGGGACGAAAGGGGTCTAAACATTCCAGGCGAGGAATATTCAATTATCCCACTTTCAATACAGTCTCAATTATAAAATTCTGAACCTATGCCAACAAGAGCATCAAGTACAGATAAATTAAGGTACTCCAATTTTGATAAACTAATTTTCAGGGGTCGAAAGGGGATCAAACGTCCGAAATGTAGAATGCATGAATGTCTTTTAATGGCTAAAATGCACATGGTACAATTTCGTAGCGTGTTACACTGGTATTCAGCTAGTGTAGAATTATTTAACGTCTATAAGATCTAATTCACAATACAGATATTTTCAATTATTAAAATTATCTTTTGCATTAACTTTCAAACAAACGTTCTGTTGAAAAGCGTAGAATGCAATTCAAGTACAAATCAAAACTGGATCCAATCCTAAATTTAGGTTACTTTACGAAGGGTTGTTGCGAACATTTGAAAATATCCCTGCCATAAAAAAAAGTGTCCACTAAATACAAATCTAGAAACGTCATTGTTGAGAAAACCTATCATTATCATAATAAACTATTTGTCCCGCGCACATTTAAGATTGCCGAGAGGATTTTTTTTTTTTTTTTAAAGTTCATCAGAGTTAGATATCGTATTCTATCTCTGAGAGAGAGACACATAATGAAACTATATTTCCAAATTAACTAGTTGACCAGTGCTTTGGAAAGTAATATCCTATATGCCACTTCTTCTGTAGCTGGTCGGATTTTTTAAATTTCTAATCAAAGTTCGCCTGTTAGATTTGGCGGGAAAAACGACACATTCAGCTCGAAGCTAATGTGAAGTAAAAAAAACAAAAACGAAATAACTTGACTTGAAATGCAGCAGCAGAAACCAGTTTTGCAAGTCCCTCGCAGATCGCGCCAACCGGCACGAGATATGGCAACTGTCTAAAAAAAATCACACCAATAACTGTTTGGCAGAAACCACTCGATAACCATGGAGACGGAAGGATTCCTTGACGTCACAGCTATAAAGTAGCTTTTTAATCCGAAAGCGATCGGACGAGGTTTTCGAGCATTTTCTTTTCTTAATATTTATATAACTATTTTTTTTAAAGAACTTTTGTTTGAATATTTGGAAACAGAAAAAAAAATTCTTCATAAATATAAACTAATTTTACTCGTTCTTAAAAAAAATGGGGGAATTGTCCATTGACAGGATTTCACTTTATAATGAATTTATGCATTCATGTCCACAGGTTTTTCCGCCAGCGACATATATCCCCCCCCCCCCCTCACCCGAAATCAAAGGTAATATAAAGAATTTAAAAAGGGATAGCCAGCCTCCATCAGATGTATGCGATAAAAGATACGATGCAAATGCACACTTTGTTGATGTATGGGTACACTTTCAAGTCGTTTTTTTAAAAAACAAATAAAGTGGTCATTAAGTCACCAATAATCGATGTAGGTATATATATGATTCCCAATAACTAACCAGACAAATCGCGACATTCCCACTTGTTTTGAAAAATCACTTAACAATTTCGTCAAATCGCGAAGTGACCAATTGTGTTTGAGGACGTTCTAATAATTTCCAGCATTTAAGAAAAGAAATTGCTTTAAAGAGAGTTTAGAATGATTATTACATGTCCTCGATTGAAGATACATTGCTTATTCACCTTTATTAGAAAAGAAATCTTTGAGTGATATACTTAACAACTTAATTATATTACAAACATATTGTAGTTTGTATTAACACAAACAACTTTTCTATCCTTTGGAAACGTTTTATATCTTTTTAACAAATCAAGTTCCATAATACACACTAAACTATAGAACACTAAAATTTGCAGTTCTTCTTAGAGAATGTAGATGGCAGCACGAACAAATCTCATGGAAATGATATAAATAATTTTTATTCTAGTGTTGGATACACAAGCTATTCGAGAGGTTCCTTCGAACTCGCAACCACTTTCGCTGACCTCTGACGCTGTCTTGTGTTTTGCTAAAACTTAATTTTTTACTTCTACTGACGTTACTGGTGAAATAATACCTTATTCGAAGTTATTTCATTTCGTAAAAGAATCTGAGATTTTGAACTTTTTAGTAATTCATTGTTTTATCGAAATTAGGTAAGTTTCAGTAAGAGAGATTGCGAGTTCGACTCCCCAGATAATTTTTTTTTTTTTTTTTTTTTTAAATTCATAACTTGGTCATAAATAAAATTAAAAAAAATTATAATATAAATAAATTAAAACAATGAAATATATATACTAAAAAAAAAAGTAAGAATTTAAATTCAGTAAATGCCATTTCAGATTTTTCTTCCGATCGCGTGATCCGATCGAACGTGAAAAATGTAATAATTAAATTACAGATCCATTTAAAAATTAATACAATCTGTGATAAATTTTTTAATCAATTACAATAAAAATATTTTAAGTGAAAAATAAACATGTTTTTCAGAACATAAAAGTATATTTACTGCAAAAGTTTTTTTTTTTTTTAAACAATTAATGTATTGGAAGTGGAACTTATCAATATCCTTCGTTTGGAACGTTTGACTTCCTTTCGACATTTGGTTAATCGGGATTGGAATATATCTTACTTTTTCTATGTTTGTCCTTGTTGACATTTGTACCAATTTTCAGAATTTTGCTTATATGGGAAGGAGAATTAGTGAGGAGTGAGTCAGTCAGTGAGTGAGCGAGGACTTTGCCTTTTATATATAAAGATGCTATTTTAAATTTTATTTCACTTTTCATTGCTAAAATGTTTAATTTTAATGCTTTTAAAACTAACCGCTTTTTGTTAATTTAATGTTATTCAATTCTTTTTAGAAAACGTTTTTAATATTCTTTAGTACTAACACATATTCTTAAATTATTTATTTAAGATGATACAAAATTTACATTATGTGAATGAAAAATACATATCTTGAAGCAAAGAGGAATTTCGATGATTTCTGGATAGTATTTTGAGCAAAAATTGGATTCTGATTGCTGTGATGGCATAATTCAGTTATAATTTTCCGTTCGAATTGTTTTGTATTTTTAGATGTTTTTGTGTAAACCGTTATTATGAAGAAGGAAATTTTAAGTTTACGAACAAGATATAAAAACCTAGGAAACGCATTATTTTGTTCAAGTTCAAAGACCCAGTTTGCCATTGATTTTTTGCTAATAGTCCGAGAAGCGACTGCAATTTTTGGACCTCATCGAACATCATTCTTAATTTTTTATAGAGCTTGGAGAAAAGTGAGTAGAATAGGAATCCACTGGTCTGCCGTGGTAAAAATGGCCGAAACTGATCAAAAATCGACTTGGAATGAGTTGAACTAAAATCCGATTGCCAATTATGTCATAACTTGCCAAAAAGAGAACAAACTTTTTCATCTAGCAACCCAGCATTTTGATTATCAATGAGAAAAAGCGCAAACGATTTTTGATCTCTGGCTTGGAAAATGTGTATCTTTTAAAAGTAAGCCAAATTGGCAATATCAGTTACGTCATCGGTGACGTAATGTTTACTGCCAACTTGGCTCCCTTTTAATAGATGCAAGTAGACCGTCACCAGATATCTGAATCGTCTGCAACCTTCTTAATTGATAATTAAAGAGTGAGGGTTACCAACTAAAAAAACAATGCTCATTATTTGGCACGTTATGGCTCATTTGATGGCAATTGGATTTAGTTCAACTTATTAAAAGTCGATTTTTGACCAGTTTCGGCCATTTTTGCCACGGCAGACCAGTGGATTCGTAATCTACTCACTTTTCTCTAATTTCTATAAAAAATTCAGAATGATGTTCGATGGGGTCCAAAAATTGCAGTTGCCTCTCACTGGAGAGATTTCGACTCTGTATTTATATTAGGTACATAACTCTTTTGATCAATACTTGAACAAATAATTCCTACTATTTCTTACAAATACTTATGTAAAGCGTTCCTACAGGACATTTTAAGATTTTCTCAAAATGAACTGTTCTTATATAGCAACAGTTTCCAAGTGCGTAGATGTAGTAATTTGTTTTGAATTTATACACATTAAATCAGCGTTCGCCACTAACTTTTAGAGGCGGGCCGTTTGACTTAAGTTGGAGCTTTTCGCGGGCCTGATACACCATGATTTTATCTTACTAAAACTACAATAAATACAGTCAATTCGCTATAACTCGAAGTCTCATAAGTCGAATATTCGTTTATCTCGAAGTTTTCATTAGGTCCAAGACAATTTAATGTTTTTCAACACTAAATTATCTCCATATTTCGAAGTGTATATCTTTTAAGGGGGTGCGGTACCGAAAATTAAAAAAACTTTATTTATGTACATTTTTACGTCAAAAATTTATTTTATGTATGAGATACTATTTATATATCTTTGAGAAAATGTTTTTTTAAGTATTGTGTTTTGTTATTTAAAAAAAATTTAAAAACCAAGAAAAATCCATAATAATTGATGTTTGCGTATTTTGATATAAGTCAAGAAAAAATAAAAAAAATTTCAAAGTGAAAGCTTTCTGTAATACATAATTATATAAAGAAAATTTTGTCTTCACAGAATTTTGATAGGTGGACTAAAAAAAATTTTAAAAAATTCTCAAAGTTAAAATATTGAAATTTTTGCTTTTTTTTATGTTATCTTTTACGCTAAAAATTATATTTTAAAACAGAATTAAAAAAATAAAATTCTGTGAAGACAAAATATTTAAAACTATATAAATTAAATGCTTCAAAAATTTGAATAGCCAATTGTTAATGGTTCTGGAGATATATCGAATTGAATATGCAACATCTGTGAAAAACACTAGTGCTCGAAAAACGCATTTTAAGCAGACGCTTCAAGGTGTTACGCCCATTAGTGATGTTTAAATCACAGGTAATTTTGTGGCGTTCTAATCACCGGAGGAATAAGATAAAAACATCATTCTCTTCAGGAAAGTATGAACTATTTTTTAAAATGAGAAAAAAAATTTGGGATTTTTGAAGAAATTTCGGTACCATACCCCCCTTAAGTCGAAGTTTTTGTGAAAATTTTACTATTGTAGCACACAAAAACCAAAACAAAATACTTCTACTACTACTACTAATAATAAAATAATAATAATAATAATTTAAAAAAAAAAAAAAAATCGATTTTTATTTTTTCTCTTTACATCGTGTTTTATCATTTAACATGTTACCGGGAAAAATCCGTTTGCATTGACTCGAATAGAAATAAAAAGTAAACGGGCTTTACATTCCATTTCATATTTAAAGTGTTAGTCCGAGAGGCGACTGCAAGTTTTAGACCCCATCGAACATCATTCTGAATTTTTTATAGAAATTAGAGAAAAGTGAGTAGATTAGGAATCCACTGGTCTGCCGTGGCAAAAATGGCCGAAACTGATCAATAATCGACTTGGAATGAGTTGAACTAAAATCCGATTGCCAAATATGTCATAACTTGCCAAAAATAGAACAAACTTATTCGTCTGGCAACCCACTTCATTTTGATTTTCCATGAGAAAAAGCGCAAACGATTTCTGATCCTTAGCTTGGAAAACTAATATCTTTTAAAAGTAAGCCAAATTGGCGACATCAGTTACGTCATAAGTGACGAAATATTTTTTGCCAACTTGGCTCTCTTTTAATAGATGCATGTAGACCGTCGCCAGATATCTGAATCGTCTGCAACCTTCTTAATTGAAAATTAAAGAGTGAGGGTTACCAAATAAAAAAAAAATGCTCATTATTTGGCAAGTTATGGCGCATTTGGCAATTGGATTTAGTTCAACTCATTAAAAGTCGATTTTTTACCAGTTTCGGCCATTTTTGCCACGGCAGACCAGTGGATTCGTAATCTACTCACTTTTCTCTAATTTCTATAAAAAATTCAGAATGATGTTCGATGGGGTCCAAAAATTGCAGTCGCCTCTCAGTTTATGTGAGTCAATGGTGTTGGCTTACGTAGGCTTTGAATTATGTTAAAACGTAAAATGAATACGCTTAGTCCAACGCAAAAAGTTAAATTGATCAGAGAAACGGAACAAAATCTGCGATGTAAGAAGAAAGACATTCATTTAAAGAACATTATTCCTCCGAATACTCTTTTAACCATTTTGAAAAACTAAGAAGATTTTGAGAAGACATACGCGTCGAAACTCGTGTAAATGAGTGAAGGCCTTTCTTAGTGTCGAAGCTGATGTATTAAAATGGTTTGAGACCAGGGGCGTACAGGGACATAAAACCGGCCCGGTGATTTTAGATTTATGCCGGCCCAAATTTTAATTATAATCATTTATCAAATTTTAATTATTTTTGTTAATAAAATTCCACTGAATAATTAATTTTAATAATGAAATACTTTGAATAACTAAAAATTTTTATTATTTAAGTATTTATAATGAATCATTAATTTCGATGATTATATAAATTTATTTATAAATTTTTATAATTGAATTGTTTTAATAATTAGTTTAATTAACTAAACTTTTCTCTGTTTTTAATCCTTATATCCCCTTTGAGTGAACTTGGTTTAATAAACTATTGATAGTTTGTTACAAAATAAAACAATATCTAAATTGCAAAATAAAGAATGCTTAGGTTTATAAAAAATGTTTATTAGAAAATGACATTCGAAATTATACTATATACTTAACTTTAAAAGTTATAAAATAAGTAAAGAGTTGTAATACTAGAGATCTTTGTCATTCAAACAAATATCATTGCTGTTTTGGTTTATAAAAAATGTTTATTAGAAAATGACATTCGAAATTATACTGTATACTTAACTTTAAAAGGTATAAAATAAGTAAAGAGTTGTAATACTAGAGATTATTGTCATTTGAGCAAATATCATTGCTGTTTTGGTTTATAAAAAATGTTTATTAGAAAATGACATTCGAAATTATACTATATACTTAACTTTAAAAGGTATAAAATAAGTAAAGAGTTGTAATACTAGAGATCTTTGTCATTTAAACAAATATCATTGCTGTTTTGGTTTATAAAATTTTATTAGAAATTAATTATTTTATTAGAAAATGACATTCGAAATTATACTATATACTTAACTTTAAAAGGTATAAAATAAGTAAAGAGTTGTAATACTAGAGATCTTTGTCATTTGAACAAATATCATTGCTGTTTTGGTACTGTATCTGCACACGTAGATGAAACTTCTAAAGTTTTGTTTAAATGATTATTAATCTCAGTAGTGTCGATTGCTACGTTATGATTTGTAACAATAGTTTTATCCGTTGATCCAAAGAACATATTTTTTATAGATAAACATTGCTTTGCTTGTTTTGCAAGACATTTTCTTTTTTTACCGTCCATTTTACCAAATTAGACAAAAATCTGAATAAATAAAAACTGTCGTTAAAAAAAACTTTAAAATCCATTTTGTTGCAAAAATTAATCGAAAACTTGGGACTTTGAAAAATTACGTGATGGCGTAAAGTTAGGCGTAAATTATTCAAAAATATTGGTGAGAACGGGGAAGGAAAGAAGAAGGGCAGAGTTCAGATATAGAAAAATATGTGATGGATCATAACATGCAAAAATTCGTGATAATACAGTTATAATTAAACGTATACATAAATTGAGGAACTTGCATATATAAATAGGTTTACCAAGTTTTAATGCTCTGACATTTCAGTTAGGTTTTTAGCAAACATATCTAAACTTTCTAATTTCTTCAATAGATAACTTTGATTTCTAAGAAATATATTTTAACGTGTTATTGGTTAAACTCATGAATTTCTATTAAGATTTTATCCTTTTTTAAATTTACCACTACTTAATTTCTTTTTTTAATAATTATTTTTAAACAGTTCATAATGGAAGATTGTTTGGTACATACCCAATTGTCATTCTATTCTATTTGAATAATTTTAGACAACATGAAATTGCATTACAACACAAAATAAAATAATTACCCCTTGTCTGTGGAGTGAATCAAATTATCTACATAAAATCGTATAATTATGATTATAATAAGAGATGTATCTCTTGTTATTTATGAAAATGGTTTAATAATTTTTATTTACAATTCAATCACTCTCAATAACAACTTAATCAATAATACTACATTTAAAAAAAAAAAAAAAAAAAAAGATTATACGGACTTCAAATAATAACTATGAATGGAAAATGTGTCATACAGAAAATTTAATTTTTCTGATTTCGAAAACAAAACGTATAAAAAGCTTAGATTTCGAATTGTACTCTAAACCCACAATGCCAGGTAGATCACTAACACAATGCAATGTTAAATATGTGTTTACATTCCTATCAAAAAGTTATTAATCGACACAAACATGATCCAAATTGGTTCAGTTAATCTGGAGTTATAAGCGTAAATAAAAATAGATAAACGTTGAATTTTATATATATATGGAGAGATAAAATTTAAATAAAAATCTTTTCTCTATTAAACATAATTTTACGTATGAATTAGATTAATTCATTTCAAGTTTTTAAGAATTAAGAACCATTATATATAAATAATTTAAAATAATGACACTTATTTGAAATGTATATTTGAAGTTTTATGTAATCAGCTGCAACATTTTAATTTGGTATTGACTATAGTATGTAATTGCTGCCAGCTTAGCTTCGTATGGAACCATACCAATTTGTGAAATGGAAATGGCCTCTAACGAAACAACGGTCACTCTTTTTTTGGTGTTGTGACTTGTGTTCCATCATTTGTCAATTTCGTTCGACTGGTAATGTAATTAGAGCTAAAGTCTTTACCGCCTCGAAAAATTGACCCCCTGAGAAGCTTTACTTAAAATTTTTGCTTTTTAAGATGTCCGAACAATATATACTCTGTCGCCAGCGATCTTGGCGGGCCAATATAGTAATGAGTTAATAGCCCATCCACGTCTGGACTATGCGGGTGGTCCTCAGATCTCCTTGGTCCTTTCCTCACCTCGGGCGTTAAGTAGCAGTCATCGGCCGCTTCTCCACAATACCCCATACTTTTCTTAGAATACCTTATCTCCCCGACTAACCGAAAAAGGGAGCGAACGATGGAAACAATTGGGATTCAAATACAATGGGTTAAAAAAAAAAAGAAAGAAAAAAAAAAGGTTAAAGAAGACGATTACTTATATTGAAAAAAAGAACGAACTTCCATACCGGACCGGCCCATTTTTTACAGACACTGACCCGCCCGGTGATTGCACCGGACAACGCTATGGCCAGTACGACACTGTGAAGAACCAAAATCCATGATCTTTTAGAATCCATGATTTGCGAACCAAAACTTTTAAGTTTGGTTCTTGTAGCAAGTTCGATGGATCTAAGGAAATGCATGTCACCAAATTACGATAGAGAAATTGAAAAATCCGGATTAAACCAAAAAAATAACCGGCTTATACCCCCTTGGGTGCTTTATGTATCCCCCTGAAAAGAATTCGGTCGCCGCTTATGTTATTCAAAATAAACTTTTATACATGAATTCAATAAAATTTTACAAAGCTAAGCAAGCGTAACTTTCGGTTATATAGCGTGTTATGAAAAAGTTGTTTTATAGTATTTTGTAAAAAAAAATATAGTTAACATCGTGATGTATCGTGACATCGTGATGTTTTCTTCCCGATATATCGCGATGCAGAAATGTTAACATCGCCCAGGCCTAGTTACAACACAACGCTGCAATCTGATGCAAGTGCCAATAAGGTAAGCTGTCCTTCATTAACTCTTTTATCCTTTTTGACCCTTTAAATAGGTAATCTCCATTAACTAATTAAAGGGACGAAAGGGGTCTAAACATTCCAGGCGAGGAATATTCAATTATCCCACTTTCAATACAGTCTCAATTATAAAATTCTGAACCTATGCCAACAAGAGCATCAAGTACAGATAAATTAAGGTACTCCAATTTTGATAAACTAATTTTCAGGGGTCGAAAGGGGATCAAACGTCCGAAATGTAGAATGCATGAATGTCTTTTAATGGCTAAAATGCACATGGTACAATTTCGTAGCGTGTTACACTGGTATTCAGCTAGTGTAGAATTATTTAACGTCTATAAGATCTAATTCACAATACAGATATTTTCAATTATTAAAATTATCTTTTGCATTAACTTTCAAACAAACGTTCTGTTGAAAAGCGTAGAATGCAATTCAAGTACAAATCAAAACTGGATCCAATCCTAAATTTAGGTTACTTTACGAAGGGTTGTTGCGAACATTTGAAAATATCCCTGCCATAAAAAAAAGTGTCCACTAAATACAAATCTAGAAACGTCATTGTTGAGAAAACCTATCATTATCATAATAAACTATTTGTCCCGCGCACATTTAAGATTGCCGAGAGGATTTTTTTTTTTTTTTTAAAGTTCATCAGAGTTAGATATCGTATTCTATCTCTGAGAGAGAGACACATAATGAAACTATATTTCCAAATTAACTAGTTGACCAGTGCTTTGGAAAGTAATATCCTATATGCCACTTCTTCTGTAGCTGGTCGGATTTTTTAAATTTCTAATCAAAGTTCGCCTGTTAGATTTGGCGGGAAAAACGACACATTCAGCTCGAAGCTAATGTGAAGTAAAAAAAACAAAAACGAAATAACTTGACTTGAAATGCAGCAGCAGAAACCAGTTTTGCAAGTCCCTCGCAGATCGCGCCAACCGGCACGAGATATGGCAACTGTCTAAAAAAAATCACACCAATAACTGTTTGGCAGAAACCACTCGATAACCATGGAGACGGAAGGATTCCTTGACGTCACAGCTATAAAGTAGCTTTTTAATCCGAAAGCGATCGGACGAGGTTTTCGAGCATTTTCTTTTCTTAATATTTATATAACTATTTTTTTTAAAGAACTTTTGTTTGAATATTTGGAAACAGAAAAAAAAATTCTTCATAAATATAAACTAATTTTACTCGTTCTTAAAAAAAATGGGGGAATTGTCCATTGACAGGATTTCACTTTATAATGAATTTATGCATTCATGTCCACAGGTTTTTCCGCCAGCGACATATATCCCCCCCCCCCCCTCACCCGAAATCAAAGGTAATATAAAGAATTTAAAAAGGGATAGCCAGCCTCCATCAGATGTATGCGATAAAAGATACGATGCAAATGCACACTTTGTTGATGTATGGGTACACTTTCAAGTCGTTTTTTTAAAAAACAAATAAAGTGGTCATTAAGTCACCAATAATCGATGTAGGTATATATATGATTCCCAATAACTAACCAGACAAATCGCGACATTCCCACTTGTTTTGAAAAATCACTTAACAATTTCGTCAAATCGCGAAGTGACCAATTGTGTTTGAGGACGTTCTAATAATTTCCAGCATTTAAGAAAAGAAATTGCTTTAAAGAGAGTTTAGAATGATTATTACATGTCCTCGATTGAAGATACATTGCTTATTCACCTTTATTAGAAAAGAAATCTTTGAGTGATATACTTAACAACTTAATTATATTACAAACATATTGTAGTTTGTATTAACACAAACAACTTTTCTATCCTTTGGAAACGTTTTATATCTTTTTAACAAATCAAGTTCCATAATACACACTAAACTATAGAACACTAAAATTTGCAGTTCTTCTTAGAGAATGTAGATGGCAGCACGAACAAATCTCATGGAAATGATATAAATAATTTTTATTCTAGTGTTGGATACACAAGCTATTCGAGAGGTTCCTTCGAACTCGCAACCACTTTCGCTGACCTCTGACGCTGTCTTGTGTTTTGCTAAAACTTAATTTTTTACTTCTACTGACGTTACTGGTGAAATAATACCTTATTCGAAGTTATTTCATTTCGTAAAAGAATCTGAGATTTTGAACTTTTTAGTAATTCATTGTTTTATCGAAATTAGGTAAGTTTCAGTAAGAGAGATTGCGAGTTCGACTCCCCAGATAATTTTTTTTTTTTTTTTTTTTTTAAATTCATAACTTGGTCATAAATAAAATTAAAAAAAATTATAATATAAATAAATTAAAACAATGAAATATATATACTAAAAAAAAAAGTAAGAATTTAAATTCAGTAAATGCCATTTCAGATTTTTCTTCCGATCGCGTGATCCGATCGAACGTGAAAAATGTAATAATTAAATTACAGATCCATTTAAAAATTAATACAATCTGTGATAAATTTTTTAATCAATTACAATAAAAATATTTTAAGTGAAAAATAAACATGTTTTTCAGAACATAAAAGTATATTTACTGCAAAAGTTTTTTTTTTTTTTAAACAATTAATGTATTGGAAGTGGAACTTATCAATATCCTTCGTTTGGAACGTTTGACTTCCTTTCGACATTTGGTTAATCGGGATTGGAATATATCTTACTTTTTCTATGTTTGTCCTTGTTGACATTTGTACCAATTTTCAGAATTTTGCTTATATGGGAAGGAGAATTAGTGAGGAGTGAGTCAGTCAGTGAGTGAGCGAGGACTTTGCCTTTTATATATAAAGATGCTATTTTAAATTTTATTTCACTTTTCATTGCTAAAATGTTTAATTTTAATGCTTTTAAAACTAACCGCTTTTTGTTAATTTAATGTTATTCAATTCTTTTTAGAAAACGTTTTTAATATTCTTTAGTACTAACACATATTCTTAAATTATTTATTTAAGATGATACAAAATTTACATTATGTGAATGAAAAATACATATCTTGAAGCAAAGAGGAATTTCGATGATTTCTGGATAGTATTTTGAGCAAAAATTGGATTCTGATTGCTGTGATGGCATAATTCAGTTATAATTTTCCGTTCGAATTGTTTTGTATTTTTAGATGTTTTTGTGTAAACCGTTATTATGAAGAAGGAAATTTTAAGTTTACGAACAAGATATAAAAACCTAGGAAACGCATTATTTTGTTCAAGTTCAAAGACCCAGTTTGCCATTGATTTTTTGCTAATAGTCCGAGAAGCGACTGCAATTTTTGGACCTCATCGAACATCATTCTTAATTTTTTATAGAGCTTGGAGAAAAGTGAGTAGAATAGGAATCCACTGGTCTGCCGTGGTAAAAATGGCCGAAACTGATCAAAAATCGACTTGGAATGAGTTGAACTAAAATCCGATTGCCAATTATGTCATAACTTGCCAAAAAGAGAACAAACTTTTTCATCTAGCAACCCAGCATTTTGATTATCAATGAGAAAAAGCGCAAACGATTTTTGATCTCTGGCTTGGAAAATGTGTATCTTTTAAAAGTAAGCCAAATTGGCAATATCAGTTACGTCATCGGTGACGTAATGTTTACTGCCAACTTGGCTCCCTTTTAATAGATGCAAGTAGACCGTCACCAGATATCTGAATCGTCTGCAACCTTCTTAATTGATAATTAAAGAGTGAGGGTTACCAACTAAAAAAACAATGCTCATTATTTGGCACGTTATGGCTCATTTGATGGCAATTGGATTTAGTTCAACTTATTAAAAGTCGATTTTTGACCAGTTTCGGCCATTTTTGCCACGGCAGACCAGTGGATTCGTAATCTACTCACTTTTCTCTAATTTCTATAAAAAATTCAGAATGATGTTCGATGGGGTCCAAAAATTGCAGTTGCCTCTCACTGGAGAGATTTCGACTCTGTATTTATATTAGGTACATAACTCTTTTGATCAATACTTGAACAAATAATTCCTACTATTTCTTACAAATACTTATGTAAAGCGTTCCTACAGGACATTTTAAGATTTTCTCAAAATGAACTGTTCTTATATAGCAACAGTTTCCAAGTGCGTAGATGTAGTAATTTGTTTTGAATTTATACACATTAAATCAGCGTTCGCCACTAACTTTTAGAGGCGGGCCGTTTGACTTAAGTTGGAGCTTTTCGCGGGCCTGATACACCATGATTTTATCTTACTAAAACTACAATAAATACAGTCAATTCGCTATAACTCGAAGTCTCATAAGTCGAATATTCGTTTATCTCGAAGTTTTCATTAGGTCCCAAGACAATTTAATGTTTTTCAACACTAAATTATCTCCATATTTCGAAGTGTATATCTTTTAAGGGGGTGCGGTACCGAAAATTAAAAAAACTTTATTTATGTACATTTTTACGTCAAAAATTTATTTTATGTATGAGATACTATTTATATATCTTTGAGAAAATGTTTTTTTAAGTATTGTGTTTTGTTATTTAAAAAAAATTTAAAAACCAAGAAAAATCCATAATAATTGATGTTTGCGTATTTTGATATAAGTCAAGAAAAAATAAAAAAAATTTCAAAGTGAAAGCTTTCTGTAATACATAATTATATAAAGAAAATTTTGTCTTCACAGAATTTTGATAGGTGGACTAAAAAAAATTTTAAAAAATTCTCAAAGTTAAAATATTGAAATTTTTGCTTTTTTTTATGTTATCTTTTACGCTAAAAATTATATTTTAAAACAGAATTAAAAAAATAAAATTCTGTGAAGACAAAATATTTAAAACTATATAAATTAAATGCTTCAAAAATTTGAATAGCCAATTGTTAATGGTTCTGGAGATATATCGAATTGAATATGCAACATCTGTGAAAAACACTAGTGCTCGAAAAACGCATTTTAAGCAGACGCTTCAAGGTGTTACGCCCATTAGTGATGTTTAAATCACAGGTAATTTTGTGGCGTTCTAATCACCGGAGGAATAAGATAAAAACATCATTCTCTTCAGGAAAGTATGAACTATTTTTTAAAATGAGAAAAAAAATTTGGGATTTTTGAAGAAATTTCGGTACCATACCCCCCTTAAGTCGAAGTTTTTGTGAAAATTTTACTATTGTAGCACACAAAAACCAAAACAAAATACTTCTACTACTACTACTAATAATAAAATAATAATAATAATAATTTAAAAAAAAAAAAAAAATCGATTTTTATTTTTTCTCTTTACATCGTGTTTTATCATTTAACATGTTACCGGGAAAAATCCGTTTGCATTGACTCGAATAGAAATAAAAAGTAAACGGGCTTTACATTCCATTTCATATTTAAAGTGTTAGTCCGAGAGGCGACTGCAAGTTTTAGACCCCATCGAACATCATTCTGAATTTTTTATAGAAATTAGAGAAAAGTGAGTAGATTAGGAATCCACTGGTCTGCCGTGGCAAAAATGGCCGAAACTGATCAATAATCGACTTGGAATGAGTTGAACTAAAATCCGATTGCCAAATATGTCATAACTTGCCAAAAATAGAACAAACTTATTCGTCTGGCAACCCACTTCATTTTGATTTTCCATGAGAAAAAGCGCAAACGATTTCTGATCCTTAGCTTGGAAAACTAATATCTTTTAAAAGTAAGCCAAATTGGCGACATCAGTTACGTCATAAGTGACGAAATATTTTTTGCCAACTTGGCTCTCTTTTAATAGATGCATGTAGACCGTCGCCAGATATCTGAATCGTCTGCAACCTTCTTAATTGAAAATTAAAGAGTGAGGGTTACCAAATAAAAAAAAAATGCTCATTATTTGGCAAGTTATGGCGCATTTGGCAATTGGATTTAGTTCAACTCATTAAAAGTCGATTTTTTACCAGTTTCGGCCATTTTTGCCACGGCAGACCAGTGGATTCGTAATCTACTCACTTTTCTCTAATTTCTATAAAAAATTCAGAATGATGTTCGATGGGGTCCAAAAATTGCAGTCGCCTCTCAGTTTATGTGAGTCAATGGTGTTGGCTTACGTAGGCTTTGAATTATGTTAAAACGTAAAATGAATACGCTTAGTCCAACGCAAAAAGTTAAATTGATCAGAGAAACGGAACAAAATCTGCGATGTAAGAAGAAAGACATTCATTTAAAGAACATTATTCCTCCGAATACTCTTTTAACCATTTTGAAAAACTAAGAAGATTTTGAGAAGACATACGCGTCGAAACTCGTGTAAATGAGTGAAGGCCTTTCTTAGTGTCGAAGCTGATGTATTAAAATGGTTTGAGACCAGGGGCGTACAGGGACATAAAACCGGCCCGGTGATTTTAGATTTATGCCGGCCCAAATTTTAATTATAATCATTTATCAAATTTTAATTATTTTTGTTAATAAAATTCCACTGAATAATTAATTTTAATAATGAAATACTTTGAATAACTAAAAATTTTTATTATTTAAGTATTTATAATGAATCATTAATTTCGATGATTATATAAATTTATTTATAAATTTTTATAATTGAATTGTTTTAATAATTAGTTTAATTAACTAAACTTTTCTCTGTTTTTAATCCTTATATCCCCTTTGAGTGAACTTGGTTTAATAAACTATTGATAGTTTGTTACAAAATAAAACAATATCTAAATTGCAAAATAAAGAATGCTTAGGTTTATAAAAAATGTTTATTAGAAAATGACATTCGAAATTATACTATATACTTAACTTTAAAAGTTATAAAATAAGTAAAGAGTTGTAATACTAGAGATCTTTGTCATTCAAACAAATATCATTGCTGTTTTGGTTTATAAAAAATGTTTATTAGAAAATGACATTCGAAATTATACTGTATACTTAACTTTAAAAGGTATAAAATAAGTAAAGAGTTGTAATACTAGAGATTATTGTCATTTGAGCAAATATCATTGCTGTTTTGGTTTATAAAAAATGTTTATTAGAAAATGACATTCGAAATTATACTATATACTTAACTTTAAAAGGTATAAAATAAGTAAAGAGTTGTAATACTAGAGATCTTTGTCATTTAAACAAATATCATTGCTGTTTTGGTTTATAAAATTTTATTAGAAATTAATTATTTTATTAGAAAATGACATTCGAAATTATACTATATACTTAACTTTAAAAGGTATAAAATAAGTAAAGAGTTGTAATACTAGAGATCTTTGTCATTTGAACAAATATCATTGCTGTTTTGGTACTGTATCTGCACACGTAGATGAAACTTCTAAAGTTTTGTTTAAATGATTATTAATCTCAGTAGTGTCGATTGCTACGTTATGATTTGTAACAATAGTTTTATCCGTTGATCCAAAGAACATATTTTTTATAGATAAACATTGCTTTGCTTGTTTTGCAAGACATTTTCTTTTTTTACCGTCCATTTTACCAAATTAGACAAAAATCTGAATAAATAAAAACTGTCGTTAAAAAAAACTTTAAAATCCATTTTGTTGCAAAAATTAATCGAAAACTTGGGACTTTGAAAAATTACGTGATGGCGTAAAGTTAGGCGTAAATTATTCAAAAATATTGGTGAGAACGGGGAAGGAAAGAAGAAGGGCAGAGTTCAGATATAGAAAAATATGTGATGGATCATAACATGCAAAAATTCGTGATAATACAGTTATAATTAAACGTATACATAAATTGAGGAACTTGCATATATAAATAGGTTTACCAAGTTTTAATGCTCTGACATTTCAGTTAGGTTTTTAGCAAACATATCTAAACTTTCTAATTTCTTCAATAGATAACTTTGATTTCTAAGAAATATATTTTAACGTGTTATTGGTTAAACTCATGAATTTCTATTAAGATTTTATCCTTTTTTAAATTTACCACTACTTAATTTCTTTTTTTAATAATTATTTTTAAACAGTTCATAATGGAAGATTGTTTGGTACATACCCAATTGTCATTCTATTCTATTTAAATAATTTTAGACAACATGAAATTGCATTACAACACAAAATAAAATAATTACCCCTTGTCTGTGGAGTGAATCAAATTATCTACATAAAATCGTATAATTATGATTATAATAAGAGATGTATCTCTTGTTATTTATGAAAATGGTTTAATAATTTTTATTTACAATTCAATCACTCTCAATAACAACTTAATCAATAATACTACATTTAAAAAAAAAAAAAAAAAAAAAGATTATACGGACTTCAAATAATAACTATGAATGGAAAATGTGTCATACAGAAAATTTAATTTTTCTGATTTCGAAAACAAAACGTATAAAAAGCTTAGATTTCGAATTGTACTCTAAACCCACAATGCCAGGTAGATCACTAACACAATGCAATGTTAAATATGTGTTTACATTCCTATCAAAAAGTTATTAATCGACACAAACATGATCCAAATTGGTTCAGTTAATCTGGAGTTATAAGCGTAAATAAAAATAGATAAACGTTGAATTTTATATATATATGGAGAGATAAAATTTAAATAAAAATCTTTTCTCTATTAAACATAATTTTACGTATGAATTAGATTAATTCATTTCAAGTTTTTAAGAATTAAGAACCATTATATATAAATAATTTAAAATAATGACACTTATTTGAAATGTATATTTGAAGTTTTATGTAATCAGCTGCAACATTTTAATTTGGTATTGACTATAGTATGTAATTGCTGCCAGCTTAGCTTCGTATGGAACCATACCAATTTGTGAAATGGAAATGGCCTCTAACGAAACAACGGTCACTCTTTTTTTGGTGTTGTGACTTGTGTTCCATCATTTGTCAATTTCGTTCGACTGGTAATGTAATTAGAGCTAAAGTCTTTACCGCCTCGAAAAATTGACCCCCTGAGAAGCTTTACTTAAAATTTTTGCTTTTTAAGATGTCCGAACAATATATACTCTGTCGCCAGCGATCTTGGCGGGCCAATATAGTAATGAGTTAATAGCCCATCCACGTCTGGACTATGCGGGTGGTCCTCAGATCTCCTTGGTCCTTTCCTCACCTCGGGCGTTAAGTAGCAGTCATCGGCCGCTTCTCCACAATACCCCATACTTTTCTTAGAATACCTTATCTCCCCGACTAACCGAAAAAGGGAGCGAACGATGGAAACAATTGGGATTCAAATACAATGGGTTAAAAAAAAAAAGAAAGAAAAAAAAAAGGTTAAAGAAGACGATTACTTATATTGAAAAAAAGAACGAACTTCCATACCGGACCGGCCCATTTTTTACAGACACTGACCCGCCCGGTGATTGCACCGGACAACGCTATGGCCAGTACGACACTGTGAAGAACCAAAATCCATGATCTTTTAGAATCCATGATTTGCGAACCAAAACTTTTAAGTTTGGTTCTTGTAGCAAGTTCGATGGATCTAAGGAAATGCATGTCACCAAATTACGATAGAGAAATTGAAAAATCCGGATTAAACCAAAAAAATAACCGGCTTATACCCCCTTGGGTGCTTTATGTATCCCCCTGAAAAGAATTCGGTCGCCGCTTATGTTATTCAAAATAAACTTTTATACATGAATTCAATAAAATTTTACAAAGCTAAGCAAGCGTAACTTTCGGTTATATAGCGTGTTATGAAAAAGTTGTTTTATAGTATTTTGTAAAAAAAAATATAGTTAACATCGTGATGTATCGTGACATCGTGATGTTTTCTTCCCGATATATCGCGATGCAGAAATGTTAACATCGCCCAGGCCTAGTTACAACACAACGCTGCAATCTGATGCAAGTGCCAATAAGGTAAGCTGTCCTTCATTAACTCTTTTATCCTTTTTGACCCTTTAAATAGGTAATCTCCATTAACTAATTAAAGGGACGAAAGGGGTCTAAACATTCCAGGCGAGGAATATTCAATTATCCCACTTTCAATACAGTCTCAATTATAAAATTCTGAACCTATGCCAACAAGAGCATCAAGTACAGATAAATTAAGGTACTCCAATTTTGATAAACTAATTTTCAGGGGTCGAAAGGGGATCAAACGTCCGAAATGTAGAATGCATGAATGTCTTTTAATGGCTAAAATGCACATGGTACAATTTCGTAGCGTGTTACACTGGTATTCAGCTAGTGTAGAATTATTTAACGTCTATAAGATCTAATTCACAATACAGATATTTTCAATTATTAAAATTATCTTTTGCATTAACTTTCAAACAAACGTTCTGTTGAAAAGCGTAGAATGCAATTCAAGTACAAATCAAAACTGGATCCAATCCTAAATTTAGGTTACTTTACGAAGGGTTGTTGCGAACATTTGAAAATATCCCTGCCATAAAAAAAAGTGTCCACTAAATACAAATCTAGAAACGTCATTGTTGAGAAAACCTATCATTATCATAATAAACTATTTGTCCCGCGCACATTTAAGATTGCCGAGAGGATTTTTTTTTTTTTTTTAAAGTTCATCAGAGTTAGATATCGTATTCTATCTCTGAGAGAGAGACACATAATGAAACTATATTTCCAAATTAACTAGTTGACCAGTGCTTTGGAAAGTAATATCCTATATGCCACTTCTTCTGTAGCTGGTCGGATTTTTTAAATTTCTAATCAAAGTTCGCCTGTTAGATTTGGCGGGAAAAACGACACATTCAGCTCGAAGCTAATGTGAAGTAAAAAAAACAAAAACGAAATAACTTGACTTGAAATGCAGCAGCAGAAACCAGTTTTGCAAGTCCCTCGCAGATCGCGCCAACCGGCACGAGATATGGCAACTGTCTAAAAAAAATCACACCAATAACTGTTTGGCAGAAACCACTCGATAACCATGGAGACGGAAGGATTCCTTGACGTCACAGCTATAAAGTAGCTTTTTAATCCGAAAGCGATCGGACGAGGTTTTCGAGCATTTTCTTTTCTTAATATTTATATAACTATTTTTTTTAAAGAACTTTTGTTTGAATATTTGGAAACAGAAAAAAAAATTCTTCATAAATATAAACTAATTTTACTCGTTCTTAAAAAAAATGGGGGAATTGTCCATTGACAGGATTTCACTTTATAATGAATTTATGCATTCATGTCCACAGGTTTTTCCGCCAGCGACATATATCCCCCCCCCCCCCTCACCCGAAATCAAAGGTAATATAAAGAATTTAAAAAGGGATAGCCAGCCTCCATCAGATGTATGCGATAAAAGATACGATGCAAATGCACACTTTGTTGATGTATGGGTACACTTTCAAGTCGTTTTTTTAAAAAACAAATAAAGTGGTCATTAAGTCACCAATAATCGATGTAGGTATATATATGATTCCCAATAACTAACCAGACAAATCGCGACATTCCCACTTGTTTTGAAAAATCACTTAACAATTTCGTCAAATCGCGAAGTGACCAATTGTGTTTGAGGACGTTCTAATAATTTCCAGCATTTAAGAAAAGAAATTGCTTTAAAGAGAGTTTAGAATGATTATTACATGTCCTCGATTGAAGATACATTGCTTATTCACCTTTATTAGAAAAGAAATCTTTGAGTGATATACTTAACAACTTAATTATATTACAAACATATTGTAGTTTGTATTAACACAAACAACTTTTCTATCCTTTGGAAACGTTTTATATCTTTTTAACAAATCAAGTTCCATAATACACACTAAACTATAGAACACTAAAATTTGCAGTTCTTCTTAGAGAATGTAGATGGCAGCACGAACAAATCTCATGGAAATGATATAAATAATTTTTATTCTAGTGTTGGATACACAAGCTATTCGAGAGGTTCCTTCGAACTCGCAACCACTTTCGCTGACCTCTGACGCTGTCTTGTGTTTTGCTAAAACTTAATTTTTTACTTCTACTGACGTTACTGGTGAAATAATACCTTATTCGAAGTTATTTCATTTCGTAAAAGAATCTGAGATTTTGAACTTTTTAGTAATTCATTGTTTTATCGAAATTAGGTAAGTTTCAGTAAGAGAGATTGCGAGTTCGACTCCCCAGATAATTTTTTTTTTTTTTTTTTTTTTAAATTCATAACTTGGTCATAAATAAAATTAAAAAAAATTATAATATAAATAAATTAAAACAATGAAATATATATACTAAAAAAAAAAGTAAGAATTTAAATTCAGTAAATGCCATTTCAGATTTTTCTTCCGATCGCGTGATCCGATCGAACGTGAAAAATGTAATAATTAAATTACAGATCCATTTAAAAATTAATACAATCTGTGATAAATTTTTTAATCAATTACAATAAAAATATTTTAAGTGAAAAATAAACATGTTTTTCAGAACATAAAAGTATATTTACTGCAAAAGTTTTTTTTTTTTTTAAACAATTAATGTATTGGAAGTGGAACTTATCAATATCCTTCGTTTGGAACGTTTGACTTCCTTTCGACATTTGGTTAATCGGGATTGGAATATATCTTACTTTTTCTATGTTTGTCCTTGTTGACATTTGTACCAATTTTCAGAATTTTGCTTATATGGGAAGGAGAATTAGTGAGGAGTGAGTCAGTCAGTGAGTGAGCGAGGACTTTGCCTTTTATATATAAAGATGCTATTTTAAATTTTATTTCACTTTTCATTGCTAAAATGTTTAATTTTAATGCTTTTAAAACTAACCGCTTTTTGTTAATTTAATGTTATTCAATTCTTTTTAGAAAACGTTTTTAATATTCTTTAGTACTAACACATATTCTTAAATTATTTATTTAAGATGATACAAAATTTACATTATGTGAATGAAAAATACATATCTTGAAGCAAAGAGGAATTTCGATGATTTCTGGATAGTATTTTGAGCAAAAATTGGATTCTGATTGCTGTGATGGCATAATTCAGTTATAATTTTCCGTTCGAATTGTTTTGTATTTTTAGATGTTTTTGTGTAAACCGTTATTATGAAGAAGGAAATTTTAAGTTTACGAACAAGATATAAAAACCTAGGAAACGCATTATTTTGTTCAAGTTCAAAGACCCAGTTTGCCATTGATTTTTTGCTAATAGTCCGAGAAGCGACTGCAATTTTTGGACCTCATCGAACATCATTCTTAATTTTTTATAGAGCTTGGAGAAAAGTGAGTAGAATAGGAATCCACTGGTCTGCCGTGGTAAAAATGGCCGAAACTGATCAAAAATCGACTTGGAATGAGTTGAACTAAAATCCGATTGCCAATTATGTCATAACTTGCCAAAAAGAGAACAAACTTTTTCATCTAGCAACCCAGCATTTTGATTATCAATGAGAAAAAGCGCAAACGATTTTTGATCTCTGGCTTGGAAAATGTGTATCTTTTAAAAGTAAGCCAAATTGGCAATATCAGTTACGTCATCGGTGACGTAATGTTTACTGCCAACTTGGCTCCCTTTTAATAGATGCAAGTAGACCGTCACCAGATATCTGAATCGTCTGCAACCTTCTTAATTGATAATTAAAGAGTGAGGGTTACCAACTAAAAAAACAATGCTCATTATTTGGCACGTTATGGCTCATTTGATGGCAATTGGATTTAGTTCAACTTATTAAAAGTCGATTTTTGACCAGTTTCGGCCATTTTTGCCACGGCAGACCAGTGGATTCGTAATCTACTCACTTTTCTCTAATTTCTATAAAAAATTCAGAATGATGTTCGATGGGGTCCAAAAATTGCAGTTGCCTCTCACTGGAGAGATTTCGACTCTGTATTTATATTAGGTACATAACTCTTTTGATCAATACTTGAACAAATAATTCCTACTATTTCTTACAAATACTTATGTAAAGCGTTCCTACAGGACATTTTAAGATTTTCTCAAAATGAACTGTTCTTATATAGCAACAGTTTCCAAGTGCGTAGATGTAGTAATTTGTTTTGAATTTATACACATTAAATCAGCGTTCGCCACTAACTTTTAGAGGCGGGCCGTTTGACTTAAGTTGGAGCTTTTCGCGGGCCTGATACACCATGATTTTATCTTACTAAAACTACAATAAATACAGTCAATTCGCTATAACTCGAAGTCTCATAAGTCGAATATTCGTTTATCTCGAAGTTTTCATTAGGTCCCAAGACAATTTAATGTTTTTCAACACTAAATTATCTCCATATTTCGAAGTGTATATCTTTTAAGGGGGTGCGGTACCGAAAATTAAAAAAACTTTATTTATGTACATTTTTACGTCAAAAATTTATTTTATGTATGAGATACTATTTATATATCTTTGAGAAAATGTTTTTTTAAGTATTGTGTTTTGTTATTTAAAAAAAATTTAAAAACCAAGAAAAATCCATAATAATTGATGTTTGCGTATTTTGATATAAGTCAAGAAAAAATAAAAAAAATTTCAAAGTGAAAGCTTTCTGTAATACATAATTATATAAAGAAAATTTTGTCTTCACAGAATTTTGATAGGTGGACTAAAAAAAATTTTAAAAAATTCTCAAAGTTAAAATATTGAAATTTTTGCTTTTTTTTATGTTATCTTTTACGCTAAAAATTATATTTTAAAACAGAATTAAAAAAATAAAATTCTGTGAAGACAAAATATTTAAAACTATATAAATTAAATGCTTCAAAAATTTGAATAGCCAATTGTTAATGGTTCTGGAGATATATCGAATTGAATATGCAACATCTGTGAAAAACACTAGTGCTCGAAAAACGCATTTTAAGCAGACGCTTCAAGGTGTTACGCCCATTAGTGATGTTTAAATCACAGGTAATTTTGTGGCGTTCTAATCACCGGAGGAATAAGATAAAAACATCATTCTCTTCAGGAAAGTATGAACTATTTTTTAAAATGAGAAAAAAAATTTGGGATTTTTGAAGAAATTTCGGTACCATACCCCCCTTAAGTCGAAGTTTTTGTGAAAATTTTACTATTGTAGCACACAAAAACCAAAACAAAATACTTCTACTACTACTACTAATAATAAAATAATAATAATAATAATTTAAAAAAAAAAAAAAAATCGATTTTTATTTTTTCTCTTTACATCGTGTTTTATCATTTAACATGTTACCGGGAAAAATCCGTTTGCATTGACTCGAATAGAAATAAAAAGTAAACGGGCTTTACATTCCATTTCATATTTAAAGTGTTAGTCCGAGAGGCGACTGCAAGTTTTAGACCCCATCGAACATCATTCTGAATTTTTTATAGAAATTAGAGAAAAGTGAGTAGATTAGGAATCCACTGGTCTGCCGTGGCAAAAATGGCCGAAACTGATCAATAATCGACTTGGAATGAGTTGAACTAAAATCCGATTGCCAAATATGTCATAACTTGCCAAAAATAGAACAAACTTATTCGTCTGGCAACCCACTTCATTTTGATTTTCCATGAGAAAAAGCGCAAACGATTTCTGATCCTTAGCTTGGAAAACTAATATCTTTTAAAAGTAAGCCAAATTGGCGACATCAGTTACGTCATAAGTGACGAAATATTTTTTGCCAACTTGGCTCTCTTTTAATAGATGCATGTAGACCGTCGCCAGATATCTGAATCGTCTGCAACCTTCTTAATTGAAAATTAAAGAGTGAGGGTTACCAAATAAAAAAAAAAATGCTCATTATTTGGCAAGTTATGGCGCATTTGGCAATTGGATTTAGTTCAACTCATTAAAAGTCGATTTTTTACCAGTTTCGGCCATTTTTGCCATGGCAGACCAGTGGATTCGTAATCTACTCACTTTTCTCTAATTTCTATAAAAAAATTCAGAATGATGTTCGATGGGGTCCAAAAATTGCAGTCGCCTCTCAGTTTATGTGAGTCAATGGTGTTGGCTTACGTAGGCTTTGAATTATGTTAAAACGTAAAATGAATACGCTTAGTCCAACGCAAAAAGTTAAATTGATCAGAGAAACGGAACAAAATCTGCGATGTAAGAAGAAAGACATTCATTTAAAGAACATTATTCCTCCGAATACTCTTTTAACCATTTTGAAAAACTAAGAAGATTTTGAGAAGACATACGCGTCGAAACTCGTGTAAATGAGTGAAGGCCTTTCTTAGTGTCGAAGCTGATGTATTAAAATGGTTTGAGACCAGGGGCGTACAGGGACATAAAACCGGCCCGGTGATTTTAGATTTATGCCGGCCCAAATTTTAATTATAATCATTTATCAAATTTTAATTATTTTTGTTAATAAAATTCCACTGAATAATTAATTTTAATAATGAAATACTTTGAATAACTAAAAATTTTTATTATTTAAGTATTTATAATGAATCATTAATTTCGATGATTATATAAATTTATTTATAAATTTTTATAATTGAATTGTTTTAATAATTAGTTTAATTAACTAAACTTTTCTCTGTTTTTAATCCTTATATCCCCTTTGAGTGAACTTGGTTTAATAAACTATTGATAGTTTGTTACAAAATAAAACAATATCTAAATTGCAAAATAAAGAATGCTTAGGTTTATAAAAAATGTTTATTAGAAAATGACATTCGAAATTATACTATATACTTAACTTTAAAAGTTATAAAATAAGTAAAGAGTTGTAATACTAGAGATCTTTGTCATTCAAACAAATATCATTGCTGTTTTGGTTTATAAAAAATGTTTATTAGAAAATGACATTCGAAATTATACTGTATACTTAACTTTAAAAGGTATAAAATAAGTAAAGAGTTGTAATACTAGAGATCATTGTCATTTGAACAAATATCATTGCTGTTTTGGTTTATAAAAAATGTTTATTAGAAAATGACATTCGAAATTATACTATATACTTAACTTTAAAAGGTATAAAATAAGTAAAGAGTTGTAATACTAGAGATCTTTGTCATTTAAACAAATATCATTGCTGTTTTGGTTTATAAAATTTTATTAGAAATTAATTATTTTATTAGAAAATGACATTCGAAATTATACTATATACTTAACTTTAAAAGGTATAAAATAAGTAAAGAGTTGTAATACTAGAGATCTTTGTCATTTGAACAAATATCATTGCTGTTTTGGTACTGTATCTGCACACGTAGATGAAACTTCTAAAGTTTTGTTTAAATGATTATTAATCTCAGTAGTGTCGATTGCTACGTTATGATTTGTAACAATAGTTTTATCCGTTGATCCAAAGAACATATTTTTTATAGATAAACATTGCTTTGCTTGTTTTGCAAGACATTTTCTTTTTTTACCGTCCATTTTACCAAATTAGACAAAAATCTGAATAAATAAAAACTGTCGTTAAAAAAAACTTTAAAATCCATTTTGTTGCAAAAATTAATCGAAAACTTGGGACTTTGAAAAATTACGTGATGGCGTAAAGTTAGGCGTAAATTATTCAAAAATATTGGTTGGAACGGGGAAGGAAAGAAGAAGGGCAGAGTTCAGATATAGAAAAATATGTGATGGATCATAACATGCAAAAATTCGTGATAATACAGTTATAATTAAACGTATACATAAATTGAGGAACTTGCATATATAAATAGGTTTACCAAGTTTTAATGCTCTGACATTTCAGTTAGGTTTTTAGCAAACATATCTAAACTTTCTAATTTCTTCAATAGATAACTTTGATTTCTAAGAAATATATTTTAACGTGTTATTGGTTAAACTCATGAATTTCTATTAAGATTTTATCCTTTTTTAAATTTACCACTACTTAATTTCTTTTTTTAATAATTATTTTTAAACAGTTCATAATGGAAGATTGTTTGGTACATACCCAATTGTCATTCTATTCTATTTGAATAATTTTAGACAACATGAAATTGCATTACAACACAAAATAAAATAATTACCCCTTGTCTGTGGAGTGAATCAAATTATCTACATAAAATCGTATAATTATGATTATAATAAGAGATGTATCTCTTGTTATTTATGAAAATGGTTTAATAATTTTTATTTACAATTCAATCACTCTCAATAACAACTTAATCAATAATACTACATTTAAAAAAAAGAAAAAAAAAAAGATTATACGGACTTCAAATAATAACTATGAATGGAAAATGTGTCATACAGAAAATTTAATTTTTCTGATTTCGAAAACAAAACGTATAAAAAGCTTAGATTTCGAATTGTACTCTAAACCCACAATGCCAGGTAGATCACTAACACAATGCAATGTTAAATATGTGTTTACATTCCTATCAAAAAGTTATTAATCGACACAAACATGATCCAAATTGGTTCAGTTAATCTGGAGTTATAAGCGTAAATAAAAATAGATAAACGTTGAATTTTATATATATATGGAGAGATAAAATTTAAATAAAAATCTTTTCTCTATTAAACATAATTTTACGTATGAATTAGATTAATTCATTTCAAGTTTTTAAGAATTAAGAACCATTATATATAAATAATTTAAAATAATGACACTTATTTGAAATGTATATTTGAAGTTTTATGTAATCAGCTGCAACATTTTAATTTGGTATTGACTATAGTATGTAATTGCTGCCAGCTTAGCTTCGTATGGAACCATACCAATTTGTGAAATGGAAATGGCCTCTAACGAAACAACGGTCACTCTTTTTTTGGTGTTGTGACTTGTGTTCCATCATTTGTCAATTTCGTTCGACTGGTAATGTAATTAGAGCTAAAGTCTTTACCGCCTCGAAAAATTGACCCCCTGAGAAGCTTTACTTAAAATTTCTGCTTTTTAAGATGTCCGAACAATATATACTCTGTCGCCAGCGATCTTGGCGGGCCAATATAGTAATGAGTTAATAGCCCATCCACGTCTGGACTATGCGGGTGGTCCTCAGATCTCCTTGGTCCTTTCCTCACCTCGGGCGTTAAGTAGCAGTCATCGGCCGCTTCTCCACAATACCCCATACTTTTCTTAGAATACCTTATCTCCCCGACTAACCGAAAAAGGGAGCGAACGATGGAAACAATTGGGATTCAAATACAATGGGTTAAAAAAAAAAAAAAAAAGAAAAAAAAAAAAAAAGGTTAAAGAAGACGATTACTTATATTGAAAAAAAGAACGAACTTCCATACCGGACCGGCCCATTTTTTACAGACACTGACCCGCCCGGTGATTGCACCGGACAACACTAATGCCAGTACGCCCCTGTTTTAGCCATATCGAAGCCAGAATTCCCAAATCCTTCTAAGTGGGATGGTGTTAAAAGTAAAGGCGAAGGACTTTCCTCGTTTACTGAAAGATTAATTATTTATAGCAAGTGCAAGATGGCTAGAAAAGTTTAAAGCAAGACACAATATTGTCTTCCAGACTCCACATGAACAAGCAAAAGATGTCTGATGAAGTATAGTCCGAGAGGCGACTGCAATTTTTGGACCTCATCGAACATCATTCTGAATTTTTTATAGAAATTGGGGAAAAGTGAGTAGATTATGAATCCACTGGTCTGCCGTGGTAAAAATGGCCGAAACTGGTCCAAAATCGACTTGGAATGAGTTGAACTAAAATCCGATTGCCAAATATGTCATAACTTGCCAAAAAGAGAACAACCTTTTTCGCCTGGCAACCCACTATATTTTGATTTTCAATGAAAAAAAGGGCAAACGATTTCTGATCTCTGGCTCGGTAAAACTTGTATTTTTTAAAAGTAAGCCAAATTGGCGACATCAGTTACGTCATCAGTGACGTAATGTTTATTGCCAACTTGGCTCCCTTTTAATAGATGCAAGTAGACCGTCGCCAGATATCTGAATCGTCTGCAACCTTCTTAATTGAAAATTAAAAAGCGAGGGTTACCAAATAAAAAGAAAATGCTCATTATTTGGCAAGTTATGGCGCATTTAGCAAATGGATTTAGTTCATACTTATGAAAAGTCGATTTTTGACCAGTTTCGGCCATTTTTGCCACGGCAGACCAGTGGATTCGTAATCTGTCACTTTTCCCCAATTTCTATAAAAAGTTCAGAATGATGTTCGATGGGGTCCAAAAATTGCAGTCGCCTCTCAGTCTAGTATGCCTTGAATAGAAAATAGCTTCCGAATGACTTCCTATAACTCGAACTTCGGATAACTCGAAAAATTTGGCCAGTCCCTTGAACTTCGAGTTATTGCGAGTTGATTGTATGTTATTCTTTTTTTTCAAATAATTAAAAAATAATAATTTTCATTATTAGTACAATGAGGTACAAAAAAAAAAAAAAAAGTGATTTTTTTTGTTTCAACGTGACATTGCGATTTGACTTAACTTTTAATAAAAAGAATTTAAACTGTACTTCCAGATTACTCCGTTTTAGTCGATGCCATTTCTGGGACGATGGCGGTCGAAATAGTTCAGTTTATTTTATGATATAGTCGATGGCTGTGGCGGTATTTATTGCAGCCAATCTTAATAAATTGTCCAAATGAGATTCAGTTAAGTTATTTCTGTATTCAGTGGTGTAGTGTAAAATAAAAAGGTATGGGAACGCTATGTCGCATCGTTATAAACGTATACTTTTGTTTTTTTCTGTGTGTGTGTGTGTGTGGGGGGGGGGGGGAGTGAAAATTGCAACTAAGAATAAATAACTTTCTTAATTTTACTTTAATAATCTCAAAACAGATAATGAGCTCCTCAAAATTGAAAAGAAAAACATGTGTGTTTAGGCTTTTTTATTTAAATATCTTTTTAAAACTATTAAATCATCTGGATTTTTTAACAATTGGCTTTGCACAACCCATTTTAACAGATTATTTGATACTTTATAAATGGATTAGAAGATCTTTTCAAACATATTATTGACACAAATTTTTAAATAGATTTTTTGCAACAATTTTTAAACAAATTATGTACAATTTATTTTAAACCGATTATTTACATGATTTCTTAAACAATTATCATTCAGAAAAATTTCCATAAGAGATCGAGTTTCGATTGGCTATATGTGTGGGTTGCCGTGCCTCTTTCAAGTGTTTGCAAATTCTTGAACTTGCTTGCTCAGCTCTGAAGTTGCATATCGAAAACGGCAGCATATAATATAGTTCTCACGAAAGAACCGTTTCGTTTTCTTTCTTGACTGTGTGTTTAATGTCCCGTAATAAAAAAAAAAAAAAAAAAAAAAAAAAAAAAAAAATTAGGTGAGGGAACGCCGTTCCGCCTTCTAAAAAGGTAAAGGATCGCCGTTCCCACGCGTTCCCGCTCCACTACACCCCTGTCTGTATTTATTCTTGATGAAAATTAGATCGAGGGAAGCTTCTTCATATAGTTTATTCGGACACGTAGTAGAGAACTCTGTTCTACAAAGTTAACGCATATATACTATTTCGAACAAATTACAATTATGTAAAATAACATGGTTCCCACTCAAATCACAGAATGAAAATCAATGACTTCTCAATGACTTTTAAGGACCAAATTAATGTTTTTAAGGACCTATGAAAATTCGTTTTCAGGCATCATGTTTATATATACATTTTTAATAAAGTATATTCTACCAAAAAAGTTACAAGTTGGTGTATGGCGTAATACAAGTATGTCGGAAAATTCTGATACGGTGCAGATAAGTGGCGGTCACGCGGGGATAGCAAGTCCGAGTTGTATTTTTATAAATTTTGCAGTTGGACAAAATCTGTAAAAAATTAGGGACTTTTAAGGACCTCTAAACATTTTCAAGGACTTTTAAGCACCTCTAAGCATTTTCAAGCACTTTCAAGGCCTTGAAAACAAGTTCAAAAATATTAAGCACTTTTAATGACCGTGGGAACCCTGAATAAGTCCGTACCTTGAAATTTGACTTTTTTTTTTTTTTTAATCTTCTGTGGTGACGGCGGCCCTCATAAATCTGTCGCGGCCCGCGTACTGGTTAACACTGTAGTAAATGGTCGTGGTTTAAGACAACGAAATTACTCCTGAATTAAACAATGATAATTTTTATCAGAGGCAATCAAAGAAACAGATGATATTTACATTATTTTATGAAGGTGCCATGGATTTTGTTAGAATATGTATTGGGATATCGTTAATGGTATGTATTTTCACTTATGTCTTAGGTTAGTCCAGATTTAGAATAGTGCTGCCCTCTATGAGGACAATTAAGATCATCAATCGAGGTTCCGTACTCCTTAAATCGGTTTAACATAAAACTTTTAAAAAAGAAGTAAGAGACTTTTCCTAAGTATTTATTTTATTATTATTAGATAGTTAAAATATTGAGTCTTTGTAAGTGTGAGACTAAAACAGTAATTTTGTAAATAAACTAGGGGTGTGGAACATCGCACAATTTTCAATTACACTATAATACAGACGGGGATTTGCGTCGTTTACCGTTATTATATTTTCATCATTTATTTAGAAAAAATGGCCAGTATGGCGATATTTTTTGCGATAATTCTTGTATGGATCTTTTTTTTTTTTTTTTAGATCAAAAATGAGGATTTTGGCGATATACTTGTCGATAATTCTTATATTATTCTTTCCTTTAAGTGAAACTGGGGGAGGGAAGAAAGAACGATCGTTGATGGGGTATGCTCAAGGAAAGAGAACTCTGTGTTGAAGGCATTCGTTTTTCAACTTTTTACACCATTGAAGCATTTTAACAAGAATTTCGGAGGTGGGGATGTTTAGAACACCTTAAGAAGCATTGGCCCAGCGATTTTTGTCAAAATTGTTGGAGCCGTTTTTTAGCAATCATTCAAAAACATGATTTTTTCAATGGCAGCTACATCATGCGCATGTGCGATTTTGACGAAAACCTTAATGGTAGGTCCCATGGCCACCAGCAATCCGCATACTAAATTTGAACATCGTAGGTTAATTTGTTCGGGAGTTATACTGACCACAGACAGACACCCATGCACACAGACATTTTTTCTAAATCACATTTTTTGAAATCAGTGTGTTCCAAAATGTGGATAAATGCAAAAAATCAAACAAAAAAACACGATTTTTTTTTTAAATAACATATGTATGGAATTGATTTCATACAAATTACTTATTTTGTTACGAAAGTGAAACGTGTGAGCCATTAATGTTATTTGAAAGGAGGAGTTGATCACATACAAGGGATATCACACGCAATCGCAGGCAAGGCGACTAAATTTTTGTGGAAACATTGATTTTTTAAAAATGAGTATTGGATTTCCTACAGAAACATTAACAAATAGAAATGAATTCATTTTACGTTCAAATGAATCACTCTCTTACTCTTTCTTAAATCCTTTATATTAACTTCAATTTTTTGTGTCGATGACGGGCAAATCTGTAGAGGCCTAATTAACCCTCTTTCCGTGATCTAATTGAGCTTAAACTTGGCAGATAGATTCGATGTCGATTACAATGCATTCTATCAAATTTTGAAGGCTGTGACTGTCACTAAAAGGTTGCTTTTACGGAATACTAATAACCAACTTGCCATGATCCAATCGCGTTAAAATAACATTTAACCGACCATTGAAGAAATTCTTTCCTGTTGCTAAATTTTTTTTATAAATAAATAATACAATTACTTTAATCCGAATGAATAAAAGGTACTTGGATGCGAGTGCATAAATTCACGTTCTTATTTAATAAATATTGAAACGTAGTTTGCCGCACATTTTGCTGATAGAAATGTTTTTGATACTTAAAATTAGATGCAAACACCAAGCACACGCTGTTTACAGAATCGGCGCTGTGTTAACGAATGTAAAAATTGGCAATGTATAAAAAGGATTTATATTAAAAACTTTATTTTTAAGGGTTGTAATAGTTTTCATTTTATTTTTAAAAAGCGGTTTCAAATATTACTTTTTAGGTTGATTACACGGACATCTTAACCAACTTTAGTGTTTTGGTTTAGTTTACTGAAAGGCGAGAAAGCAAGAATTTAAAATTTGGTGGCATATAGTAACAGTATTCTCTCCCAATGAAGGCTGGCGATAGATCTGGCAATAGCTTCTAGAACGCGAGGTTGCGGGTTCGAGTCCCGTGTAAGGCATGGGTTGGTTGGTTGTTTTCATATTATCTGGAGCCGTCAGCAACACGAGGGCTATAATGCGCCGAAACATTCGTCATTAGACAAGCCAACATACATTTACAAACACCCATGCCTAACACGGGACTCGAACCCGCAACCTCGCGGTCTAGAAGCTAGCACGCTAACCACTATACCGTTTGGTCGGCGTAAAGGCATGGGTGATTGTAAATGTATGTTGGCTTGTCAAATGACGAATGTTTCTGTGTATTATAGCCCTTGTGTTGCTGACGGTGCCAGATAATCTGAAAACAACCAAGACTTGGCAATACTTTATTAATCTGGAGATTTAATAAACAAGACCATGTTTTATTGTTTTATTTTGGAATATTTACTATCAGTAAATCCTTTAACTAAGCTATATTGTATGTCTGATCGTGTAACTATCGTATGCAAATTATTTTCTATTTCTATATACGTGTATATATATATTTACTCGACCAACCCTGTTGGGCCTTGAGCCTGTCGTTGGTCTTAAAATTTGTATTTGTATTAGAGGTAAAAAAAAAAAATATATATATATATAAATTTTGCAGCATTATTTTGAACTGCAAAAATAGCTGAATAAGAATATATTTGTGTATAATGTGTGTAGAGAACAGGTGACGCAGCCAGAAGTTTGTCTGGGTGGGTTTAAGACAAGTTTAGCCCGATAAAGTTCTATAAAATCCACCAAAATAATAAAATTGTAGAAAAAGCAAAACTTCTTATAAAAAAAAAAAGCGGAAATCCACTTAAACGTGGAAGATTTTCACTCCTGAATTATATATAAATTATTGATTCATTTATTAAGTTTTAATTTTGTTTCGAAAGTAACTTGTTACTAGTTAATTTATATAAGTGAATGAATTGTTAAAAATTTGACTTATTGCATTATATTGAGTGAAATAATCAAAGACTGATTTTAAAAATTGAAAGCGCCAATTTATTACAATTGCAGATGGTTGCGATTCAATTTGGGTTAGCTTCATTAAATGTGCCCGAGCCATTCAATTCTCGATGCCGTAACTGCTTGCAGTGATTCTATTGTTATAAAATTTTTATTCAAAGTGTGATTGATGCAGATACAGTGGTGGTTTCGAGTATTTTTTTCTGCTAAGATTTGAAAAATGAAAAAATTTTGTATTTTTGAGCAGTTTTTTAACCTTCTAAAGATTATTTTTTCCTCCAATGCTAATTTAAATACTTCATTTATTACCAAACTACAAAACAATTATTGTCCTAACACATAATAATTCTAACCATTCGTTAAGATTAATATGTGTTACATGTTATAGATGCTGAAGAACTTAATTAATAAACACATCCTCCAATCTATTACCAGAGTACAATACTTAAAAAAAAAAAAAAAAAAAAAATAATAATAATAATAAAAAAAAATCAATGGCGCTTTATTTTAGATCCAAAAAGTCTCGAAATAAAATTAGTTCTTAAGAGGGATTTCGACTCTTTATTTAAATAAAAAAATCAACTAATTACAACAGAGCAGTTTTTTGTCCTGTCAATTGGAACAAAAGATATGGACTGTGTTCTGATTGTTTGATGAGATGTAAATAGTCAGCTTATTCATTTTTGCCTTTGTAGTATAATTTACATCAATGCATAAATGATTAGGATAAATAAAATATTATTTTATTTATTTATTAAACTATTTTTCTTTAGTACGTGAAGCAGGATTGTAATTCAAAATCAACCAGTTCTGTGATTCCATTCAAAAATACATTACAGAACAAAAACATTATACATTAACATAACAAAGTACAATGTTATTCAACAAAAAAGAATACATCAATGATACAAATAAATAGATAGTACAAATAGTATAAATGTATTAAAAAATAAGATAAACAGTATATAAATAAAAAGTTGAAATATACAGGGTGTCACAAAAGGTCATGTCCAAACGGCACACATGGTTGTGTCAGGTCATGAGGAAGCAGAATAACATAGGAAAGGGGGATCGGAAACGCAATTTTGACAGTGAAATTTCATCGTAACCGTCACGCAAAGAAAAGATAACAAACGGTGTAAAAAATCTTTATTTTACAACAAAACAGTACCAAATAAAAAAGAAAAATGCTACAAATCATAGTAAGTGCTCAAAATTGGCCCCATCAGCTGCTCTTCACATCTGCGACGCATGGAATCGCGAACTCGTTCGAATTGGCCAGTAGTCTCCCGGACACGTGCCGCCGCTTCAACGATATGTGCGATGAGGTCCATGTCCGATGGAACGGGTGTCTCGTACACCAGACACTTCAGGTATCCCCAGAGGTAAAAATCCAGGGGGGCTAGGTCCGGGGATCGTGGTGGCCACGGTACTGTGCCGGCTCTCTGCAACGTCCGCGCTTCGATTAATCCGACTGCTCGCGCTTTCGTCTGCTAGCGCTTATTGCCCTCTAGCGGATTACAATCGCGTTTCCGACCCCCCTTTCCTATGTAATTCTGCTTCCTCATGACTTGACACAACCATGTGTGCCGTTTGGACATGACCTTTTATGACACCCTGTATAAGAACAAAATAAAGTGAACAGTACATTGGGAACTGAGATACATGTAAACGTTTCATATGATACATAAGGGTAGACGCAAAATTCAGGATAAAAAAGTTTCCTGACAATTTCCTGATTGCCTCGATAGATTTCTAAAAATTCCCTGTTTTTACGACAAACTTTTTTTCAAATTTCTCTAATTTTACCAGGTGTGTAGCCACTCCGATCAATAATAAAAGGAAATATGGTGAACATTTTGCAAAGAATAATTTTAGCGGTGATAAAAAGTTTAAATTATTGCATAACATTAAACTTATAACGATTACCATCACAATTCTTCAGGTGAATGGCACCAAAATACGAATGAATAGAAAAACATGATTCAAACAATGATGGAAAATTTTCCTGATTTTCGTGTAATTTAAAGAAATTCTCTGATATTTTCCTTATTTTTTCTAGAGAAATGCTCCCTGGCGTTTCCCTGATTTTCACGTTCTGTGGCCACACAGTACAAAAACAGTAGAATAAAATAAGTAAGCAAATATAAACAATTAAATCATAATTTTACTGTTCATCAAATAAAATGACTAAAATTACTCAAACAACTACAAAATCAGCTAAGAGCTCAAAATGTAGAACTTCAGTGAAGACAGAATTTTGTTCTAAATTTTTCTTAGAATTTTATCACAAATCAATTTTACAATTACCTTTGACAACTATAAACCTAATATTTCATTTTTCATGCATTGTTTGGCTTTTCAAAGAGTTGTGGTGTGAGAAATCGTGAAGCATTAAGTCCATACAAAATATTGGAACTTATTAAAAGATCAGGATAAACAAAATTTTACAACTTATTCTTATTCTATAAATTGAAAAAGCTTTTCAATTAAGTTCTGTAAAATACCACTTTATACATATTAAAAAGAATATCACATACATATAGAATAAATGGAATAATAACATTTATATAAAATGCATCAATCACTGTCAAATAAAATTTGTTAACATAAAAATATATTACCTTAATCATGAAAAATATTATACTAGGACACAAAAATGTTTTATTCGATTACTTTTTCTTCTTTTGCATCTCAAGAAAAGCAATAACTTGGAAGTAATATTTTTCTATATTAAAAAAAAACAACAAAAAAAAAAACTATCGCTGTGCACGATTCTCTGTCTCACAGCGTAGGAAATATTGCATTTAAAAGTATTTTTTTGCATTTTTGTAACAAAATTGTGACAAATGAATTTATTTATAAGCATTTGTCATAAATTAATATAGCGAAACTTGAAGTATTACTACAGCTCGTAGAATAAATACAGTCTAAAGATTTGGGCAATCATCTATAGTCACAACATCACCACATCAAACTATTTCAAGCAGCACTGTCCGAGAACAAGATAGTTCAGCCATTTTCTTTCCTCCGCAATGCTGGTTACATACAGTTCTACAGGCTTGCACATATGCAGGTCCTTGGTAGTGTCCAACAGAAATGTTTGGAAAAACTTCCGAGAAACCAAAATAAAAATTGAATTCTTAAATATTTACATGAAAATTTTTGCTGAAGATAAAAAACAGTGATTTTTTTACCCATTTTAACCCACCTTACCCTGTCCTTAAACTTAATTCAAGTATTCTTGCGGTACAAATAAAAGGTTGTTTAATTGTCATTTTGCTTTTCTATTTCATATTTAGGAACTGTTAGTACTGTACCATCCATTTCTTCTATAACCGTCAAGCAACATCCCAAGCGCGATAACCTACAAAAAATGGAATATTACCAATGTATGCACATCAATAACACTTAAATCAAATCTATGGGATTCATTTAATTAGTATCCCATTTGCCTAATAACACAATGTGTATAATTTCTTTTAATCAATTAAACAATATGATTAAAAAAATATCTAAACTGCTGGAATTCTTTATTTGTGGGGAACAGAAAAACCTTAATGAGCATTTTAACAAGTCAAACATTCAATATATTAACAAATCTAGGAAACCATGATTGGTTCCATGAAAAAACACTATTAGTCAAAATCATGTTAGTGATCGAGCAAATTGATTGTTTTATTTTGAAGAATTTGATTAAAATCGATCATCTGTAACATTTTGATTAAGGATTTTAATTAAATTATTGTACCCTTAATTTATTTTTGCACATTATTCATATACAGGAAAACAGCGATTATCTGAGTTTTCACCTTAACTGAGGCATCAAATATTTCTAAATTTTTTTTTTTATTGGTTGTACATTTCGAACTACTTTTTAACTGCTGAAAAAGTTCTGAATTTGATATCACATAAACACACAGGAAAATGAAATCCAACACTTTGCCCTTAACCCTTCATTGTATCGCGTATCTCTCTACACTCTTCTTTAGAAAGGAGAGTATAGCAATGCTCAAAGTCAGGTTTCCGATTTAAGCTAAGCTTTTAGGTCAAGGTGTTTTGGAGAACATGAAAAGAACTCGGGGAAGGGGGGGGGGGGGGGGGGGGCAACCAGAAAATTTCTGTGGAAGGGGTTTTCAATCAAACTCTAAGTTAGCTCCAGTATTTCTCTATATAAAAAACAACTTCCACGCAGAACTTTCTCATGCCCTATTTGTCGCATGCTAACAATATTTTTGAAGTTTCCTTCATCTGTCACTTACATATATATCGCAAAATGTTAAAATACTTGTTGTTCAGTTTTCGAGTCATACAAATCAAAAATATTAAAATACTTTTTGTTCAGTTTTCGAGTCATACAAATCAAAAATATTAAAATACTTTTTGTTCAGTTTTCGAGTCATACAAATCAAAAATATTAAAATACTTTTTGTTCAGTTTTCGAGTCATACAAAACAACTAAACACAGCACTATATTTTATCTAGATCCCGTATTATCCATATTTTCTAGATTATAAACTAGCACAAAATTTTTCTTGTATGTTTAAATTTAATTCGAAAAGGAGTAATATTTTAGGTAAATAGACAAATACCAATATGAGACTGATTTTATTATACTTTTATGGTGCTTTAAATATACAGACATGTAATACTGAAACGCTATAACAACATTTGAAAAACAAAAATTTCCATTTCTCTTAAACAACACTTTCAGGGTTCCCATTACAATCACAGAATGAAAATCAATGACTTTTAAGGACCTAAATAATGTTTTAAAGGACCTTTGAAAATTTGTTTTCAGGTATCATGTCTATATATAACTTTTTAAAAAGGTATATTCTACCAAATAAGTTACAAGATGGTGCATGCATAGTACAAATATAGCTGAGAATTCTGATACAGAGCGGATAAGTGGCAGTCACACGGGAAGAGCAAGTCTGAGTTGTATTTTTATAAATTTTGCAGTGAGGCACACAATACCTGCAAAAATTAAGGACTTTTAAGGACCTCTAAGCATTTTCAAGTATTTCAAGGCCTTGAAAACAAGTTCAAAATTATTAAGCACTTTTAATGACAGTGGGAACCTTGACTTTATAATGCACCTAAGTAGACTAAAAATACTGCATAATGATTTTTAGATGCTAGGCGTTTTACAAATATTGTTTCAAAGTTCTTGGACCAAATAGCTGCAATACAGTAGGCAAACTCTGCTTGAGTTATGGTAGATTAAATACGTATGCTTTTGAAACTATTTACGATTTCTAAAAATTTCTTTCTCTGATATTTTTTTCATGATGTTTGCAATTCTAGAGGGGTTCTGACCCTAAAAACCTATCCCCTGGTTGCGTTTCCAAAAGAAAGTATCAAAAAAATTAATAAAAGTTCCTATTGAAGGAATTGAAGAAAATAAAATTATCCCCAAGACACTTAAAAGTGTTAATCTAAAAGAGATGTTCACTAGATGGTTGAGGCATGGGATAAAGTAAAATCAGCCACCACAATAAAGTTGTGGAAGAAAATTATCGATACACAGAATGCAAAACACGGACAGTCCAATGAAGGTAGCGATGAGCTTTTGGATTTGGACATGAATCTGCCATTGTTTAGGCCAATCAACAAAGAGGATATACACAACTGGATAAACGCTGACAAACAGCAAGGAAAATGAAACTAGCTGTGATGATGGAAACAGTGACAAAAAAAAATCAACAAATGAAAATTTCCTTATACAGATGGGCCAAAAAGTGCTATTAAATATATAGAACAATAAGAACAGAAACCAGCAATCCTGTTATCCTTAAAAAAATGGTGAAATATTACTGCTGAAAAAGGCCAAACTAACATAAAAAAAAAAAAAAAACATTTAAGAAGTTTTTTAAGTAAAAGAACTCTTTAAATATCATAAGAATAAGAATGGTCTATTGCGTATCTGCATAACATTTGTATTTGTTAAAATATTACATTTAAATCGACACAATTAGTTTTATTTACAATTTTTGCTTTAACCGAGTTTCTTGGTTATCCGAGTAAGTTATGGTCCATATTGACTCAAACAACCAGGACTCTACTGTATTTGTTCAAACATTGCTAAAATTAATACAGCAGTCAAAATTATTTTTTTAAATCAGGTGCAAAAGTGCACCCAAGTCACAAGACTTGGATGCACTAAATACCACTTAGGTGCACACATTAACTATCTCAGAATATATACTGAATAGAAAGTAAACTTCAACATTAAAAAAAAAATGGATGAAGTGAAAGTGCAGCAATTATATTTAATCATGTAAGCTACAGAATTGCAACTTTTCAAAATAACTGAACATTTGTTTGTAATAAACAAAAAAGTACTAAGTTTTTAATTAAATCATTATACAGTTAAAAATGTTTTAACTAGTTAGGTGCATTGAACGCATTCAGGTTAAACACTTATGAGTACAAATAAAATTTTGTGTGTATCCATTAATTTTAGATCCTGAATTAATATGAGTGGTTAATATGAGTAATTAATATAAGTTAAAGTTAGTTGAATATGACTTTTATTAATATGACTTAAAATATTGTATCCATCCATTCTTGTTTGTTAAATATTTTGCATGCTATTTGCTTTGAAAACAAGCATATTACTTAAGGTGATATGAGTATAAACATTATGAAATATAAATTATTTATTAGTTCTACATAAATAGTATCTTATCAAATGTTTATAACAGTTAAAATTATCTTATCAAGTGGTACTTAAATACTGTTCGAGGGATATGGTTCAAAAGAAGTGATAATGGACTGTATAAATTTTTTTGATTTTCTAATAGTTTATTTCTCCCTGTAAATGCAATATTTATTTAAAGTGCGAGTCTATTGTTAGCCACCCGTTGGCTTAGTGAATTCAGACACATGCTCACGCATCTGATAAGATAAGATCGAATAATATTAAAAAAAAAAAGTTTTTAATATAAATCCTTTATATGGATTGCCAATTTTTATGCGCAATTGCAACTTCTTGTGCTCAGATCGAGATTTCATATTGTTTGACCATTAAGAACAAAAGATCTGTGCCGAACTATTTACACACTTTTTCTGCCCCCAAAACTTGACTAAACACATTGTCATCTACGAGTCGAGGTGAGATTCAGCTGGATTGGAAGAAAAAAAGTGGGCTAATTAAGCCCTCCGAAGATTTTACCTATTCAATTATAATAGGGGAAGGTTTCAGCAATTAAATATCGCCAAATTGAACATGCTTGAATCAAGCTAGGTATCTGGATAATAGAATGTGAGTAAAAACTGATAACTCTGACATAAGGCAATAAAAAAAAATCTTTTATTTATTTTGATCAAAACAATTTTGGCAACAAGAAAGAATTTCCACAATGATCGGTTATTAGTATTCTGAAGGGATTATAGAAGCGGGTGTAAAAGCAATTTTTAGTGCGAGTGACAGCCCCCAAAATTTGATAGAATGCATTGTCATTGACATCGAATCTGTCTGCTAAGTTTCAGCCCGATTGGATTACAGCAAGTGGGTTAATTAGGCTTCCGAAGATTTACCCGGGTAGTGATAAACATACACACCCAATCGAATTTAATACAAAGAATTTAAAAAGAGAGAGCTGTCCATGACTCTACAGGTGATCGAAATGGAGTTAATTCCTCAAATAATGGGGTTACCAACAACTCAAATTAGAAAATGCGAAGTAGAGCCAATGAAATGAAAGAATATCAATTTGGCGATTGGATTCTATCTTGCTCTAGACACACAAGCATAAACCAATACTTTACACCAATCTATATATTTAATAGGCAATACTTTTTTTGGGGTTAGTCCGTCCGCCTAAACTGCTCAACCAATTTCAATGATCAAGGTGTCATTTTAAAGGAAATAAGCTGTAGATTTGCCAAAACGTCCCAAAATAATTTCAATATTTTCCATCATTAAGCTACTACAAAGCCTCAATGATTTTGAATATATGAATGGCAACATCCTTACGTATGTAAACAACAAACCCATTGCTAATTTTAAAGCTTTTTTTTAAACTCTTCGTTTAAAAGTTGATTTTTTCTGTTTTTCTGAAGCATTTTTGTATTACAGTAATTATTATTTTGAAGTATTTCTATCCAGAAAATACCTCGCGTTGGACGTCGTTCTCTAACGGGGCGACGTGAACGAAACAATCACTCTCGGCGTAATACGTATGTTGGCGGATAGTATATTTAACTTTCTATTATGAAACTTGCAATTTGGGTGTTTTCTCTATTAGGCCTTACATTAAATTTATAAAAATTTGGTTAAATTTTTTATGGCTGGCAAACCTATTCGAGCGCAGCAAGATGTTTTAACCACGCAGCGAGGCGTTTGGGGTTGGCGAGCGTTAGCGAGCAGGGGGTGAAGCCCTCTAGTATATTTTAATTGTTTTTGGTTTCACAGATATGGGAGTTCCTTTTACATGTAATTTTTGTTGTCAAAACAACTTTTACTATGAACACCTTAACTAGTCATTTTTCCCAGCTATATCAACCCACTGTGGAGAACAATGTTACAGTTGGTGTAAAAGTTTGCCATTCGTGCTGTTTTGTCAAGTGTTAACTTTTTCTCAGTGTACAATTGTCTTAATTTTCTTTTGCTAAGACTCAATAGCTTAAAAACCAGAAATTACAACTTTCTAACCATTAACAAGTAGGTAAAATAAAATTTATAGGACTGTATCCAAACAATGTCTAAAATGTACATTTTAACAATATTATAAACATTTGCATCTGACTAAAAAAAAGCATGGTTAATGTACACTTTGAAAAATTCTGAAGACAACATCCAAATTTAAGCATTTCTAAGTGATTAGGGCAGTGAAAAACCATGATTAGAGTTGGAGCAATACCAGTAGCATGAAAAATGGTGACATAAGATACAAAGAAACAATCAATAAAGATAGAGCCATACGTTATTTGCTTGATAAATTTCAAGAAAAATAGTTTTTACAGTGCAAAAAAGTGACATTTAAACTGAGATACTTATTTGATAAATGTTAAATTTATTTATTATTTTTCAATAAAATTAAAATGTTTTGCTTTACTGTTATATCCATGTTCTTATAGTGTGTCAACACATGTTTCTTTGTTTGAGTCTTGCACCAGCATTTTTCACGCTACTTCATACCTGCCAACATTGGTATTTTCAAATTAGTACAATTTTTACGGAACAAATATTTGCATTCCTATGATTCATGGAAAGTCAAATAGCGACAATATTTATGAATGTAATATAGAAATAATAGTAATTCACTTGCAAATGAAAAAAAAAAAAAAAAAAAAAATGCATAATATTTAATTGCTCCCAAATATAACAAATTGTTACATTTTAGCACAGAATGGAAATTATAAAATAAAAAAACTAACCAGGATTTAAAAATTAATCAAATTTAAACTATACGATGAAATCTCTGAAGAGGTTTTACACACAATTAACATGCTTTATGGCACAAAAACTACAGTGAAACATACAAGGAGTCAGTGGTATTCAAAGTGTTTAATCACACGCACAAATATCAATTATGCATGCTTTCGAATTCTTATTATTACATTTGTTGTTGTCACTGTGTTTTTTAGAATTGATATGAACTATGACATCAGTAAATCCTCCATGAGAAATCTTAATATCAGATGCATAGATAGAGCAGAATGCAAAATTTGTTCATTTGCTTGAATTTATGATGATTTGAAATAAACTGCTTGGTATAAGACTCCAAAAAACTTGATTAAAAAAAAAAACCGGTTTTAAGGAAAAAACGAAAAGTACTGTGAAATCCGTACGATTTTTTTAGCTGTTCGTACAACCGTACAAAATAGTAAAAATCCGTACATTGTACGGATAATCAGTACAAGTTGGCAGGTATGCTACTTGTACCTTTACAACATCATTCATGATTTTTTTAAAGCTCTAATAATTTATCAACATATTAGAGTCGGTAATATTTAAAAAATGTTTCGCTGTAGCTATAAAAGATTGATGTTTGTTCATTCTTGAGACCAATACTTCGAAATAATTATGTTTTAAATTTCATTCAGATTCGTTGTTACCTAGTAGCTTGTGTAAATTAATGGGAAGTTTATTATTTATATGATATTGTTGGTCTCAAAATGGTTAAATGAAACAAATTCAAACTTACACACATTAGTTTGAATCAATTGAACTTGTTTTAGATACAATTTTTGAAAGAATAATTGAATACTATTCAGAGTTTTATAAAGGAAAAACTTACTTTAAATCATGACAAGTTTCGTCTAATGCATCTCTTTCATGTTGTGATACTTCTCCCAGCTTACCTATAAGGTTCTCGGTGACAATTACGTGACATGATGCACATGAAATAGTTCCTTCACATAGTCCTATAACACAAAAGAACACTGGTGAAAAAAACAACTCATTGTTGAAATCTATGATGAAAGTTCAAACAGTACATTGTATTTAATTATACATGGTCTTACAGAAAGGAATCTTTAATAGACTGAGAAGCGACTGCAAGTTTAAGCACCCCTTCGAACATCATTCAGGGATCCAACTCTCATTGAATAAAAACAATCAAGGACTTTCAAGGACCTTTTTAAGAAAAATCAAGGACCTTTTTAAGAAAATTCAAGGACCTTATCCTTTTTTCAAGGATTTTCAAAGATCAAATTTCACACAAAAAAAAATTCAAGGACTTTCCAGGACCGTTGGAACCCTTTCATTCTGTATTTTTTATAGAATGTGGAGAAAAGTTAGAAGATTATGAATGTACTGGTCTGCGGGGACAAAAATGGTTGAAACTGGTCAAAGGTCAAAAAGTGACTTTGAATTAGTTGAATTGAATGCGATTGCCAAGTAACGCACATTTTTTTTTATTTGATATCCCACCACTCTTGAATTCGCACTGAGGAAGGGAGCAGGCGATTTCTTCTCGCTGGCGAAAGATATTCCCATCTTTTAATAGTGAGCCAAGTAGGCAATAAATATTACGTAATCGATGACGCAATATTTAGCGATAATTTGTCTCACTTTTAAAAGATGCAAGTAAGACGTCGCCAGCAGGGGTGTAGTGGAGCGGGAACGGCGATCCTTTACCTTTTTAAAAGGCGGAACGGCGTTCCCTCACCTAAATTTTTTTTAAATTCGTAATTTTTTTTCTTCTTTACGTGGCGTTAAACGCAAAGTCATGTAGGAAAACGAAAAAGTCATTTCATGAGAAATCTGCTTTCGTTTGCGATCCACAACTTCAGAACTGAGCAGGCAAGTTCAAGTATTTGTAAAACACTTAAGAGACGCTGCAACAGACACATGGCCATTTTTCCTTCATTAGAAATGAACTGACATATATGTTTACATCTAGCTAAGATTTATCATGTGTATGGATTGATCCAATGGCAGTTATCTTCTTTTTCAACGAATGATAAATATTTGTGGATGAATTCAAGACTTCAAATTTGTATGGTTCGTCATGTATGCAAACTAAAACTTCCATACCCAAATTCACGCCAACCATCTACATTTTCAATGAACAAAACTGTGGTTTTGCACATATAAACTTGCCATATAACTTAATAGTTTTAAAAAATTATTTAAACAAAAGAAGTCTACACACTCAATTTTTATTTTTTATTTTTGAGGTGCTCATTAGCTGTTTTGAGATTATTATTAAAGTTATTAATTAATTATAGTTGTCATTTTCACTCCCCCCCCCCCCTCACACACAGAGAAAAAAAATACTTTTGTAACGACGCGACCTACCGTTCCCACACCTTTTTATTTTACACTACACCACTGGTCGCCAGAGATCTGAATCGTCTGCAATCTTCCTCATTAAAGATTAAAGAGCAGGGGGTTACCAAATAAAAAAAAAGAATGTGATTTATTTGGCAAGTTATGACACATTTGGCAATCGGATTCAGTTCAACTAATTCAAAGTCAATTTGTGACCTGTTCCGGCCATTTTTGCCCTGGCAGACCAGTACATTCATAGTGTACTAACTTTTCTACACATTCTATAAAAAGAATTCAGAATTAAGTTCGATAGTGTACCGAAACTTGCAGTCGCATTCTGGACGTTGAAATGCCATAACTGTAAAGAAGTTAGAGACAGAAAGATGAGGTAAGTATTGTGTTGGATAGACAGTTATGGAATTTTAAATACACTGTTTGGCAAATTAACGAGTGGGAGTAGATTTAATGATGGCTAACATTTGGTTTATTGATGAGATGCATTTTTACTTTCAATGGACGATTCCCGCATTTTTTAAAAACGAGTTAAATTGTTTATATTTATGAAGAATTTCTTTTCGATTCCAAATATTCAAACAAAAGTTCTGTAAAAAAATTAGTTATTTAAATATTAAAAAAAGAAAATGTCCTGAAACCCAGTCTGATTTAAATGATCCGCTATGGCTGTAGTGTCACTACATTCTTTCGTTTCTATGGTTATCCTGAGGTTTCTGCCAAATAGTTGGTGTGTGTTTGGTAGACAATTGCCATATCCTCTATCGGTTGGCGCAATTTGCGAGAAACTTGCAAAACTGGTTTCCGCTGCTGCATTTCAAGCTAAGTTGTTTCAGATGCAGTGACGTCACTTTGATTTGAGCCAAATATGTCGTTTTCCAGCCGAAATCTAACAAGCGATTTTAGGTTGCAAATTAAAAAAAAAAAAAAAAGAAAAAGCGCAGTGATCAGAAAGTTTTTTGCTTATGGCCTTTTTGAAGCATTTAAAATTGAATAATAATAAAAAAAAGAGGGAATTGTCCATTACCTATATGTTTACATAAGGTAATGAAAGTATAGCTTTCGGTAGATTTTTTAATTTATTTTTTTATTTTTTGATGTTTTGAAGCCAGCAATTGCTAAAAAGCGGCTCAAACGATTTTGATTAAATTCTCTGTGCTAATGCCTCTTAAGGTTCTAATTGTCTCCACCATCAAAATTCTTGTAGAAATGCGATAAAAGCGTAAAAAGTTGAAAAACGAGTGCGTTTAACACAGAGCTCACCACCCTTGAGCATCGCCCATCAACGCTTGATATTTTTCTGTTTCACGCACAAGAAAGGACAATGTAATGTCTATCAAATAACATTGCCATCTTGGCGAGTTTTTTCTTCCCAAGTAAAAATTATTGCCAAACTGGCAATTTTTATTTAAATGAGTGAAAATCTGAAAATGGTAAATAATACCACAAATGTTAATGCAATGACTGTTATTATAGTGTAAATGAAAGTTGTGCGATGTTCCACGTCCCTAGTGATTTGAACAGATTCCCCAACAAACAAAACTAGTGAATATAGGGAATTGAAAACTTGTATACGTGTTTTGCAAGACCACTGCTTTCTGCAAAAGAGACTGCTTGATAGGCACTATTCAGTAAAAGGACCATAGAGGGTAATGAACTCATTCAGTTAAATATTCACAGAGATTTTACAACAATATGTTACCAAATTTCAATATTGTAACTAATTTCGTAAACTCGTGTAATTCAAATTCCATACCTTTCTTTCCAACATAACACTTGTCTCTTCTTTCTGTCCCTCACTGTTTGCAGTTATGTCATTTCAAAGTTAGGGAGTCTTTTTATAATCTAACTTCTACTAAAAGACAAAATACTAGTCTTACACAAAGCACTTCTCTATATTTATCTCAAAGTTTCTTCCAAAGAATTAAAAAATACCAACATTTTGACAAAACAGTAAGAAAATCAATAACTTAAAATCCTGTTTAAATATTTTTAAAGAATCATTCTGCAATAATTTTACTTTTTGAACACAATGGACAATTCCCGCATTTAATTTTTTTTTTATTCAATTCTAAATGTTTCAAAAGGGGCATAAATACAAAAATTTCTGCTTACTGCGCTTTTTCGTTTATTTAATTTGCAACCTAAGTTCACTTGTTAGACTTTGATGAGAAAACGTTTCATTCAGCTCGAATTGAATGTGACATCACTTGATCTGAAACAACTTGGCTTGAAACGCAGTAGAGGAAACCAATTTTGCAAGTTTTTTGCAAATCACACCAATCTGTATAGGATATGGCAACTGTCTACCAAATCAACGCCAACTATTTGCCAGAAACCTCAAGATAACCATTTAGAATGGAAGGATGTAATGACATCACAGCTATAGTGGAGTGTTTTGATCAGACTGGTTTTGGGACATTTTCTTTTCTTAATATTTAAATAACTAATTTTTTTACAGAACTTTTGTTTGAATATTTGGAATCAGAAAGAAATTTTTCATAAATACAAACTAATTTCGCTTGTTTTTAAAATATGCTGTCCTTTAAGCTTTCAATAATCTTAACAGATGATTTTAAGAATTGAATAAAGATCAATTAAGTAAATGTGCTTCAGTTTTTGTTTGAAATTCTGGATAACAGAATCCGAAGCATTCACTTAAGATTTAATTTAGCATTTCTTTTTAAGATGAATAGTTAATTTATTTACATGTTAAGTACTAATGCTTAGTGACTACATCTTATACTTCCTCTGTCTGTCAAGATTAAATTTGGGTACTTTCTTTTACAGAATAATTTATCTAAAAACCCTTAAATAGTACTCACGTCTGAGAAGTATAAACTTAGTAAAATTCCACCTGGCAAAATAAGTATTTGAATGAAATAATTGATAAATAAATTCATATAACTATATTGAACGAAATGCATTTATTCAAATGAGGTAATACATTTTAATCAACAGGTTGTAGGTGGATACAATTGAAAATGGACAATACCAATAAATATTTACTATACAAAACTCCAACTTAACTTGACATCACTAGACGATAGATCTTCACCGTGCTCATGGGCAATTAATTCATTTTAGCGGAGTGAAGACATAATTCTCGCCAAACCTTATAGCCTTTTGTTCACTACAGGGTTGTGGTTTGGCGAGCATTATACTTTCACGCCGCCAAAATAGATAAATTGCCTATGAGCACTGTGACGATCTACCGTATAGTCATGTCAAGTTAAGATGAAGTTTAGTATAGTGATGTCAAGTTAAGATGAAGTTTAGTATAGTGATGTCAAGTTAAGATGAAGTTTAGTATAGTGATGTCAAGTTAAGATGAAGTTTAGTATAGTGATGTCAAGTTAAGATGAAGTTTAGTATAGTGATGTCAAGTTAAGATGAAGTTTAGTATAGTGATGTCAAGTTAAGATGAAGTTTAGTATAGTGATGTCAAGTTAAGATGAAGTTTAGTATAGTGATGTCAAGTTAAGATGAAGTTTAGTATAGTGATGTCAAGTTAAGATGAAGTTTAGTATAGTGATGTCAAGTTAAGATGAAGTTTAGTATAGTGATGTCAAGTTAAGATGAAGTTTAGTATAGTGATGTCAAGTTAAGATGAAGTTTAGTATAGTGATGTCAAGTTAAGATGAAGTTTAGTATAGTGATGTCAAGTTAAGATGAAGTTTAGTATAGTGATGTCAAGTTAAGATGAAGTTTAGTATAGTGATGTCAAGTTAAGATGAAGTTTAGTATAGTGATGTCAAGTTAAGATGAAGTTTAGTATAGTGATGTCAAGTTAAGATGAAGTTTAGTATAGTGATGTCAAGTTAAGATGAAGTTTAGTATAGTGATGTCAAGTTAAGATGAAGTTTAGTATAGTGGACTCAAGCACAGTGCATTTATGATCGATAAAAGAAATGACTCTATTGGTAGTTCACCAAAGTTAGATGTATTGTATTTTATTGCTGAGGGATAATGAAATTCAATTTTGAAAGCAGAATCTGGCCCAATTTGAGTGGCTGGTTTGTTCATAAATCGTATCCCTACATCTATTATGAAGTTGCCAATGGAACTTTTTTATGAGGAAGTTCTAGTAAAGATCATTTCGTATACTCGCTATGTTACAGCCCAGTGCATTTAGAAACTACTTTGTTTAAAGCCATGACATTTGGCGAGTAGGTTGGTTGTATTCAGATTATCTGGCGCCGTCAGCAACACAAGGTTTATAATGCGTAGAAACATTCGTCATTAGACAAGCCAACATACATTTACAAACACCCATGCCTAACACGGGACTCGGAACCCGCAACCTCGCAGTCTAGAAGCTAGCACGCTAACCACTACACCGTTTGGTCGGCATTTGGTGAGTAGGAACAAAAATTATCACTTAATTGAAATTATATAAATCAAAAAATCGAAAATGGCATCTTACATATTTTATTTTATATTTGAAAACTTTACGTCAATGCCTATGCAGTGGCTCCACCTGGTTTTGTCTTTTGCTTTTTTCAATTTTGTTTAGAATAGATAAGACATTAAATGAAAACAATTTATGTCAGAAAAATAATTCTAAAAATAAAAATTTTAGAATTTTGAGTCCTGGACACAAAAATATATATAGTTTATAACAAAAATTAAACTGAAATAAGTAAAATGACAAGTGCGTATGTTACTATATAGTTAAATATTAATTTTAAAGACTTTGTTTACCAACGTTTGGAAACGCATCTCTTAAAATGTCTTCTTCTTCAAATATTTTGTGGATTTCTTTTCCTGTTTCAGCCTCAATTTGTATTTTCACACCATCATGCCTTAAAAATGTTAATGTTACCCTGAAAATATAAGAATAAAAAGTCCTAATTATATCTCATTGCAGCTTTAATATATTTTACAGAGAATTTATTAGGAAATATATCTTTCATTGTGTTAAATAAAAGCAATTTTTAATGAACAACCAGTCCAATTTTAAAAACAATTTTCTAAAATTGTAGAAGTTTGTAAAACTTTATTAATTATATTTTGACACAAGAAATATCCAACTAGAAAACTGGGAAAATTGGAAAAAATTCTCACCACAAAGCAAGGAAAGATTCCTTAAAACGAGAAGAAAAGTTTAATTTAATCTGTCGATTCCACAATGAACAAATGGTAGAGATGATGACTAGCTTTAGAATGCATTTATAGATTTCTGGGTTTTTTAAAGCTCTCAATCAAATTGAAATCCCGATGGAACGTTAAAGGGATTAACAAACCACGCTTCACAAGCAATATCAAAAGTATGCAATTCACATTCGTATCTTAAAATGCAACATAACTCCTACCATCTGGCAAACTCTTGGGAACCAATGCCATATCCCCAAACCAGAAACACCACAACATTGCAAAATTGTCACAGGAAATGCTGACTTTTGACTGTAAAAAAATAATAGAACAGTCTATTACTATTATTAAAAAAAGAAGAAACATAAAATTGCAGCTACGCTAATTTTCAAGAAGCAAAACGATAGGGCTACTCTAAATTCAAGAAATTTGTGGGAACATGCATTGAGAATCTACTTCATTCTCTAAAATTAACTCAATGAGGAACTTTCACGTTTTTTGGTTTTATTTTTAAATAAAAGTAGAGAAAAAATCATGAAAAACAATACCATTCTTTCAAAAATTTGAGCTCGAATCGATAGTTAAAAAAATATTTAGTTTTTCACTCGGCGATTTGGCGGGAAAAAGCCACTTTTACGTGAAATGTCAAAGCGCAGATAATGAACTAGTCTAAAACCTGTTTAAGACGAGGAATAAGTATGGTTTCTCCTTCGTTTCGCGACTTTATCTCTGCGTAACCATGTCAAGGTTTTTTCATGCGTTTTTGGTCACCTGACTTTTGCTTTGATTTCGGTTAATTTCAAACTCGATTTTTGATTAATTGAAAGCATAAAGATAAAAAATAATTGCACTGCTCAAATATATTCGTTGGATAACACTAGAAAATACAAAAAATATTAGTTTTCCTCACATGTGCAAGTTCCTCATTATCACAGTATTTCAAGCATCCTCAAATTACAGTTTTTTAGTTACCAAACTCGTGTTCTAGTCCAAAAACTACAAGTACTAGCGTCCAAAACAACTTATCCTTTCATCATTGAATACACTGTAGGATGGATGCTACCGCGTAAAAGATATAGTTCCGATCAAATCACAACTTATATAGTAAAATTGATAATCTGCGTACTTAGTTTTGTAATAAACTTAAATATATATGTTGATAAAAAGAAGAAAATAAGCGCTTTTAAACTTAAATTTTACTTAATACTTTACTTTTCTAACCACGGTTACTATAAGAGTTTTAAGGAACCATATAATTTTGACCGAGCTATTTCATGATGTCACTCACTTGGTGAATCACAATTGGCTAACACTGCTAACCAGTGGTAGAAGTGGTGTAAAAAAAGAGGGGGGACGCCCAAAAGTTGGTGATAAGTGCCCCCCCCCCCTCATCGCCACAAAGATAAATTTTATAATTTCGTAATTTATAATAAAAATATTAACTAGTAAAAAAAATAATTTATACTTCCTAACATTAACATTAAACGAGGGTTCAAAATTAATTGCTATTTTAATGAATATTCGGCGACTTAGTTGTTTTACTTGCAAAATGGGCATACTTTTATGAAATTAAATTAATAGAGAATTCTAAAAAGTTTTTTTTTTTTTTTTTTAAATAGCTTGTCTTTTTATGAAACAAGAATGGAAATATAACTTGAAAGAAAGTTCCTCCAAAGTTAAAAGTTGATCAAATGTAACTGCACTCATTAGTAAAAATACATATATCTTTATACAAAGTAGTACTATACAATTTTATAATATGATATACACACCATAAATAGTTCAAAAGTTTTCAAAAGTAAAAATAAATACATTTTTCTCAGTGTCACTACATTTAAATGCTAATGTCATTTTTCATTAGTAGTTTTTAGGTGGATTGAGTGCTTTTAAAAGTGGGGGGATGGATTTCAGTGGTTTTAGAAGTAAGGGGACGCATGGGTATTTTCTTGAAAAGTAGGGGGACGCGTCACCCCGCGTCTACCCACACTTCTAGCACTGCTGCTAACCCTGTCTTTTCTCAGTACAAGACGTCACATGTAAGGTTACTGCATAGCCAATCAGAGCATAGAAAAACTGGACTGCTTATCACTGTAAAGTCAGGATAAATTGTCTCAGAAGTTAAACAAGGTTTGCACTGGCTCTGACAGACCACGCCAATCGCAAGTCTGCCTGGAAGATCAAATTTGCAAAATGATCAGTTAAGACATTGACTCTGACTTTACATGAGATACAATACTAGAACATCTTTCTGTTCCTAAGTTTTCAGAAAATGTGTAATACCTATCATAAGTGGTACATAGAATATAGAGATCAAGTTTACCTTCCATTTTCTCTATATTATAAAAAAAGGATTAAAATCGAAAGTGAGGATGCAAACAATCTATTGAGAAGTGATAGTTGGATTTCTTACAGGCCACTATCACCTAAGAAAACACCTTTATAAAATGGGAATCTTTAAAGAAGAACCTTTATGTAGGAAGTGCAATATGGTGGAGGAAACCGCCCACCATATACTTTTTGAATGTGAATCTCTTCTTTACATTAGGCACTCAAGCTTAGGTCTTGGAACAGAACTTGATAGAATCCACGAGGAACCTGTCAAAAGCCTTTTGACCTTTCTTAAGGAATCTGGCTTTCTTGGACAGGGGGTCGTAAAATAAAGGGGTTGGTGCAATATTCCCTAGTGGAATCAGCAGCTAGGCTCAGTTGACCTCCCCTATTTACTATGACTATGACTATCTATTGAGAAGTTGAAAAGACTTTAATGACCATCAACCTATAAATATCCATTTCCTACCGCTAATTGCGTTTTTTTAAAAAAAATCTTACTGTCAAGTTAATTTTAGTTGTTTACAATATATATGTGTGTGTTTTCTTTCTTTTTTAATTATTTTTATTGATTTGGAGAGTACCAGGATGGTGGGTCCTCACTTAAAAAAATTTCATGTATATTGTCAAAATTTGTTGAACAGTAATCACACTTTAGGATTCTTTGATTAATTTTAATTGACTATATTCTATAGATCTTGGACATTGAGAACAAACCAAAGGGATTACATATAATGTCATGATTTGATTTAAGCAATAGTTAAATTTTAGGATTCTTTCATTTGATTTTTGCCGACCAAACGGTATAGTGGTTAGCGTGCTAGCTTCTAGACCGCGAGGTTGCGGTTTCCGAGTCCCGTGTTAGGCATGGGTGTTTGTAAATGTATGTTGGCTTGTCTAATGAAGAAAGTTTCGGCGCATTATAGCCCTCGTGTTGCTGACGGCGCCAGATAATCTGAAAACAACCAACCAACTTTCATTTGATTTTTATGAAATCTTAAGAGATTTGGAAGTAAACCAGAGAATGCGTTTACAATCAGCAAAGGTTGCGAGTAGTGTGTACCTAATGTTTAGCGAGTCAGGGCGATTGCAATACAAACCAAAATGTACATTTTCGAAATTTGTTGAACGGTAATTAAATTTTTCAAAATACAATTAATGGGGACCTGAGCACATTAAATAAGTGACAGTCTCAATGTCCTCCCTTTGGGTAATGGGGTCGGAAAGAGAGGTGCTCAATAAGGTATCGACCTCGTTATCTTATCGGAGTTCAAACAACCAAGGCATATTATCTGTGATAAGGATTTTGTAGTGGTAGAAATAGGCAGCCAAACCCTGCAAAAGAAACATTTTAGGATTTCTTAATTTGATTACTTTTACATGAGATTATATTTCAAGAAATTTTGGAGATTGTGAATTTAAAATCATGGTGAGTATCAAAATTTAGCATGTTCCTTTAGTGACCCTAAAGTATTAACAGTCAAAGAAAAAGTTTCATTAAGTAATTTATATATCTTGTAATTTGTTGATTCAAAGAGAAACTTGTGCAATAAAAAAAACTTGGCAATTCCAACCAAAATAAACAACAAATTACATTTGGTATCGATGTGAATTATGACATTTCTTTGCAGGATTTTATTTGATGCTTTCTATGAATAAATGTGGTTTTTGGCAATGAATTTTACTTAGAGTTGGATTTTGTAATAATTTATTTTCCGCTTAATTTTGTTATTATTTATTTTTAATTTAATTCGAAACAATTCTATTGTTATTTGTATTTTAACTGATTTTAATTGAATTAAACTATTTATATTTTAACTGGATTTTATAATTATTTATATTTTAACTGGATTTTATAATTATTTATATTTTAACTGGATTTTATAATTATTTATATTTTAACAGAATTTTATAATTATTTATATTTTAACTGGATTTTATAATTATTTATATTTTAACTGGATTTTATAATTATTTATATTTTAACTGGATTTTATAATTATTTATATTTTAACTGGATTTTATAATTATTTATATTTTAACTGGATTTTATAATTATTTATATTTTAACTGGATTTTATAATTATTTATATTTTAACTGGATTTTATAATTATTTATATTTTAATTTCCGTTATAATTTCCTTGTGGTTACTGTGTTTACGATTATGACAACTTTTGTACAAATGAAAAAGTCTCCAAAAGTACTATACGACAACTGTTTCACACATATCATGAAAAGACTTACATTTTCACCTTCGATTGTCTGGAGGTCCAAAACGAGCGAAAGTTCACGTCGGGGTGTCCATACATTTTCAGGAAAACAGCTTTATATTTAGAATATTTGTAACTAGCATCAAACATGTTTCTACAAGAATTACTTCCCAAATGTGGTGTAAAAAGTTTTTTGGCAGAAGTGAAAATCACAAAGCCGGTCCTATAAAACAGCATCTTAAAAAGTGGAAGTCATGTCATAATCAACAGGTTTCTTTTTTTAAAGATGTTGCTGGTTTTTTTTTTTGTTCACACAACAATACATGTTGTTATGAGGAGGATTTGTTATCACAGTTCTGGCTGCCTATTTCTGTGATTATAATGTGCGTACCAAAAACAAATAGAGATAATACAAGTGTCGTCACAATAAATTCTTTTTCAAATAACACGCGCATTGTGATTGGCCAATATGAAGTGAAAATTAGGTTAAAAAAAAAAGTGCGTATAGTAATTGGGTTCGTGTTGATAATTGATGTAACATGGGCGCCTCTAAGAGGGTGCAAGAAGGTGCACTTGCAACCCCCTAAATAGTTTTAACGAGGGGGGGGGGTTCAACCCCCCTATTTGGCTGAGAAAAATTAAGCAAATTTATTACGTTTTTTCCCCACCCAACTCTTTTTCGGTTATTACTTAAAGCATCCATTAAATTTCTTTTCTAATAAGTATTCACTGTTTTGCTAAGGTAATTAAAAGCTATATCAAAGTGAAAGGTGAAAGACATTCATACAAAAGTAATGTACCATATTGAACTGTATGCTGTTCGCAGACAACTATACGCGCTTACACAGGCTGGTGAAATGGAGTCCATTTATTGTGGGAGCATAAGTGCTACAGATTTGACTTTAGTCTTCGACCGTTGATGTAAAGCCCATAGGCGTAACGAGGGAGGTTTTGGAGGTTCAACCCTAATCCATTAAGTTGAGAAAGAATTAAACAAATATACTGCAGTCTTCCCCAATCAACTCTTTGTTGATTATTACTCAAATTATCCAATAAATTTCATTATTGAGATTATTCAGTGACCAGTGTTTCACTAAGGTAATCAAAAGTTATCCCAAGCTGCAAGACTATATACATGGATTTTTCACCAAAAGAGCATATCTAGGCGCTGCACCAGTCCGAGGCTGAAGAAATGAACTCTCCATCGCGGGAAACATATATAAGTTCTGAATGGACACTGTGCTGTATAGAAAACCCAAACACTAAACAATAACTGAATGTAAACTAGGGGATTGGAACATCGCACAATTTTCAATTAAAATATAATAATGGTCAGCACATTTACATTTGACGTGGAATAGTGTTACTACTATTTGAAAAAAAAAAAAGCCACAATGGCGAATATTTTAATGTACTTTTCGAACATTTTTGCAATATCCTCTTTCTTGTGAGTGAAACAAAGGAGAGGAGAAAAACGGTTGTTGATGAACAATCCTCAAGGTAAGAGAACTCTGTGTTGAAGACACTCGTTTTTCATCTTTTTACACCTTTATAACATTTTTATGGGAATTTCAGAAATGGGGATGTTTAGAACATTGTAAGAAGCATTATCATAGAGATTTTGATCAAAATCGTTTCAGCCGCTTTTTAGTGATTGCTAAAGAATGTGACTTTTTTTTTAATGTTTTGCGCATGCGCAATATTGATGAAAACCTTAATGGCAGGTTCTATGGCCCCCCACTAACCTGTACTCCATTTTTCTATACCATTTTTTTTTTTTTTTTAGTTGGATGTTCCGAAATGTGGAGAAATGCACAATATTCGAATTTTTTTTAATCGAAAAAAATACTTCCATACAGAATTTATGCATTCATGTTCAATTACCTTTTATTTATTTTGATTAAAACAACTTTAGCAACAGGAAAGAGTTTCAACAAATGATCGGTTAAACGTGGATTTAATATTATTCCGAAGCCATTATGGAAGCGTGTGTAATAGCGGCGCCGTAATAACGACCTTTTAGTGAGAGTTGCAGCCCCAAAATTTAAAAGAATGCATTGTCACTGATGTCTAATCTATCTGATAGATTTCAGACCGATTGGAGTTAATTAAGCCTCCGAAGATTTGCTCCTCAGTGACATATCAACAAGAACCCACATAGCCAAAACTCGTCCAATAGATATCTACTGGATATGCTTTTAAAAAAATTGGATATCTATTGGAGCATACGTTTACATATAATAGACGGCAAATGGATGGTCAAATGTCCCGGAAAACGCTGTACTTTATCCATCCATTGTACTTCCACAATGTCTACCGATAAGATTTTCTCTGGACATTGCAGACGACCAAAAGACATTCAGTTAGTATCTACAAAATCCAATGGACGACCAATAGATGTTTATTAGATATCCACAAAATCCTGGAAAATCCGGGGGAAAATCGGGAAAAATTAAAAAAATAAATGAAAACTTTACACGGGTACCATATACATTGAATCATCATCGCAGACATCCATGGTCAACTGCAGGAAAGTAGAGGATTTCTTACACCGGGATTCGAACCGCAGACCATGGCGTTTGCAACAAAGTGTCCTACCACTAGACCATCAGGACTCGTTGTAAGAAGTGGTTATATTAACTATAGCATATAGTACCTTTTCAAATGGTAAAAATTAATTTGATGAAAAAAGTATAATAAATTATTTATAAAATAAATGTAGAAAACTGAGCACTTTTTTCTTCTTTTTAATTCATTTCGTGAATTCGAAATAATTTACTGAATGAGTTAATTTCAATATAGATTTTTTTATACTTTTAACGGGTATGTATATAATTTATTTAAAGTGCATTTTAACTTGGAGAATAGGAAACGTGAATTTTACTAGGTGATTGATAAAAGTGGTACTATCTTATAAGACTCGTTTTTCGAAAAAAATTTACGCTTATTAGGTGATTAATAGACTGAGCATATCCCTTAAATTTTCAAATCCGGAGAAATTAAAACTTTAGTGACAAAACAGGCTCTCTCAAAAATCTGTAATTTCAAGTATACATGAAAAGGAAACTATTTTTTATGAAACGTTTTTGGGGAGAGTGTTTGTTTTATTTGAATAGATTTTTGAGATAAAAAAAAAGACAGATTTTGTTAAATGTATTTTCATTTCAATGAAAACAAACAAACATATCCCCGCAAAACAATTTGTTTAGATTTTTGAAGAGTTATGATCTAGGCCAACAGATGGCGCTGCTGTAGTTTTGTGCCTGGCGCAAAATTGGCGATCGATAAAGATAGATAAATATTTATTTCTAGCCAGGGATCCCGATGGTTCTGTATCCGAGGGAAGAAGTTCTGGGTTGAGACGATCGTTAATCATGTAGTTGGGGAGGATTTTTCGATACGCTCCATTTAACCTCATTAGAACCCTGGTCAGGTTGAAATGCACTTTGTGTACGGTCCCTTTTCTGCGATCGCTCCAGGACTGTGCTTACTTTTCAATACAAAAAGAAAGGAGCTACTCGATTCTCTGCTTGACCGCACATAACATAGGACAAAGAGTAGCAATCTTAAAAGTTTGTCTTAGCTTTCTGTACTTATTTGTTCAGGGTTCGGACAAAGTTTTAGATTTTAAAAATAAGTTTCTTTACAAGGACCTTCCAATTAAAAAAGTTCAGCGGTCGGCAGTTCAACTCATTTGCCTCTTTGTTGGACTTCTTTACCTTTTTCAGAAAGACGAAGAATTGAAACATAACATATTTTACATGCTCTATCTCAATCCGTAAATTTCTGTGACTTTATATCTAATTAGCGAATGGAGTTTTTTTTTTTATTGTCTTATAGTGCTATAAGAGTTTGTGTCTCAATTTGGTTCTTGTAAGGATAGCGTCAAAATAAGTGGAAAATTGAAGAAGACGTATGTTTTCAAAGTGATTGTAATGGTATCAGTTGTATGCATATCAAATAGCTATTCTTATCATATTTCAGATTTTGCAATTAAATAGTAACAAAATGGCCTAGAAAGTGTAACAGAAAAATTTGTAATAAGGGACTACGGCATATATGTGGTCCTTATTTTTTTAACTTTCAGATTTCTTTTTTCCTCACCCTCCAATTCTTTTCCCTTTGGCAATAAAAATATTATTGTAAGCAATTTTTTGAAAATTTAAAGAGATTAAGCTGTGCCGTAAGGAAAATGGAAGTTCGCATCACATAACTGCATTTTACTGTACAGCGCAGGGTGTTCCTTATTTTCCCAACTTACAAATTTTGTATTCTTACCCCCATTTTTTACCTTTGACTATAGAAAATATTATTGTGGTCATTTTTGTAAATTAAAAGTGATTAACGTGTGCAGCAACGATCAACGTGTGGACGATCACTGCAAGCAGTACTACACATATTGTAAAATATGAGGCATTACTAAAAAAAAAATACCGCTAAAAATCTGATATTTTTGTTGTTTAAATGTTAGATTTTGTTAGTTAAATTGTATAAATATTTTGCAACTTTTTTAAATTTAGGAAATAAAACTTTTAGAATATGTTCGTTCATTTTTGTCAATTCTGTTTTTATTTTTACAAACTTCAATATCAATTTAGCAGGGTTAATACTAATTTATCATAATAAAACTTGGTTCTCTACAAAAATAGGTCAAAAGAAAAAATATTCGGGGGTATGAAATTGAAGCCGAAGAAATTTAATATTTTTTTTATATATATAGGTTCAATTTTAGTAATCTTTTAACAACTTCAGGCTATTTGCGACACGGGTTAATATATTATTGAAATAAAATTTGGCACACTGTCAAGATAGACCAAAACGAAAGGAATGAAGAGGTGAGAGTTAAAATCAGATGAAATTTCGTTTTTGACGCCTTACATAGACCATCCTAATATATAGTTATAATTAGTCAATTAAAAGACACAATACTCAGTTATACTACATATCATTACGTACCTACTTTGATTCATCGTAAGATCTCAACGAGGGATTTCAAACTCAAACAGAAATTTATATTTTAAACAATTAATAATTTGCTTTAAAAATTGAAGTTATATATTTTCGATTAATTTGTTTTAAATGATAATTAAGACGGTAAAGGAAGTTTAATTTCACCAACAATAGAAGGTCACTTTTTCTTTAATAGCACAATTTAATAAGTTAAATTCTTAACTGATAAGTCTTCTTTGTAAAAAAAAGGCTCTTCCTTTAAGTATGTACAATGTACATATTAAACAGTATTTTTAAACTTCAAATATTGTGTTTATTGATGGACAACCCAACTACGGATACGGACGATGACGCTTCGTGTTTTTAAGACAACTGTATTTTAATGTTTTATAATGTGCAGTTTTGTTGAGTTTTAAAATTCGATTTATTTGACGGACAATTGAAAGAATTTCTTACAATATCTGTTCAGAACAAGTATCATTTTGTAAAAAGTGTATGCTTTCTCTCAAATGATTTTTACCAAAATTGTCTTACAAAAATTAATTAGTAGACAGATAGTATTGCGTTGATTGTCAGAAAGTTTTTCGGGTTTTCTCCTTCTTGATGCGTAAATGCGCGACATTTTCCTCTTCAAAGACCATTGGTGAAAACAGTCAAAATGTCAAAAAGAGGAAAACATTCATAGCTTTGTTTTCAACTACAAAAATAGTTGAATAAAAATATAATGGTGTACTAATGTGTGCACAGAACAATGGTGGAGTTAGATTTTTTTTTAGGGGCTACAGTTAAGTTTGATAAAGGCCTATAAAGTCTAATTAAAAAAAAAAAAAAAAATGTAGAACAAGCAGAACTTTTCAGAGTAAAAAAAAGTGGAAACAGCTGAAAGACACACCATTTCCAGACTGTGTACGGTTCACGTTGTTTTGGCGCATCAATGTCCTAGTGTAGTTTTTGCGCTTGATAACGTCTAAATTTATTATTGGATTCTACATAGATGCCTTAAAAGGGATTAAATATTCTTAGCTGACACAACTTTGAATTTGTATTTTTTCCGATTTTAATTTTGTTAACGCTTTAATTCTATCAGTAAACACTTACATAAACATTATATGGTAAAGAATACTCTAAAATAATATTAAAAGAAATCAACTCATGAGGCCCTCTAAATGGGAGGTTTTTTTTCCGCAACGATTACCAAAATATTTATCAAAATCAATAAATTTATTTTGCTTTTCTCTGGAAAAAGCAATTTGATCTTATAAATATAATATATAAGAAGGATGAAAAATAAAAATAAAGAAAGTTTATATTTTCCATAAGTTCAGCTACACAATTCAATATTTGATTTTCATTTTTAGTAATCCATAATTGATAAGGTTTAATTTTGAATCCATAATTGATTAGGATGTTAATAATCGTAGGAATGATTCTTTTGAAGCTCTTAACTGCTGACTACGAAAGTTAGAATCTTTTTCTAATGTAATCTTCCATTTTAACGTAATCAGGGTTTCCACGGTCATTGAAAGTTATTAAAAGAGCTTAATATTTTTGAACTTGTTTTCAAGGCCTTGAAAGTACTTGAAAATGCTTAGAGGTGCTTAAAAGTCCTTATAAGTCCTTAATTTTTGCGGCTGTTGTGCCAACCGCAAATTTTATAATAGTACTACTCAGACTTGCTATCCCCGCGTGACCACCACTTGTCCGCACTGTTATCAGAATTCTGTGACATATTTTATTACGCATGCGCCAACTTGTAAATTTTCTGGTATAATATATTCTATTAAAAATTTATATATCGACATGATGCGCGAAATTTTTTTTCAAATATCATTTAAAACATTATTTAGATCCATAAAAGTCATTGAAAAGCCAGTGATTTTCATTCTGTGATTTGAGTGTGAGCCCTGGTAATATCAAACCCAGTAACATTTTCAGCCTAAAGTTCTTTAATTTACGTAAACAGCTTGCTCTCTCTTTAACACTTTCTTCTCCCTATAGGATTCAAAAGAAAAAGTAAACCAAAGAAAATTCCATTGTCCTATATGGTGTTTACCCTTTAACACCATTCGGGACCAGGGGGTATGGATATTTATTTTAAGATTAACGATTCCGTTTTCTCACCAGCGGTTATTTGAAGCGTGAATTTCCACAACAAAAGGATTTTAGATTTTTAGGTGTGTTGACTGGAGTAATGACTTGCGCTTGACATTGAAATATGAAAGATAAATACTATTGTAAGTTGTCCACTTTGGATCATTTATAAAATTGTCTCCCGAGAAAACCTGTGGAACAGTCCATTTCCAATTTTGACACATCACCTCGAGTAGAAGGTTTACCCAGCTGCTTAAGAACGTTGTGATAGATTTGCTTGTTAGACTTGACGAAGGCTAGCTGAAATCATTCTTCAAAACTCTGAAATTATATTCAAAGGCAATTGTTGTTTTAACTAGATCAAATATGAATTTATAGACAACCAGCTACAATTAGTGACATTAGGGTGAATCATCTTGTAAATGCATATCCATCAAAAAACAATTTCTTTGCTGGTATAAGCAAGAAGGGAGATTTGGAAATTACCAGTTAAAGAACATAAACCTTCCTACTCCGCAAAAGATATTATTAAAAAATAAAATTTTCTAGGAAAAAAAGCCTTTTGCGCTCTTTAAGTAAAAAGCGATTTTGCAACTAACACTTCACAAAAAATCGTTTTTGACTGTAAAAATAATATAACCCATAAAAACAAAGTTTTTAATATAAATCCTTTGTATACATAAGTCAATTTTTATATTCATTAACATAGCACCGTTTCTGCTGCCAGAGTGTGCTTGTTTTAAAAATTTAAATTTAGATGCTAACACCATCTCTATCAGCAAAATATGTGGCAAACTACTTTTCAAAATTTATTCATTCAAAATGAATGTGAATTTATGCACTCAGATCCAAGTATCTTTTATTTCTTCTGATCAAAACAATTTTATTATTTATACTAAAATTATTTTGTCAACAGGAAAGAATTTCTTCAATGATTGGTTTAATGCTATTTCAATGCGATTGGATGACGGCAAGTTGGTTTATTAGCATTCCATAAAAATGATCTTTTAGTGACAGTGACAGCCTTCAAAATGGGACAGAATGCATTGTCACCGACATCGAATCTATCTGCCAAGTTTCAGCCAGATTTGATGATGTCAAAGAGTCTCACATAATTAGGCCTCCGAATATTTGCCTGCCATCGACAAACAAAACACATAAATATACACACAAAGTCGGAAGTTAATACAAGAAATTTAATAAATTAAAACTGCAAACTAAAGGAATGTACCTGTGATGAGAGGTTTGGAATGCAATTTTAACAAATACATGTTTAGAAATGTATGGATGTAATTGTTTCAAAGGTGCGTTGTATGTTAAACTCAACATTCAAAAGTAACTGCACCCCTTTAAAAGAATTAACCGTTTTTTAAAAAGATTTTTCCGTATTAGAAATAACACTTTTGTAATATTTGAAATTAGCTAGTAAATTACTTTTAAGATTGATTTATCAAAGACATTTAAATGATGTGTTGATAAATTATGCTCACTTCCAAAAGAATCGGAATCCAACACCATCAGCATCATTTGAAAGCAGCCATCTGAACTTACCTGGCTATTATTAACTCACCTTATATCTAAACTGTATTCATAGAATTTAAGTTTGAAACGATCAGAACTACTCAATCTCGTGAAATTATTCGAAATACGGCAAAATATGTTTCTGGCTTTGACATTAAGTTAAAATAGATCCATTTTTAAATCCCTTATAATAACTTCGAATTTGTGTGTGGATGGTTGGCTGTGTATGTCGATGTCGGGCAAATCTGCGTATCATATCTTTACATAGGGTAATGAAAGTACAGCATTCGATTAAATTTTTTTTTTTTTTTTTTTTTTTTGGATCACCCAGATTTTTAAAAAAAAGTGGTATAGAAAAAAAAATACCTGTCTGTGTGCACGTGGTCAGAATAACCCCCGAACAAATTGACCTACACTCTTCAAATTTGGTACATGGGTTGGCGGTGGCCATGGGTCCTGCCATTTAGGTTTTCGTCAAAATCGCGCATGCTCATAAGATTGAAATAATGAAAAATCGTGAAAAAATCTCGTTCTTCAATAATTTCTAAAAAACAGCCCTAACTATTTTGATTAAAATATCTCTGCTAATGCCTCTTACGTGTTCTAAACTTCCCCACCACCTAAATTCCCGTACAAATGCGATAAAAGCGTAAAAGTTTTTTTAAAAGGGGGAAAAAATAAAAATAATCACGAATTACTTTAACACAGAGTTTTCTGCCCTTGAGCATCACCCACCAACGATTGATTTGTATCTGTTTCCCGCACAAGAAAGGACAATGTAATGTCTATCGAATATCTTCGCCAATTAGGTGGGTCTTTAAATAAGTGAAAATATGAAAATGGTAAATAACATCCCGTATCATATTTTAATACAATGATCAGTATTATTTAGTGAATTTGAAAAATTGTGCGATGTTCCATACCCCTAGTTAAGGATTAAATTTTGAAAGGTAGTTTGCCGCATATTTTGCTTATAGAAATGTTCTGCGGAGGCCAATTTAACTCACTTGCAATAATCCAATCGATCTGAAACTTGGCAAATAGGATTTGATGCCGATGACATTTGTCACTAACAAATTTTGGGACTGTTATTCTCACTAAAAGATCGCTTTTACAATTACACATGCTTCTATAATCGCTTCGGAATACTAATAACCCGTTTTAACCGATCATTTGTTGAAACTATTTCCTGGTGCCAAAATGTTTTAATCAAAATATATATAATATATGGGTTTTCATTAATTTACAGCTGGTACCATTACAATCATTTTGAAAACTTACGTCTTCTTCAATTTGCCACTTATTATGCCGCTATTCTTACAAGAACCAAATTGAGACAAAAATTCTTATAGCACTATAAGACAATACAACAAAAATCTCCATTCGCTGATTAGATATGAAGTAGAAGAATATATAATCTAAAACTTTGTCCGAGTCCTGAACGAATAATTTCAGAAAGCAAAGACTAACTTTAAACTTTTAACATTGCTATCATTGTTCCTTTGTTCTGTGCGTCAAGCAGAGAATCGCCCCTTCGCCTTTTCTTTGAATTGGAACACATTTCTGGAGCGATCGGAGGAAGAGGGGATGTATACAAAACGCGTCTCTACATGACCAGGGTTCTAATGAGGTTAAATGGAACGTATCGAAGGCTCCTCCCCAACTACCTAATTAATGATCGTCTCATCCCAGAACTTCTTCGCTCGGATCGGACACCCTTCTTGGGACAATCTTTTATTTGCGACCCAGCCACCCTCCCCCCTTTTTTTTTCTTTCTCCTGTGGTCAGCTACACCGAAGGCGTCGAAAAAGAACCCCACAACATGGCAACCCTGAGAGAGGGACTCTTTGGCTACGAAAGTTGGCGAAATTAAGTGTAAATATATTTTTGAACGTAATATATAGTTGGCGCCATCTTTCGAGGAGAAATAGTAATGCAAATTTTTTAGTAGGTGTTTAAAAATAAATAACTTAACAAAAATTATATGCTTGCTGTTAATCAATTTTTAATCGTCAAAGATAATTTTAAAAAGAACATTTTAGGAATTTGTTAAAATATTTTATTAATTAAAATTATTACAATTATATGCATTAATTATACATGAATTCCGCTTTGCAAATTTGAAACTAGAAACTTAGTAAAGTGAATATTATTTTTACAATCGTTATCAACACCTATTCTCCAAGTTGAAATGCACTTTAAATAAATTATATGCTTACCCGTTAAAAGTATAAAAAAATCTATATTGAAATTAACTCATTCAGTAAATTATTTCGGATTCACGAAATGAAATTAAATAAAAAAAAAAAAAAAAAAAATGCACAGTTTTCTACATTTATTTTATAAATAATTTATTATACTTTTTTTCATGAAATTAATTTGTACCATTTGAAAAGGTACTTTATCACTGCAGTTAACCGTGGCTGTCTGCGATGACCTGACTTAACCAATGTATATGGTTACCAGTGCAAAGTTTTAATTTAATTTTTTTTTAATTTTTCATGATTTTTTCCCGGATTTTGTGGATATCTTATAAACATCTATTGGTCGTCCATTGGATTTTGTAGATGATAACTGAATGTCTTTTGGTCGTCCGCAATGTCCAGAGTAAATCTTATCGGTAGACATTGTGGAAGTACAATGGATGGATAAAGTACAACGATTTCTGGGACATTTGACCATCCATTTGCCTTCTATTATCGGTAAATGTATTCTCCAGTAGATATCCCATTTTTTTAAGAGCATATCCAGTAGATATCTATTGGACGAGTTTTGGCCATGTGGGGAGTGGCTACCATGCATCAATACCACAAGTCGAATATACTGGATTTGATAGACCACCATTAGATCTCTAAAAATAGTACGTCGAAATGCGGGATTTGATAGACATCCATTAGATGCTTAGAAATGGAAAGTCGAAAAGACATGCTTTTGTGAACATCTAATAGATGTTTCAAAATTGGACGTCAAGGATAACGTTGCTTTAGATGTCTATTACATCTCCTATACATCTAATAGATCATGTGGACGAAACATAGATGTCCAGTGGATAACACTGGTTATGTGGGAATACACAAAAAAAATCGAAGTTATCATAAAGAATTTACATACATAAATTATTATTATTATTACCATTATTATCTCTTAGTTTTTCAATAAAATTTCCAAAACATTTCGTTAACAAAAACAACATTTTTTGAATGTCAATCATTTGGATCTATTGATGTGTGATTTTTCTAATAAGTGTATGAATTCATTTCAATTAAGAAAGTAATAGAAGCCATAGTTAAAAGCACTCTAAGTAATTAAGTAATAAATCTTCTATAATCGAATATCCATAATTGAATAGCAATTGAACGTTCAATTCTTGTAAAATCTTTTAAAACCCTTAGTTGCTTTGTTATCGTGTTTACATTTCCAGGGGACAATATTCGTGAAAATGGGAAATTTCTATGTCAGAGGACGATCAAAAGAATAATTAGAAAAGCACTTGGAATGGGATTATTTTTTCCTAATCGCATCCATCTTTAGAGATGACTTTTAAAAAACTTTCTATTTACTTGTATTTCTTTGTTCTTCTAAATTTTTTAGCTTATAAACATAAATAGGTTTATTCCTAGTTGACTTGTAAATATTGCCAAGAAAATTTGGCGCCTTTTTATAGACGGTAAATTTCCACATATGGTAAATCTTATTTTTTACCGAGCATGCGCAACAGGGATTTTATGGAGGAAAGGAGATTTTTTTTTGGTGGCCATTTTGAAATTTGCTTTCATCTAGCGTTGTACCGCTGCAGACGTTTTGGCCTTGTCGACAACTTTTCCAAATCACGCCAACCCATACACGTAAGCTACAAATTTACCCATATATATATCATTTAACAAATTTGCAAATGCTACTAACTGATGGTAATCCAGTAATTATGTCTCTTTTGTTTTCATTTCCTGACATTAGCCATCAGCAAATATTCTACGATTTCGAATTCGTAGAGTATATTTTAATGTTATTCGGAATAAATATTCCGAAGGAAAAAAACTCTCGAAAGTGCAGTTATTCTTTCAAGTATATTTGTTTCAAGATCTGCAACTTCTTTTGGACGTTATCTCTTCTTTACCACCTATCCTCCATGATATACAGCGCGATATTCCACGAAAGTGTGTTTTATGTGCACATTGCTGACATATTGTTCCTGAATATTTTGTTCTATTTCACGTCCAGAAGATTAACATCAGTCAATAAAAACATTGAGAAAGCATTCCCAGTTGCTTTACGAGAAAACAACTTTAATATGAAAATGATCGTCAACTTTTCCTGCTTGTTTACTTGCGCAAATACAATTTACAATGTAATCAGAGCATCAAAAGTACAAGATATTTTTACTTATTTGAAAATCAGATCCACTTTCGGCATACTTGATCAAAATTCTTCAGTACATACATCTCTCACAGAAGACATTTATTTCCTGGTCATCACCTTCACAAGCAATGCCATATTTTATGCGTTTCCATCCATAGTTGCCTCAATGTGCTACATTGTGTACTTTCGAATGTACAACGGGATAAATAACCATTACTTAAGCTTAAAAAATGTACCACATCAAGTATTTTCAAGAAATTTTCTTTCATCTTTTACGAAATCAGTGTCGACTATAAAACGTATCAACCATCTGCTATCTCCTATGGTATTCCTTCTCATATCGTTCTGGATTACAGGAATATTTTACAATTTATCCAAGATTCTTTATGGCAATAGGTTCAAGGATATTTACAGCTACTTATCTTCTGTTTCGAATGTGGTAAGCTATTCAGTCCACTTCGTAGTTCTGATTATGATGTCATCAAGGCCGTCGTCATTGATGTCCGACATGAAGTCCGCCGTACTTCACGATCTGGTAATCCAAAGAAATGCAGTGCCTGAAGGTAGGCAAGATGACAGTGTCAACTTGTTGATTTGTTTGCTGGAAAACTTCAAGGAGGAAGTCACCGTCTACGCAATGGGAGTGTTGAAATTAGAAAAAAGCACTCTACTTGTAACTTTCGGTGTTATAGTTACTTATGAAGTACTCATAGTACAAGTTTTGGAACGATAGTATGATTCAACTCATCTATATTAATCTGACCAGTGCCAGAAGTGTGGGTAGACGCGTTCCCTTACTTTTCAAGAAAATACCCATGCATCCCCTCTTCTTCTAAAATCATTGAAATACATTCCCCAACTTTTAAAACACTCAATCCGTCTAAAAACTACTAAAGAAAAAAAAAAAAAAAAAAAAGTTAACCTTTAAATATAATGACACTGAGAAGAAGTAGTTTGAAGTTTTGAAATGTAAAAAAAAACTACCTATTTGTAGTATATATCATACTATTATACAAAATGTACTATACTCTGTATAAAGAGTCACCCATTCTCTATAGTGTTTAGCGTATCAGACTACAACGCTGGTGGGTCTCGGTCAGGCTCGTCCTGGTCCACCTGGATACTGGGACATGTCCGGGTGTGCTCTTCCCAGAACTTTACTCAGTGCCCCCTGAAAAAATACAAAGGGAGTGGCAACAGTATAATCGGATGACTGTAAAAAAATGAACGAGAAAGAATCGCACAATGCATTGACCAGTATTTTGGTACCTATCAATGTGATTATACGAAACAAATTTATCTGTGTCACTGTCAGAGCCGAAGATTACATGGTTACACAATAAGAATGGTCAAATTTAAAAACAATTCGAAATAGTATTTAAAAGTTGCTGAATTTAAGGACAAAAGCATTTCAACAAAAGCTTTTGAATCATTGGTTGATATCAACAAAAACGCGCAAATCGATTTAAGCTGGAAACTTTTACGAAATTTACGGAAAACTGCAATTTTTCGAGCATGTGACAAAAATTTCGTTACAAATCACTAATTTGTATTTTTATGATATATAGCACTGAAAAATTATATTGAAAATATCAACTCCCTCCTCGAAGGAATAATTAAGTTTCAATTGAGTCATTCATTAAACAGACTTTCTAAATGGAATTATATCAATCCATGACAAATTAAAAAAACATCGCACATTTAAATATTTTGTTCCAATTATTCAATTATAACTGTAGGAGAGAGATTGTAGGAGGAATATTGTATTTAAAAATTTTTAAGAACTTCATTTTGAGTTGCAATATCATTACTAAAAGTATGTATATATATGCCGTAGACGCTATAATTACTTAAAAAGAGCAATACTTCTTGCATTAGTTCTGCAATAGTAAAAAAAAAAAAAAAAAAAAAAAATATATATATATATATATATATATATATATATATATATATATATATATATATATATATATATATATATATATATATATATATATATATATATATATATATTGAATTTGAAAGCATGTCCAGTTAAATATTTGTACAAAACTTTTCAAATTATAGTAAAAAACATAAACATTTATTTTGTTAACTCATTCGTTTAATTTCTTTCAGGGTTTGAAAGCGATATTTTCTTAAATAACTAATTCTGCTACACTGTAGTGCTACTTTACAAAGATAATACTTTTTACAAATCTGTTTATAAGTATATTGCATGTAAAAAAAAAAAAAAAAAAAGAAAAAAAAAAAACTTGGCATACCTTTCTCACTGTGGTGCAAGGGAGGATTATTAATCGAAATTCAAATATGACGCTTATTTAAAAGCCTAAGCATGAATTAGAGCTGGACGAATTCTTATGCAGTAATAAACAACCTTCCTCTTCCTTTCTTTCAAAACTTTTAAGTTTAGCCAATTACCATGTCCAGTTGAATAGGGGTGGCAATTTCCGGGGGTAACCCAAATAGTCAACCTCTTCTTTTTTTCCCCTGGTTGGCGTTGTATATTAGGCATGCGAGTCAAAATCTCTTCCGGCCACCCGACAGAAAAGGGACCGGGTATTAGGGGTTCAAGATATCTTCAAGGTCAAGAAGGTGGAGGTTTGAATACTTGTACAGTCTTCCAACAACCGTTTGAATGGGAAGGGAGAAGACTATAAAAAAACCTTGATACAAAAATAAGCTTTTTTTTTGTTACTGTTTTCGGTGAAGGTTAAAATATAATTGTTGCTTGAACTTATTGAAAAAAACTCGATTTTTTTTTGTAAATTGTAAAAAAATAAATAAACTCCACCTGAGGGGGGGAGCGCGTCCCCCGTGCCCCCTGACTGGATCCGCCATTGTGTCTGTGGTCAGTATAACTCCCGAAAAAATTGACCAACGATGTTCAAATTTGGTATGCAGGTTGCCATGGGACCTACCATTCAGGTTTTCGTCAAAATCGCACATGCGCATAAGGTAGCTGTCATTGAAATCATCATGTTGCTGAAAAACGACTCTTAACGATTTTGATCAAAATCGTTGTGGTAATGCCTCGTAAGGTGTTCTATGCATCCCCTATATAAATCCTTTATATGCATTGTTAATTTTTATGAAATAATTTTTTTTTTTTTTTTTAATTTTTTTATTTGATTAAAAATTTTTTGGCATCAGGAAAGAGTTTCAACAATGATCGGTTAAAATTATTTCATTTATAGAGTTGCTACTCAGCGTAAAGTTCAATTGACTGGACTTCACTCAATAAAGAATTTATGCATTCACGTTCAATTATATACTAAACTTCAACTTAACTAGACATCACTTAGACGGTAGATCGTCACAGTGCTCATAGGTATTGAATCCATTTTGGCGACGTGAAAGCATAATGTTCGCCAAACCACAACCCTAGAGAGAACAAAAGGCTATACGGTTTTTGCGAGAATTATGTTTTCACTCCGCCAAAATGGATTAAATACCTATGAGCACTGTGACGATCTACCGTCTAAGTGATGCCTAGTTAAGTTGAAGTTTAGTATAGTTTATTTATTTTGATTAAAAGAATTTTAGCAACGGGAGTCTCAACAAATGATGGGTTAAAAGTGGATTTATTATTATTCCAAAGCAATTATCGAAGAGTGTGTAATAGTGACCTTTTAGTGAGAGTTGCAGCTAGAAATATCGATCAAAATAAATATCGATACTATATCGTTGCATAGAAAAAATATCGATAAAATATCGATACATGATTTCTTTTTTATTTGATTTTCAATTTTTCCAGTTACAAAGTATTTAGAAGAAAATTTTTGCTTTTCATGATTGCTTTTTTTGTAGGGTGACTAAATTTTCAACTGAAATGGATCTATAACAAAAAAAAGTTATATTTTCGCTTATTTGGTGCAGTGATTTTAAGAAAAATTTAGATAATTTTCAATAGCTTTAAGTGTATGGAAAAATATTGAATACTGGTGCCATTTTAATTCTCTCAGCCAAGTTCAAACTTTAGTTCTGAAGTTTTTGAAAAGAAAATAAAGGAAATCGAAAACATACATGGAACTACAAAACGATAATAATCGAAAAACTCAAAATGTTTGAAAATATCGATATATCGGAGACTTTTATCAATATTTTTAATATCGATATTTTTTCACAAATATCGATAAAAATATCGACGTATCGATATATCGCCGACCTCTAGTTGCAGCCCCGAAATTTGATAGAATGCATTGTCATCAACATCGAATCTCTCTGACAAATTTCAGACCGATTGGATAACGGCAAGGGAGTTTATAAGGCTTCGAAAATTTGTCCCCATCGACATATCAATAAGCATACACACAAAATTGAAGTTATTATAAAGGATTTAAAAATACATAAAAATATATAAATTAACATTTGACCAATATTTTTGCATTATGTAAAATACATTATCAATAAGATGCATTAGAAGTTCTATCACAAGCGTGTGTTGAAAGGGTAATTTAAGGGCAGTGTTACCTTCAAGTCCTTTGTCCGTACCCCTAGAAATACTTCCCCGATTATTCTTCCCATTATTATCTCTTAGTTTTCCAATAAAATTTCCAAAAAATATTTCGTTAACAAAAGCATTTTTTGAATGTCATTTATTTGTATCTATTGATGGGTGATTATTCTAATAAGTGTACGAATTCATTTCAATTATGAAAGTAATAGAAGCCATAGACAAAAGCACTCTAAATAAATTAAATTGTAGTCGAATATCCATAGTATTTTTTTTAATTGAATAGCAATTGAACGTTCAATACTTGTAAAACCTTTTAAAATCTTTAGGTGCTTTGTCATCGTGTTCACATTTCCAGGACACAATATTCGTGAGAATGGGTAATTTCTATGTCCAGAGGACGATCATAAGAATAATTCGAAAAGCACTTGAAATGGGATTATTTTTTCCTAATCGTATTCTTCTTTGAAGATATCTTTAAAAAAAAAACATTCTAACTTATATTTCTTTGTTCTTCTAAATTTCTTAGCTTATAAACATATACATCATTTAACAAATTTGCGAATGTTACTAACTGATGGTAATCCAGTAAATATGTCTCCTTCACTTTTAATTCCTGAGATTATCAATCAGCAAATATTCTACGATTTCGAATATGTAGCTTATATTCTAATGTTTTTCGGAATATATATTCCGAAGGAAAAAAACTCTCGAAAGAGCAGTTATTCTTTCAAGTATATTTTTTTCAAAATATACAGCTTCTCTTGGATGTTATCTCTGCTCTACCTTCTACTGTCCATGATATACAGCGCGGTATTCGAAGGAAGTGTGTTTTATGTGCACGTTGCTGACATATTGTTCCTGAATATTTTGTTCTATTTCACGTCCAGAAGATTAACATCAGTCAACAAAAACATTGAGAAAGCATTCCCAGTTGCCGTACGAGAAAACAAATTTAATATGAAAATGATCGTCAACTTTTCTTGCTTGTTTACTTGCGCAAATACAATTTACAATGTAATCAGAGCATCAAAAGTACAAGATACTTTTACTTATTTGAAAATCAGATCCACTTTCGGCATACTTGATCAAAATTCTTCAGTACATACATCCCTCACAGAAGACATTTATTTCCTGGTCATCACCTTCACAAGCTGTGCCATATTTTATGCGTTTCCATCCATAGTTGCCTCAATGTGCTACATTGTGTACTTTCGAATGTACAACGTGATAAATAATCATTACCTACGCTTAAAAAATGTACCACATCAAGTATTTTCAAGAAATTTTCTTTCATCTTTTACAAAATCAGTATCGACTATAAAACGTACCAACCATCTGCTATCTCCTATTGTGTTTCTTCTCATATCTTTTTGGATCACAGGAATATTTTACAATTTATCCAAGCTTCTTTATGGCAATAGGTTCAAGGATATTTACAGCTACTTATCTTCTGTTTTGAATGTGATCAGCTATTCAGTCCACTTCGTCGTTCTGATTATGTTGTCATCTAGGCCTTCTTCTTTGATGTCCGACATGAAGTCCGCCGTACTTCACGATCTGGTAATCCAAAGAAATGCAGTGGCTGAAGGTAGGCAAGATGACAATGTTAACTTGTTGATTTGTTTGCTGGAAAACTTCAAAGAAGAAGTCGCCGTCTACGCAATGGGAGTGTTGAAATTAGAAAAAAGCACTATACTTGTAACATTCGGTGTTATAGTTACTTATGAAGTACTCATAGTACAAGTTTTGGAACAACAGTATGATTCAGCTAATCTATATTGATCTAACCAGTGCTAGAAATGTGGGTTGATGAGGTGTGACGCGTTCCCTCAGTTTTCAAGCAAATACACATGCGTCCCTCTTGCCCCCCCCCCCCCCTTCCCCACTTCTAAAATCCCTGAAATCCATCACCCCTTTTTTAAAAACACACAATCTTTCTAAAAACTACTAAAGAAAAATAACATTAACCTTTAAGTGCTGTAAACGATCTGACAGACCGCTATTCATTTTTTCGTAGAGGTTGCGGGTTCTAATCCCGAATTAGGCATGGGTGTTTGTAAATGTATGTTGGCTTGTCTAATGACGAATGTTTCGGCGCATTATAGCCTTCGTGTTGCTGACGGTGCCAGATAATCTGAAACCAACCAACCAACCATCCAACCAACCATCCAACCAACCAACCAACCAACCAACCAACCAACCAACCAACCAACCAACCAACCAACCAACCAACCAACCAACCAACCAACCAACCAACCAACCAACCAACCAACCAACCAACCAACCAACCAACCAACCAACCAACCAACCAACCAACCAACCAACCAACCAACCAACCAACCAACCAACCAACCAACCAACCAACCAACCAACCAACCAACCAACCAACCAACCAACCAACCAACCAACCAACCAACCAACCAACCAACCAACCAACCAACCAACCAACCAACCAACCAACCAACCAACCAACCAACCAACCAACCATTTTTCGTAGAATGCTTCCACCCTCTAAAATATTTCTTCTTTGAATTTTATATGAATTATTCTGATACTATATTTCTGAAACTTTAAAATGATGTACACAAGTTCATTTGGCGCAGTATGGACTTCGTGTTGCCCCAAAAAAAAATATCGAACCGCTCAACCACAACCGTTGAATGCGAACCTTTAAATGTAGTGACACTGAGAAAAAGTGATTTAAAGTTTTCAAATGTAAAAAAATAGTATACTGTGTATATCAACCTATTATAAGAATATGTTATACTGCTTAGCATAACGATATAAGTATTTTTATTAACAAATACTGTCACGCTTGTTCAACTTCTCATTTTGGTGGAACTTTCTTTTAACTTAAATTTGTATTCTTGCTTCATATAAAGACAAACTATTTAACAAAAAACATTTTAAAGTTCTCTTTTAATTAAATTTCATGAATGTATGCACATGTAGAAGCACTATTTAAATCTAAATATACAGTTATGTATATAATGTTGAATTATTACTTCACTTAATCTCTTATTTCCAAGTAAAAAAAAATGAGTAGTAGAATATTCGTTAAAATAACAATAAATTTTAGAGCCTTGTTCAGTGTTGGTGTTAGGAAGTATAAATTATTTCTGTATTAGTAAATATTATAAGTTGAGGTAACCGACTACGTTCGGAGCAATTTTTTCAAAAACCCGTATTAATGAAACATTTTATTGCACTAAAATGTTCATTATATGATAAAAACATGAAATTGAAAAAAATATTAGCTTTTTAAATTTTGTTTTTCTAATAAAAACAGGACTTCGGTCGAAATTAACTAATATTTTTGTCAAAAAGGCTAATGTTGTAAAAAATAAAAGTTTTAAAATATATTTTTACAACATGATTCTATGATATTCATGAGTATAATGATCTAAAATCTAAGTTATATTTTCAAAAATAATATATATATATATAGGTTATTGTATAAGATTACACATAAATTTCAATATTTTCGCAACTTATTATTATGTATATATAGTAATAATTTTTCGAAAAAAAAAATAGGTATAATCAAATCTGCAAGCCATTATACTCAACATAGTATAACGAACAACTGAACAAAAAATTATAACTCTAACTTAGATACATTTTGAGATAGAACAAAAGCCGTATTGCAGTATTAGCGAAAAATCTATTCTTTTAAATACACGATTTTGGAATCTCTCTGCATAGATTTTCGTATTAACAAACGCTTTTGAACGAATGTAACTAAACTTCTATTTACAAGAAAAACACAAACTGATTTGAAAAGAGAAAAGTCCAGTCACGAAACGAAAAAAAAAAAAAAAAAAAAAAATGAAATTTGCATTGATTTTGCCATTTTAAACTAAGTCGGACAACTTAATTATAAAATTTATCGTTGAAGATGGAGGTTGTACTTGTCACTAACTTTTGGGCATCCCCCTACTTCTATCACTTAATCTAACTGATACATAATGTTACGAATTTTGTATATCTCATAATTTCTATTATTTTAAACTTCTAAATAGATTTTATGCATTTCTACATCAGTCATCTGCTGTGATAACAGTAAAATTAAATGCACATTGTTAAGAACGTACTAGGTCATAAATTAGGCCCGCTGATATTAGATTTGTACCGGCCCAAATTTTTAATATCATTGATAAAATTTTAATAAAATAATTCCAATCATTATATAATCAGTTTTTAATAATTAAATAGTTTTAATAATTAAATAATTTAATAATTAAATAGTTTTAATAATTAAATAGTTTTAATAATTAAATAGTTTTAATAATTAAATAGTTTTAATAATTAAATAGTTTTAATCTATAATAATAAAACAAGCTATTTGTCTGTCTGTGGCTCTGTGGATCTATAGAAACCTGCTTAAAATTGGAGTAGAGCTCTGAAATTTTCAGCATAAGTAGTTTTGGCTTTCTAATTGTAAGCATCATAAACAGAATGTCAAAATTTTAATTAGTTATTTTTTAATTAGTTAATAAATATGTTACAAAACGATATCTAATAGGGCTACAGCTCTGAAATTTTCAACATAAGTAGTTTTGGCCTTCTAATTGGACTTTTGAAAAACGGAATTTTAAATTTTTATTTAGTTTCTTTTTAATTAATTTTTTTAATTAATTGATTAATATTTTGCAAAACGATTTTTAATAGTTCTACAGCTCTAAAATTTTTCAACATAAGTAGTTTTGGCCTTCTAATTGGACTTAAGAAAAACAGAATGTTATATTTTTGTTTAGTTCGTTATTAATTAATTTTTTTAATTAATTAATATAGATATTACAAAACGATTTCAAATAGGGCTACAGCTTTGAAATTTTCAACATAAATAGTTGTGACCTTCTAATTGGATTTTTGAAAAACAGAATTTAATTTTATTTTAAAATTAATTAACAAATATTTTACAAAACGATTTGTAATTGAGCTACATTTTTGAAATTTTCAACACAAGTAGTTTTGGCCTTCAAATTGGACTGACAAAAAGAATATTAAAATTTTAATTTGTTTTTTAATTGATTTTTTCACAAAAAGCGACTTTGAATAGGCCTAGAGCTCTGAAAGTTTCAACATAAGTAGTTTCAGACTCTAATTTTGCATTCGACAAACACGTTTTAAAACAATCTTAATGGGGTGTTGTATTATTGTATTAATGTAGAATTTTTTTTTCTTGACAAGGGAGAGGCTTCTGATATTAAGGCTTTACGTAGCAATTAGATTTTAGTGAGTGAAGCGAACTTATGCTTACGCAGCAATGAACCTTTTAACGTGTGAAATAAGCCTGTGTTTATGTGTCCATGAACTTTTCAGCGAACTAAGGGAGCTCGATTTTACGTAGCGATGAACCTTCCTGAGAGCGAAGCGCCAAAAACTGGGTCTTATACACGAATGACTGATTTCCGCAAAGCGAGGCCTCACAGCTAGCTAAAATATTGCACACGTTAAAATTTCGAAGCAAAGCATGGGTATTTAGCTAGTATATATATACAATTCTCTTGCGTAACGTCCAAATTCGGCTGTATTTCTGTGAGCAAAATGGCAATGACCTTTTAACAAATTCCTTCAAACAAATCTTCTAAATGTACTTTATGCACGAATTTCCAAATTCAGCAATCCAGTCAATCACAAAATATATGTTTTGAAATTTGACTAATACATCTGGCAACAGCAACAACTTGGATTCTCTATATTATGTTTTTCTTATTACAGTCTACAGATAGAAATTATTGCTTGGTAGATGGCTCTGGATTTACGGTCTGCTCTTGAATAAAGTCTTTTCTACTTCATCAGCGCAAGTTTTTAGATTCTTTTCCTGGATTTTCTGTTTATTAAAGCCTAAAGAACCGATAAGTGATATTTTTCTTTTCGTGCTGAAGCTTGACTGCTCCAAGCTCTCTGTCTTTCTTTCTTTTTTTTTTTTATTTTTTTTTTTTTCTTTTTTTTATTTTTTATTATTGTTGTTATTATTATTATAAATTAAACCTTGGATAGATTTGGCCCATATCTCAAAGTGGCGCAAAGTATTCTAAAGCCTCCAATCCTAAATTTTAAATCGGATGATGCTTCTATAAGTAATATGGATCCCTCTGGAGTGTTTTCTAAAACTCTTGACTCGCGGTTTATAATTTCTGAGGCAGCAAAATATGGATGCCAAAGATTTGTTGTCAGCATATCTAACAAAATTGGAACTGGATTACCTCGTAACAAACCAAAGTCACTCGGATCTGAAATAAACAAGCTAATCCCTGATCATAAAAGCATAGACAACTTAAAATTCACCAGAGATAATAAGATCGAGATTACAACGTCTAACCCGATATGTGCTGAGCAAGTATGTGCCATTACAAATCTACTTGGTTTGGCTGTAGTCACATCTATCCAATTGGACAATCTTACTACGAAATTCCTCCTAAGAGATATTCCAACAGATATCAACCTAAACGAAGTTGCTTTTGAGATCGAAGAATGCAATGACATCTATGTAACGGAAATTCGACGCTTCACTAAGCAACAAGATAACAGCCGCGTCCCCTCTGAAACGGTCTTAGTATCTGTACTTGGGGTTAATCTCCCATCCAAGATAAAAATTTGGTACACCATTCAAAATATTACTACCTTTGTTGATCGTCCTCGTCAATGCAGACGGTGCTTTTTATACAATCACACGACAAAAAAATGCACAAAAGACCCTGTTTGTCTTCGCTGTGGATCATCTCCAGAAGTTTCATGTACTCAGCCATTGAGGTGCGTTCTTTGCAACGGGCCTCATGCTGCAGACTACAAAGAATGTCCAAAACGCATTGAAGAAACTGAATTTCTTAAATTCAAATGTTTAAATCACTTTTCTTTTGCTGAAGCTCGGCGTTTGTTTAAACCGAAGGCAACCGGCACGGCAACTGCTAGTATTGTTACAAAGAGCTTGTCTGACGAAACATCTACCCTTAAACCTGAAGTGATCAGGCTCATAAAAGAAACTGTTCAATCGTCTCTAATAGATTTCTCTTCTACTTTTGCAACTCTCCAAGCTCAACAGTCCAAAACCACTGATGTTTTAAACTCCCTCTCGACCCAAGTCAGTCAGATTGCTACGTGTTTGGCTTCAGTATTACCTAGTCTAAGCGCTTTTCCAGCAACCCTCACTCAAGCTACCCCAAGAAAAAGGAAAGAACTCACTAATACAACCCTTCAATCTAAAAAACCTGGTCATATTAACACAAATTCGGCTAACTTCTCCCTTTCTACCACCTCTAATTCTACCCAACAGATTCCCAAAGTCTGCTGCGAAACTAACAAAACTTCAAGAATTACCGCCAAATCAACCAAAATTGAAGAGTCGGAAGAAATGGAGACAGCTTTGACCACAGAAGTCTCTAATTTACCTAGTTTGAATCGTCATACATAGCTTGTTTAGATTTTGAATTCGTTTTTCATACCATGTGTTTCTTTTCCCCGGCTTTTTTCATCCAATAATTTAAGATTTCAAGTTCAACAAGTTAGAAATAGTTCAATGGAACTGCAGAAGTATCACAAGTAAGAAACACTGGATTAATCACCCTATTTTCCCTTACTTTGACATTTTAATTTGCCAAGAAACTTTTCTCAAGCCAAGCTCCCATTTTCACATCGGTGGCAATATCATCTTCAGGCAAGATAGGTCTACTAATTCTCATCATAGAGGAGGTGGTCTCTTAATTGCTCACAAATCGAAGTACTCCAGCCAAATTCTAAATTTTCAAAATCTTTCTGACCCTGAAGCGGAACTCTTAGCAATTAAGCTGCAAACAAAAGGTTTAAACCTCACTATTGTCAATATTTATTCTCCTAGAGGCAAATTTAACGAAAACTGGCTTTTGAATCTAATAGACCAAATTGAAAAACCTTTTGTTATAGTGGGTGATTTTAACATTAAACACCCTGCCTTGGGTTCTCAAAGTAAACAAGGTGACAGTGAAAAAGTTTTAGACTGGATTATTGGAAATAATATCAATATTCTGAACACACATTTTCCTACTCGGATATCTGCAACCTCCTCCTCTCTTATTGATCTCAGTTTAACTTCATCTGACCTGTTCTGTCATTCAAGCTTCAAGATCTGCCCTGATCAATTTGATAGTGATCATTTCCCTATACAAATTTCAATTGATTTAAACGATAACATTTCTAAAAATCTAAGGAAAATAGTTTGTTGGAAGGAAATTGAACAAGCTCTTAGTAATCTCCCGTTTTCAACAAATCACTTTAAATCATACGAGGATCTCCATTTTTATGTGTCTAACCTTATTAAAGAAAAAACAAAGGAAATCAATATAAATAATAAAAAATTTGGTCCATGGTGGAATAGTAAATGCAGCTACTGGCAAGGACAGAAAAGAAAATACCTAAGAAAATCCAGAAAATTTGTGGATTTAAACTCTTGGATTATGTACAAGAGATGTTCTACGAAATTAAAAAACTTGGTAAAATCTCTTAAGAGAAAATACTGGAATGATGTATGTGAAAATGGAGCTAGTACAGGCAAAATCTATAGAATTATTAAATGTATTTATAATAGAAATTTTTCTCCCTCTACAAGTAACAATACTTTATCTGTTGGAATTAACAAGGTAACTGATCCAGTCATGCAAGCTAATTTGTTTGCAGAGAGCTTTGCTTCTGAAGGTATTTTTGAATTCATCCCATTCATTTTCTCAGGAGATGAGGATTCTTCGTACAATAGAAATTTCTCCCTCTCGGAAATCCAGAATTGTATCAAAGGCCTTAGGACAACCTCCCCTGGTCCGGATGGAATTAGCTCTAAAGCTCTCAAACTTCTGCAACCTCACACAGTTGAAAATCTTCTTAATCTTTTCAATCACATTTGGAACTCAGATCACTTCCCAGAAGAGTGGAGTATATCTAAAATTTTACCCATCCTAAAACCTGGAAAGTCGCCTCTGGACATAGCATCATACAGGCCAATTGCTCTTACATCAGTTATACGCAAGTTATTTGAAAAAATGATTCTTAATCGCATTATAAAATTTACATCTTCTAGCAAATTTAACTCTAATCACTGCGGTTTTATTCCTCATAAAGATTGTATATATGCTCTCTCTACTATTCACCACAAAATTATTCAAGCAAAGAATGAGAAAAAATACTGTTTCCTAATTAAACTAGACATTTCTGCTGCGTACGACTCAGTTTGGAGAGATGGCCTTATTTATAAAATTTTACAATTAGGCATCTCAGGAAAAGCGGTTTACTGGATCTTTAGATTCTTGACCAATAGAAAGGTTTTCGTTCATTGGAGAAAATGCTCTTCTAACTTATTCTCATCTTCTCGGGGCGTACCACAAGGGAGCGTTTTGAGCCCCTTTCTATTTACCATTTACATGATGGACATTTTTGATGTCATTCCCAATAACATAGATTGTGTTGTCTATGCTGATGACATATTCATCTGTGGGCAAGGAAAAGATCGGGACAAACTTGTCGACAAATTACAACTAACCCTACATAAAATAAACGCATGGTGTACTACGTGGAAAATGGACATTCGCCCAGAAAAATGTGAAAGTATAAATTTTTCAAATTTTAAAGCTAACAATAATCGGCCATTTCATCTCAATGGAAAATTTATTCCTATTGTAAATAATATTAAAATACTTGGTTTATTTTTCTCAAGCAATCTAACTTTTAAATATCATTTTGAATACCTCAAGAAGAAAATTTTAAAGAAACTTAACTCTGTTAAAGTTATTGCCTCTAATTCTTGGGGAGCTCGATCCCATCATCTGATTCAAATTGTAAATTCATCAATCCGCAGCACGCTTGATTATGGCTGCCAAATTTTTTCTTCCTCATGTAAATCAGGCTTACAAAAGTTAGAAATACTCTATCACCAAGCTCTCAGAATAGCGATGGGTCTGCCTAGATGGACACCTATACCAGTTTTATTGGCTGAAGCAAATGAATCATCTCTTGCGCTTCGTCATCAATATCTCTCCAAAAAATTCTATATAAAGCAATATGCTTTGACTGTTTCTCATCTACCAAATGTCTTCCTCTCTGCATCCTTCAAACCCAGACTTAAAAGACCTATTTCTTTAGGCAGAAGATTTAGAAGTCTTGCAGTTGATCTCAATTTCGACAAAAATCACATAATCCCACAAGCCTTTCCTAACATGGTCTGTAATAATATCAAGATTCATCTTAAAGACTTTCCTTTTCAAACCAAGCATCTTTCAGATAGTGTCATACAAAATCTTTTCTTGGAGTTTAAAAACCAAATTGATCCAAACACAATTGTTATTGCAACAGATGCGTCAAGAATAAATGGTTTGAATAAAATTGCTGCAATTAACTGTAATACTAATATTGCCTTATCTGGTAGTATTTCTTCTATCAACAGCATATTTACCGGTGAAGCCCTTGCTATTTTTTTGGCCATTAAAAACTTTGTCATCTCAGATCATCACTACATTATTTTATCCGACAGCCTATCAACTTTAACGGCTCTCAAACAAGTGAATAATAAATCATCTAGTGTCATCAATCTAATTGCTAACCAAATTCAATCAGCTTCAAACAAAATAAAAAGTATTTCTCTAATATGGACTCCAGGACATAAAGGTATAACCGAAAATGAAAAAGCAGATTTTTCAGCCAAGAATGCACCTGAAAATGTTATCACAAATTTTGTTTCATTAGAAGATATTAATAGATTACTCAAATATAAATTCTTAGAAGAAAAAGCCTCCGCATGGTCTGCAAGTAAATACGCCGGGCCTTTTGAACACCTCAGAACTATTAAACCAGGCCATCGTCTTCTTCCACCCAATAGAAGAATTGATGTTTTGCTCTCTAGACTACGCACGAAATCTTATCCCTCAAATTCCATACTTTTCAAATTCAATCTCGTACACCGCGTTGCATAATGATAGAACCACCATGTATTTTTCACCTAGCATACAGTAATTGGAATAAATGATTGAAATAAATATTTTTATTGAAAATATACAAAATAAGAATGACAATAACAAAGTAAAAACATTACTCATGTTTATATTTTAATGTAATAAAATAAAAAATAAAAATTTTAGGTTGCAAAATGATAGTACCACCCCTACTTTTTAGTGGAATAATCGATCCCAGAGAAGCATGCGCAGTTGGGTTTCAACAAACAGGTATATAAAAGCTTCGTTTGATCAACTAACGTAACCTTACTTGCATTTATTGTGAGCAGGCATAGTTTATTGATTTGAAAAGGTGTCACTAAGTATGGGTAGGAAAAAACCGTTATCTGATTTTGAAAAAGGACAAATTTTATGCTTTGAACCAAGCAGGATTGTCTTCTTGGAATATAGCAAGACATAATGGGCGTTCACCATACGTGGTTAATAATTTTCTACATCTTGGATCCAAATATGGTACAAAGAAATCCACTGGAAGACCTTTAAAGCTAACAAAGCGGCAAGAAAGGTTAGTAGTAAAGAAGTTGAAAGCTGGTGAAACATTGAACAGACTATCATAAGACCCCACCATCAAAGTTCACAAGTCAACTTTATCCAGAATAGCTCAGCAGAACGAACATCTTGAGTACACGAAAATGAAAACGCAACCGAGACTTACAGATCTTCACAAACGAAAAAGGAGGCAATGGGCTAAAGAACACATGACTTGGAAAGAACAGTGGACTCAAGTAGTGTTCAGCAACGAAAAAAAAATTCAATCTAGATGGTCCTGACGGGTGGGCATTCTATTGGAGGGATCTCCGAAATGAGCCACACATTTTTTCTAAGAGACAGTGTGGGGGAGGATCGTTAATGGTTTAGGCTAGATTTGGCAATGCTGGGCGGACTAACATTGCCTTCCCTGCTGGTCGAATGAGAGCAATAGACTATCAAGACCTGTTGGAAGAAAATGTGTTGCCTTTTGGAGAAGAAATTGGAGGTCCATTTTGGAAGTTCCAACAGGACAATGCTAGCATTCATGTTGCAAACTCGTCTTGGGAATGGTTCCTGGACAACGGAGTGCAGGTTATCGAATGGCCTGCATGTTCTCCTGACATGAACCCCATGGAAAACGTCTGGGGTATTCTAAGCAGGGCCGTATACGCCAACGGCAAGCAGTATTCAACGGTTCAAGAATTGAAAGACTCCATTATTACAGAATGGGAAAATCTGAATGCAGATATACTCAAACGCTTAGTCGAAAGCATGCCTAATCGAATTTTTGAACTTATAACCAAAAAGGGTGCTCTTACAAAGTATTAACTGAAAGTGGTTCTATCATTTTGCAACCTAAAATTTGTATTTTTTTATTTTATTACATGAAAATATAAACATGAGTAATGTTTTTACTTTGTTATTGTCATTCTTATTTTGTATATTTTCAATAAAAATATTTATTTCAATCATTTATTCCAATTACTGTATGCTAGGCGGAAAATACATGGTGGTTCTATCATTATGCAACGCAGTGTATCTTCGCCAGATTGCCCTTTTTGCAGTAGTGAACAATCTATCGAACATATCGTTTTAACGTGCCATCGCTTCGAAAATGCAAGAGAAAAACTCAGAAACTCTCTTGGTCCAGTTCCCATTTCATTCACTTGGATTTTCAATCTCTCAGAAGATGCTTTAATTAAAACTAGAGCTCTAGTGAAATTCATAAGTTCTATAATGAAAGATTTGTGATCCTCTTTGTTATCTAATATAGAAGTTGTTTGAACTAAGGAATAATGAGATAAAGCAGCCAGTAGGCGAGCAAAAATCTCACACCACCCAATCAATCAATCAATTATTGCCTATTTAAAACGTATTGATTTAATAGTTACGATGCTGCAAGAATAAATAGATCCAAGATGTGTACATTTCTTTTGGATTGGAATTCCGGATAAACCAGACTTTTCGGAAAAGTTATAAGCTGGAACATGTTCCGGAGGTCACCGGGTTGCATTCAGCGCTAAATCGACAACTTTCAAAAAGTCACTAAGAGGCATTGTGCAGTAAATCTGAACCTATATTAATTTATAATCAGTGCAAATTCAGCTATTACGAATTGAAAACTATCAAAATAACGAATAAAACCACTCACTCAACTTCAAAATCTTATATGAAATAAAACAAAAAACTTTGGGCAAAATAGGGCTAATTTTCTCGCCAAATTTGATTTTCAAAAAATTCCTGTTGATTGAATGCCGGAAAATGACCTTTCCCTGTTTTATTTTATTTTCTAAGTATCGCAAAAATTTTCTCCCCAAATTTGATTTTCAAAAAATTCCTGTTGATTGAATGCCAGATAATTGACCTTTCACTGTTTTATTTTATTTTCTAAGTATCGTAAAAAAGATTTACGAACATATGATTGTTTCGTTAAGAAATTTCGATAAACAACTTTAAATATTTTAGCGCTTCATACGATACCAGCGCGTAAATTTTAATAGTTCAATGAAATAACCGATCTTTTTTAAATATTTGTACGATACTGTTTATGTTTGTTGTTTTCCAAGAACTTTCTACTACGTTGCCACACTGTCCCTGCTTAAAGCGTCTCGACAGCAGTATTGTAGGATAATGGCGTGGCAAGTATTCTGGCTCTTCATAAATAACAAAATGTTTTCAATTTCATGGCATTATGCAGCAGAAATAGCTTTTTGCTAGGGCATATTTTAAATGCTTCACTTTGAGGCGAGCAAAGCGAGCCAAGGGGAATGCATAGCAATCCAGGGAGTTGGAGAGCGTCAGCGAGCAGGGAGCGGAGCCCCCTAGTTACCTAAAATTTTCTCTGTCTATAGTATTTATATCTCCTTCGAATGAACTTAGTTATCATAAGCAAATTATAGTAAGTTGTAAGAAAAAAAAAAGAAGGAAAAAAAAAAAAAAAAAAAAAAATTGTTTAAAAAAATAATGCACAGGAATTTAACTAGTAGGTTTATTAGAAAATGACATCCAAGACTGATAGTAAATATTTAATCATAAATGCTGCAAAATAAGTAGAAGTAATACGATAATATGTAAATCTTAGTACTCCTACTTTTCTTAGAACCTCTTACTTCACCTACCAAACGAAAGTCTTTACCTGGGAGAAGGGAGAGGAGGGAGGGGGGGAATATTTTTAGGATTTGAATGCATTAGGCTTTTTAAATAATGCTTAAGGAAAGCAATTATTTATATTGAAAAATAATTTTAAAATAATATAACTCATAATTTTTTTTTTTAATATCTCTTTATATGCATTGCCAATTTTTATACCCATTAACTAAGCGCCGTTTCTGTTTTATTGTCAGCGTGCTCTTGGTGTTGGCATCTAATTTTAAATAACTAAAACATCTCTATCAGCAAAATATGCGGTAAACTACTTTTCAAAATTTATACATTAAAAACGACTGTGAATTTATGCATTCACATCTCTCTATATATAAGCCAAAGACCTCACTGACTCACTCACTCACTCACTCACTGACTCACTCACTCATCACTAATTCTACCACTTCTCACATGTCCACAACTCTGAAAATTGGTACAAATGTCAACAATGGTAAACATAGAAAAAGTAAGCTATTCCGATTTCAATTAACCCACTTTAAGGAGTTGAAAAGGGGTTAAACATTCCAAACGAGGAATATTCGAATGTCCCACTTATGACATGGCCACAATTTTGAAAATTGGTACAAATACCAGCAATGGTAAACATAGAAAAAGCCTGCTATTCCAATCTCGATCAATCCTTTTTAAGGTGTGGAAAAGGGGTTAAACGTTCCAAACGAGGGATATTCGAATGTCCTACTTCCCATTTCTTCACAACTCTGAAAATTGGTACAAATGTCAAAAAAGATAAACATAGAAAAAGTAAGATATTCCGTTCTCGATTAACCAACTTTAAGGGGTCGAAAAGGGGTTAAATGTTCCAAACGATGGATATCCGAGTGTTCCTCTTCTAATGTAGTCATAATTCTGATATTTAGCTCATATGTTAAAAGGGCAAATGTAAAAAAAAAAAAAAAATAAGTTATTCCAATATCGATTAACGAATTTTTAAGAGATGAAAAGTAGACGCAATATTGAAACTATACGAGGATTATCTTAATGTCTCAATTCCAATACAGCTACTTCTTTGAGAACTAAGAGCAAACATAAACACAATAAAGCTATTGCAATCTCGATTACGTAATTAAAAAGTGTCCGAAGGGAGTTAAACATTCTAAACGAGGGATATTCAAATGTCTCTTTCCAATATACTATTCACAATTATAAATTTTGTTAAAAATGTCAGCAAAGGAAAGTTCCTAAATTGATAAATCAATTTGTCGGGATCGAAATGGGAGCAAACGTCTGAAGTGTAGAATACATGAATGTCTTTTGATCGTTAAAATGCTAATGGTAAAATTTCGTAGCGCAGCACGGGTATTCAGCTAGTTTAAATATATTTTATTTATTCTGATTAAAACAAATTAATTATTCATTTATTAAAACGATTTTGGTAACAGGAAAGTGTCTTCAATGATCGGTTAAATGCTATTTCAGCCCAATTGGAATGATGGCAAGTTGGTTTATTAGTATTCCGTAAGGCGACATTTTAGTGACAGTGACAACCTCCAAAACTTGACAGAACGCATTGTCATCGACATTGAATCTATCTGCCACGTTTCATCCCGATTGGATGACAGCAAGGGGGTTAAATAAGCCTCCGCAGATTTGCCCGCAAAATCAAAGTTAATATAAAGAATTCAAAAAAAAAACCCCCAGATTTTTATTCAGTTTTGTCCCCCCAGCAGGATCTTGTGAATGTTTTTTTTAAATAATAAAACAATTTAAATTTTCATATACGCGTCAGGAGTTTTATTAAATGACGGATGTATCATTATTACGCTTTTATCTAAATTGATTCGACATTTGCGAACACGTCTCAATTCTGAAACACTATAGAGATATGACTAAACTAAACGTTTTGATGATCGTCATGAACCAAAAGCACTATTTTTTGTCCAACGCAACGCGATTACCTCAACAAAGAACTTTAATTCATCAATGTAACAACTAAAGAGTTTAAGAAAATTATAAATGTTTTTGTCATAGAAATTTGGCCTTGTTGAGCCTTTTTCGCAATAAGAGATACAATTCAATTAATTGGTCTTGAAAATCAATACCATAATTTGATGAAAAAAGCTTTGATGTAATATGTTGTTCAATCTCTCAAACAAATTACTTTCAATCAATATACTTCTTAAAAAAAAAAAAAAAAAAAAAAAAAAAAAATATGAGATGTTTTTTTCACGAAGAACACTTAACTGATAGTTTTACGAATGGATGGTTTAAAAAATGCTTGGTGTGCTTGGTCATAAACACTTAAAAATAATATCTGCTCTACTGTCCTTAACTATATAGCTATATCTGAGGCTTTTCAGCACATTTAGCAGACATTGACCAAATTATAAAATTAATAAAATTCAGTAAATTTCCGAGCTGTATAATATACGAGTCAATAATTAAGAAAGAAAAACTTGGCCACCTTTTACGAGATCACTATGGTACAAAATCATGAAACTTTTCTAGAATGGAATTTATTATTGTATGCTTTCAAGTTGTTTGGTATACATATACAAAAAGCAAGAAAAATTGGAATGATTGTACATGATCTTCTAAAAGTGGTTATCATTTCATATAAAGTAATATGGACACTATCGTTGATTTTCTATTTTGTGCCTATTACTTATGGGATCGTAGTGATAAAAGAGGGAATATTTTACGTGCATGTCGCAGATGTAGTGCTCGTGATTATTTTATGGGTTTTAGTAATACTAAAAATCGAAAAGAATACAAAGCTTATCAGAAAGATATACATTCTGTCTGGAAAAGAAACCAATGGACTAATCATAAAGATACTACTGGTTTTGATTGTTATTGTTGCAACTTCTAACACTCTTTTTCATTCTCTTAGATCATACTTGTCGCAAGAAATAGCTCTATATCTGCAATCCGCATCTGCATTTTGTATTTACAATCAGCGAACGGCGGGCTCAACAATGCCTGTACCTCTACAACACTTAGCCATTATATTATTCGGAAGTACTACACTGATATTTTTTGCATTTCCCTCCTTAGCAGCTTTGATGTGCTACATTTCGCATATTAGAATATACTACCTTTTAAATAAGTATTTGCAGCGGTTGCAAAAACCTATGCCAGAGGAAAATTTTCTGGAGATTGTTTATGATCTTTTGCCACAATTATCAAAAGCTGTGTACCTAGTGAAATGCATCAATGACTGCTTATCTCCTGTCGTGTTCATCCTTATATGCTTCTGGACTAATGGGATCTTCTACAACTCGACAAAGATACTCTACTACAACCATTTTAAGGAACCCATAGACTTTGCATCGCCGTTTGTCAATGTGCCCTGTTACTTATTTCAATTCGTTGTCTTAATAATACTGGCGTCCAGGATACCACTTGCCATAGCTGACATCAAAAGCTTCGTATTACATACCTTGTACTGTAGACGACAAGCCCTCGTTGATGGTAATACAAGCGCCGAAAATGTGAATTTGCTACTGTCGACGTTTGACCACTTCGAAAAAGAAGTGACGGTAACTGCAATGGGTTTATTGAAACTGGAAAGAAGCATCGTGCTTGTCAGTCTAGGGGTCATTGCAACGTACGAGGTCTTGCTAGTGCAAGTTCTTGCTAGTGCAAGTTCTTGCTAGTGCAAGAAAGTACCATTAAATAGTACCCCTTTACATTTTGTTTCTGCTTTCATTGTTCAACTATTTTTGAAATCAGTACTTTAATCAGTACTTTCACAAAGTTTAAGGGGGTCCAGTACCGAAATTTCTTCAAAAATCCCAATTTCTTTTTCTGATTTTAAAAAATAGTGCATACATTCCTGAAGAGAATGATGTTCTTATCTTATTCCTCCGGTGATTAGAACGCCACAAAATTGCCTGTGATTTAAACATCACTAATGGGCGTAACACATTAAAGCGTCTGCTTAAAGTGCGTTTTTCGAGCACTAGTGTTTTTCACAGATGTTGCATATTCAAATCGATTTATCTCCAGAACCGTTAACAATTGGCTATTCAAATTTTTGGAGCATTTAATATATATAGTTTTGAATATTTTGTCTTCGCAGAATTTTATTTTTTTAATTCTGTTTTTAAATATAATTTTTAGCGTAAAAGATAACATAAAAAAAAGCAAAAATTTCAATATTTTAACTTTGAGAATTTTTTTTTTTAATTCACCTATCAAAATTCTGTGAAGACAAAATTTTCATTATATAATTATGTATTACAGAAAGCTTTCACTTTGAAATTTTTTTTTTCTTGACTTATATCAAAATACGCAAACATCAATTATTATGGATTTTTCTTGGTTTTTAAATTTTTTTTAAATAAAAAAACACAATATTTAAAAAAACATTTTCTCAAAGATATATAAATTGTATCTCATACATAAAATAAATTTTTGACATAAAAATGTACATAAATAAAGTTTTTTTTATTTTCGGTACCAGACCCCCTTAAGAATAATTGCTAATTTACAATCAACGAGTGTATGAATAGAATATGGAAACGAAATTGATAGAAAAAAAAAGTTGTTTGGAATTGTTTTAAAATTTGAACTCATCGTTTTGCGGCATAGCTTTATTTTCTGGCAAATTGTGGCTTACATTTCCAGCATCCTAACAATGAATGTAAAGAGCATATAAACTAAATGATATTAATAGAATGATACTTGCATGATCAATAATACAACTACGGAAAGTCATTACATTGAGATTACTACACTGTTAAAAATTTTGGTCCACCTTGCACCAAAAATTGGTTCCCATTTAGCTGCCACCAACATGTGATGCTCAGTTTCACGATTTAATGGTGCAACCTCGGACCGTAAGCACCATTAAATCGCGAAACTAAGCACCAAATGTTGGTGGCAGCTAAATGGGAACCAAATTTTGGTGCACGGTGGACAAATTTTTTTAACAGTGTAAGAAAGACTACATTCAATTTTATCTGTCACCTTTTAAAAACAAAATCAACACTGAATGACAAAATATTTTGTAACTTAAGGTGTTGTATGTATATCACTTCAGTATAATAAAAGCCAATTTAAATTTCTAACGCCTTCTTATTTTACAGTATTTTTCCCTTTTGAAATCCTTTATATTAACCTCGATTTTGTTTGTAGATGGGAGAGGAATCTGCGGAGGCTTAATTAACTCCCCTTGCAGTCATCCAATCGCGCTGAAACTTGACAAATAGGTTCGATGTCGATGACAGTGCATTCTATCAAATTTGGTGGTTGTAACTGTCATTAAAAGGTCGCTTTTACGGAATACTAATAAATCAATTTGCCGTTATCCAGTCGCGTTAAAATGGCATTGAACTGATCATTGTTGAAACTCTTTTCTGTTGCCAATTTTTTTTTTATAAATAAATAATAAAATTTTTTTAATCAGAATAAATAAAAGATATTATGATGCGAGTGCTAATTTCCCGTTCATTTTGAAAAATAAATTTCGAAATAGTTTGCCGAGCATTTTTCTGATAGAAATGTATTTGATAAGTAAAATTAGATGCAAATACCGAGCACACGCTGTTTACAGAATCAGCTCTATGTCAACGAAAATAAAAATTGGCAATGCATATAAAGGATTTGTATTTAAAATTTTGTTTTTATGGGTTATATTATTATTTAATATCTATTATTAGTTAGCATCGTTGAAGATAATTTCTATAAAGATGCCCCAAACCATAACTTTTTTGTAATATAATGAGTGCACATACATAATTAAAACTTTGAAAGTTAATTTCATAATTAAAACTTTGTACGAATTGAAACATACAAGAATTAGATATCACATGATGATCTTTGTGTGGAAGTAGTTTTAATTTCGTTTTTCCAAAAAATATAACAATATTACGGTAAAGTGAGTTATTAAAAAGTATACGAAGAAAAAATACTTCAATTTATAATATTTTTTATTTTTTTTAATTTTTTTTATTATTATTATTTTCTACTATACATTTTTCAAAAAAACAATTAGTTTGTCCATATTCTTCTCGAGAAAGTATGCATTCTACACACCTGCAATAAAAAATATCATAGCTGTATTTAAATGTTTCCATTATTCAGTAATAAATTGGTAAAACATTATTTTAAATTAAACCTTCCGAAATTTTATAAATACATATTTCTATCGTATGCGGTCAAATGACCGCTTTTTAAATAAGCAGTAAATACTTTTCCAGTTGATTATAAATAATACAAAATTCAGCATAGGCAATAAAACACAAAATAATTATCATGTAATAATAAAAAAAAAAATATCGATTTTGTCGAGCTCATTCCTCGTGCGTTACCAGCAGACGACACTCTGTTTGTTTGTTTTGTTTTGTTTTGAAACCACCGACTGTATATTTCTGCCTCTTATAAAATGCTTAACGCAGCCAAATACGTCTCGTAATTTTGAGCATCTAGAAGAATACGAGATCAAAATCTTCCAGTGTAAATCCCTCTCTCCGACCCCACCACACCAACGAGAGGACATTGAGGCCTAATGTTCACCAGCCCCCATTAGGTACACACCGTTATTTGGCGGACGGAGGTCCGAACCCACAACCCTCCGGTTATGAGCTCGATACTCTACTGCTAGGTTACCGGGAGCCCACGGCACTCTGTACAAACTGTACATAACCACATGGCATGTTCCTAAACAGATGACATTTTCTTGGAAAACTTAAAATTTGTAGTGGTGGTGGACCTCTGACCAAGCGAAGGTGAAAAAAGGAGTAGTAAGTTTGAGATTTCAATGCAGATAACTTTATAAAATGTCATATATTTTCCAGCAGTCAAAAGACCGCTCACCGTACATATGAATATGGGTAAAAAAGTAAGAAGAAGCGAGATAATTATTGAAAAATTAAGTAGCTATACATTATAGTTAAAGTCTTGCAGTAAGTTCAAGAAAATTGAAAACATGGAATTTTATAAATTTAATTAAAGTCTCGATAGGTTTTGTGTTAAAATGGGTTAAGATTTACTGTACGGTCCCCCTTGACGTCCTTTTCAATTTGGCGATTCTTTTTAAAAAAAAAATTAGAGTCCAAGCTGAGAGCCTTAGCTTGCTAGCTTCTAGACCGCGAGGTTGCGGGTTCGAGTCCCGTGTTAGGCAAGGGTGTTTGTAAATGCATGTTGGCTTGTCTAATGACGAATGTTTCGGAGTATTATAGCCCTCGTGTTGCTGACGGTGCCAGATAATCTGATACCAACCAACCAACCAACCAACCAACCAACCAACCAACCAACCAACCAACCAACCAACCAACCAACCAACCAACCAACCAACCAACCAACCAACCAACCAACCAACCAACCAACCAACCAACCAACCAACCAACCAACCAACCAACCAACCAACCAACCAACCAACCAACCAACCAACCAACCAACCAACCAACCAACCAACCAACCAACCAACCAACCAACCAACCAACCAACCAACCAACCAACCAACCAACCAACCAACCAACCAACCAACCAACCAACCAACCAACCAACCAACCAACCAACCAACCAACCAACCAACCAACCAACCAACCAACCAACCAACCAACCAACCAACCAACCAACCAACCAACCAACCAACCAACCAACCAACCAACCAACCAACCAACCAACCAACCAACCAACCAACCAACCAACCAACCAACCAACCAACCAACCAACCAACCAACCAACCAACCAACCAACCAACCGACCGACCGACCGACCGACCGACCAATCAACCAACCAAGCTGAGAGCCACTATAGCATAAAGAATGCCCATAGCTCGTAACAGTTTTCGTGTAGGAATTTGAGCCGCGCTCAAATTTACAATTTAATACTTCAATATCAACTAAACATATATATGAGGGTTTGAATTTCTAGATGGCTTTAAATGCAAACATTAAGCCAAATCTTTCATAAATACCCATTATACAAAACACACTTATTCATCAAGTTTTGTTTTAACAACGGACCGTTGAGTTATATTTAACACTCAATTTATTAAAATTACTGTATTTTTAGGTATTTTATTATCTAGGTAAAGATATTTATGTACTAGCAATGCAAAAGTATAATTTTATACAACAACTGGTCCGAAGTTTTCCTCTAATAAGGATTTGTTTATACTGACTGGACGGTAAACATTGCACTGATTTTTCTATAAGTACTTCGTACTTAATCTATGCGGTTAGGGATACTACAAAAATGAAGTTTTAGTGAAAAAGAAATTTGTGGAAATTATTATTATTATGCTAAATAAACAAAAACATCTATTGAAAAAAAATCAGTACCGACACTAAGAATTACGGTTTTACTGTTAACGTTATAAAGTACTAGCATGAGCTTGAGGAAATTATATATGCATCATTATTTTTTTAAGAGGGATTTGAAGGGGAAGGCTTCATATAATCCATGTTAAAAGTTTTTTTTTCTCCGAAACTACTTATTGCATAGGCCCTACTAACCATCTTTGTCACAGTTACGTCACTGCAACGAAGTTTTTCGTCGCAAAGATCACGGTCACAATGTGACTTGCATGGGATATCGCAGCGATGTCGCAAAAGTTCACGTCACTTTCGACTTCCATGTGATATCGCAGCGACATCACAATGTGACGAAGTTGCAATGTTGCTTTGTGATATCGCAGCGACATCCAGTGATATCCCAAAATAATTTTATATAATGAAAATCACAAATAGGTCATTTTGTGACATGTATGTGATATAAGACGTAATTTTGCGATATCGCAGGGATACACAGGGATATCACATTTTAACATTTATGCTATTTTTGTGGTATCAGTGTGATCTCTATGTGATTTTGGGGACATCTATGTGATTTATGCGACGAGTATGTGATTTTATCAACGAATCTCACGTCACTGCTATATCACATTGTGATCAGTATGCGATCTTAGTGACTTTGGCGACATCTATGTGATTTATGCGATTTTCGCAACGAAAGCTTTGTCGCTGCGATGTCACATTGTGATCTGTATGTGATCTTAGTGATTTTGGCGACATCCATGTGATTTATGCGATTTTCGCAACGAAAGCTTTGTCCCTGCGATATCACATTGTGATCTGTATGTGATCTTAGTGATTTTGGCGACATCCATGTGATTTATACGATTTTCGCAACGAAAGCTTTGTCACTGCGATATCACATTGTGATCTGTATGTGATCTTAGTGACTTTGGCGACATCCGTGTGATTTATGCGATTTTCGCAACGAAAGCTTTGTCACTGCGATATCACATTGTGATCTGTATGTGATCTTAGTGATTTTGGCGACATCCATGTGATTTATACGATTTTCGCAACGAAAGCTTTGTCACTGCGATATCACATTGTGATCTGTATGTGATCTTAGTGACTTTGGCGACATCCGTGTGATATATGCGATTTTCGCAACGAAAACTTTGTCACTGCGATATCACATTGTGATCTGTATGTGATCTTAGTGACTTTGGCGACATCCATGTGATTTATGCGATTTTCGCAACGAAAACTTTGTCACTGCGATATCACATTGTGATCTGTATGTGATCTTAGTGACTTTGGCGACATCCATGTGATTTATGCGATTTTCGCAACGAAAACTTTGTCACTGCGATATCACATTGTGATCTGTATGTGATCTTAGTGACTTTGGCAACATACGTGTGATTTATGCGATTTTCACAACGAAAGCTTTGTCACTGCGATATCACATTGTGATCTGTATGTGATTTTAGTGACTTTGGCGACATCCGTGTGATTTATGCGATTTTTGCAACGAAAGCTTTGTCACTGCGATATCAAAAATAAAAAATTGGTCCGTTCATGAAACTTTGCAAAAACGTTTTATTTGTCATGAGTATAAAGAAACAAAGTAGTTCATAAAATATCTAGCATAGAAGGGTGTTTTTTGAGGAGTGGGAGGGGGGAGTTTTTTTGTTTTTTTTTAAATTGAAAAGTAATTTTGGTATAACCTGGGCATTTCACCTTACGCTAAGATAGCGAGTCAGAAATGTGACGAAAAAGGGGGAGGGGGGGGGGGTAATCAATGGATACGGATTATCTTGAAGTATATTTCTAGAACACTGCATATTTTTTTTTTTTTTTTTTTTTTTTTTTTTAACTTTTTTAAAATATTTGATTTCATCCTGGCTAAGGCACAAGTGTTGCGCCCCCCCCCCCCCTCAGGAAAATCCTAGATCTGCGACTAATGTGAACTGAAATAAAAAAAAAAAGATTCACGTACACACATCACGAATAAGCTCCTTCTCGCCTTCTTCACAGTCGGAGTCAGAATCTGCATAAGTTTCATCTTCACTAATTTCATCCCATTTAGAAACAATGTCCTCAATTTCAAACTGGGTTAGAAAACGTTTTCTTTTAGGCATTTTAAAATAATTTAGTAAAAAATTATCAAGACTTCAGATAGTCAGAAGAATAAACATAGCAGTCAGCAGTCAGCACGGGAAATCGTAAAAATGCAGCTAGCGAAAACACACTAGCAGGTAAAAGTCACTTATCATTTACTAAATTGCCCCCCTGTCAAACAGCTTCAAAATACCCCTTTGTGTCCCCAACTCAATGGGCTGGCCATGTGTGCGTTGCTTGAAGTGCGACAATAGGCTTTTGTGGCACGACTTTTCAGACTGCCTCACTCTGTGAGGGTAAATGCTCCGACATTTCGAGTGGAAAACTTCTCAGGGAAACTGGAATTATTTAAATACGAAACGATTCGTTCCACATCATTTCAATCTATGAAATTTACTGACACTCGTCACTGTTTCTTTGCTCCGGCTTAGTTTTCAATTTTTAAAAACTCTATAGAGAAATCACAAAAAAAAAAAAAATATTCGGACCCTATCACAATGACCTTTTTTTTATAATTTTTTAGTGCAAAAATATTAACATGTTATCACTTTAAAATTTAAAAGATAAATTTGAATCAGAATAATATAGATTTTGAGTTTTACACATTTTTTGTTGTTGATATTTATTACTTTCTCACTTTTGTATTTGATTACTTTGTACAATTTTGATGCAATAACTTTTCCTACACTTAGTATAACAATTTAAATATTTATGTTTTTTAATTGTTTAACGATTATTAAGAGTGTTGTGTTAAAAATATAATATTGTTCTAAAACAAGCCGGTAGACAGGATTTTTTTTCGGGGCGATAGGGGGTGGGTATGGTCGAAGATTTCATTAAACACATATAGCAAATTACACACACACACAAAAAAAGAAGGGGAAGTTGTTTAACAAGATTTCATACCATTTTTTTTGGGGGGGGGGGGGGAGGCCGGGGTTCTACCGCCCCCCCTTCCCCGTCCACGGCCCTGTAATAAAATGAATCCTTTTTAATTATTAAACAAATATTCCTTTATAGCCAGAGTGAATTTATAATCTTTATGTAGAAACTTTCTACCTTTATTACTGCGATATAATAGATTTATTTTTTAATATTTTTATTCAAATATATATGAAACAACTTAAGCACAATTTACTTACTGTTATGTTAAAAATAAATACCGACAGTTATTGCAATCTTTTAGCACTAGCAGTTGACTATGTGTTTAAGATTGGAATCAATTTAATACAAATTTTTTATTGAAACAATCATGGGTCACCTAAGAGGGTGGTAGACCAACTTTCCAGAGGGCGCCAAGCTCCTCTGACACCCATCAAAATATCCTAAAGTGGTATAAGCCACACTGTGATACCTTATAGGCAGTAGGTTAGACTTTTCTTCGTAGACGAATACAAATAAAAAGAATTTATTGAAACCCATTGTATATAATTTGAAGGTAGATTGTAAATAAATATGCAAGTACCAAAGGGACCAAAATAAATGTCCCACAACGATAATTAAAAAAGACACCAAGACTAAATTCTACTGATGGAATATTATATTATGACCATCATTTTAAAAAGCAAGATGCCGACACATTTCAGATCTGCTTTCACATGTCTTATTAATGATAACTTCGCTACCGATTGAGTTTAAAAACATTACTCAGTTTTCATTACAAAACTTCTAAATGCTCATTAATTAATCGGGCCAAAGGACAAGTTTTATGTTTAGCTTAGAAAACAATATCTCGCAAGAGTTTAGTAAGAAGCATTGTCAACAGGTTATCGTAAACTTGAAATAGTCCCGAATATTTAAGAGTACGTATTTTATTCTATTAATATTATAAAAAAAAAAACTTCAAATATAAGAATTACACTCCTTCCCTTCGGTACATTTAATAAATTCGTCCCAATCCTCTTCTTCATCATCAATAATCTAACTCATTTTTTCCCCTCGTACAGCAGTACCTAAAATAGTCTCGGCCCATTTGATGGTTGGCTGCTGGGTTAGCAAGTTAGTCTCTCATGCCAAAGGTACTGGTTTCGAATCCTGAGTAAAAAATGGTTGAACGTTGTGGTTCGGATTCCACGTTAAGCTGTACGTCACGTCCTGATTAGCAGTTATTGTGCATAAAAATAAGTCAGTAAGCATACAAAACAACCAACCCAGAGTAGTTTTGAACATTATATCAATTCCTAATCTTTAGCCCTCAATCTATAAACGTGAGTAATTCTTCTCTTAGTTTATCCACTGAAGGAATAACTTCACAGATTCTGGATTCTGTCTAAAGCATTCAGTGATAGTGATCCCTGCGCGGAAAGTCGTTAGGAATCAAATCATGAAATAACCAAGTAAAAGTCGTTAGTAAATTTATTGTCCATTGTTTGAATTATCTTGTCTAAAATACGTAATAAAACACTGAAATGCGAGAGGTATTTTCAGAAGTTGAAGCAACGTTTTCATGTCTTATATCCTCTTCTGGCATTTTTTTTAAAAATGTGTACTCTTTTCTATCCTAGTTCAGTTTTAATTGTGATCTTTAAAGAGAGCAATCAAATTCGTCTCTTCGTTCTAGAAGGTTTGACGTATTTTAACAATTATATTGCGGCATTCAAAGTAGTACATAGAGGGAAAACATTTTAACTTTAATGAAAAGTATTCTATTAACTTCCAAGATTGAACATTGTAAAGGTTCTTTGTCTATAAGTATTCTGATAGAGCAGTTACTTTTTAGATGTAGAGAAATATCATGCCTATACCAAAATTGTTTCAAATTATAAAAAGTTGTTTAAAGAAAAATTATTTTTACCTATCTGGCAGAAAAAATGATGGAAAATGTAAAAAACCAACCAGTCAATTCCCATTGTTTTTGTTCCCAAAGTTAGAAATATTTGTACGAGTATTTTAATGTTTAGTTGTTTAATGTATTTTTATTAATATATAATGATGGGAGAGGGGGGGGGGGCTTTGGTCGAACCCTAAAAATCTTCACCGTGGAAAATGCATCGATTCATCAGAAGCGCGTTTCATAACGCAACTCCTAACAATTTAACAAAAGGAACGTTTTTTTTTCTGTGTGCTCACTATTGACCTTGAAAAGGATATAAGGATGTTTTCTAAAATCCAGAGACGATCTTATTTAGATATATTTTCACCATTATTATTATTATTATTATTATTTTTTTTTTTTTTTTACTTCCACTGTATTGACGTGTTTTTGTTATCTGATGATGCTGAGTGAAGCTTCAAGGGAGAGCGCTAAGGAGAATTGGACACCAAGTGGACAAGCCACATTCGGTACTTCCGTTCCGGTACGGGGACCAAATTCTACGCCTTTCTTGTACTTGCTTTCAAGGTCAGATTCTGAGAATTCTGCGATAGTGGCTTTGTCTTCAAACCCCCTCTGGGTACCTTCGTCCTTATTTTAGTGTTCCTTATTTTAGTCCCCTCGCTTGGAAAGATTCTTGGAATGGAAACACAAACCCAACAGAGTACTTTGACAGAGCAACTATTATATGCCGGCGCTGACGAGATTGTTTGCAGGGGGATACAAGAGACTTCAAGAATTTTGCTTAGATTCATTTCCTCTGGGAATTTTGAAGGATAAAGACTGGCTATGTGTAAGTTTTACTAAATTTTCCAAAATGAATGTTTTAAATGTTTTCCTTTCTAACAAAAATTTAAAAGTTAGCGACTATTAATATGTGACCGAACTTTCCAGAAAGTTTTTGATACTTTGATGAGGTTTTTTTTTTATTATTATTAAACCATGCAATTTGGAAAAAAATAAAAAATCGTCAAAGTTTTAAGTATAATTTTTATTACAACGTAAAAATTTTTAAAAATTAGTGTATGACTTTTCTACTAATTAGCAGAAATATTTTAAAAGAAATAACTTATAATTTGTGTTTTGGTTTTTGTAAATTGTATTTAATGTTCAAACTGATAATGTATGGATAAAAAATCCGCTAAATGCATTCGTCAACGCAGAATAGCAGGAAGATAATTTGTAAATATTTGAATTTTTTACGGAATTTCTAATACATAGGAGCGTTTTATCGTTTGTATCTAAAATTCTTATTTGGCATAAACAGTTTTTGACTTTAAAAATTCTCCATTGATACCTCAAGTTATATCATTTGGGTAACTTACGTTATAGATTTTAATTTTTGAATATTTAACTAAAAAAATTATAATAACAATTATCTGTTTGGTTTTAATTAACATCATATGAAAGTAAACACATTTCTGGAAACTTACATACTACATGAAGCAATCCATTTTAAAATAAACGAAATAAAAAAAAAATATCATTGAAAAACTTGTTTAAACAATTTTTACTATTATTTAAGTTAATATAATAATTTACAAATCCTTTGTACAACTATTGACAAAACAATAAATTATTTTTCCCACTTTAAAAATCACACCATCCACTTTCAACAAAACAGAACGAACTCGACTATAATTCAAGAGTCAACTTTTAGAAATTAACATATTAAAAAAAGGAACTACTAGAAAGGAACTTTAAATCTTTTTATACCCAAAATTCTATAAAAAATATTTGATTCAAATTTTCATTTTTACAAGTTTTTCCTTCTTTGCATGGAATGACCCTTCTTGATGATAATAATTGTGTTTTTTATTGCCAAATATTTTTTTCTAGAATTTTAAAGATTAATTTTTAAAGTTTTATGTTGGTTTACACTTTTCTCTCACTGTCATCTGGCTGATAGACTTAGCCTCGCCTTTTAATTTTTATATTGCTCCCTGGTTTTTCTCTTCTGCTCCAGTTGTTCCTATGACAATTTAGCTCTGTATTATATAGTTCTTGTAATTGCTGTTGTTGATAAATTTGATAGAAAACTGTTTTTTTTTTCCCCCTCTAAAATATATTTTGTCTTAAAACCCAAGATTAAAAAAAAAAACTAACTATTTTACAAAATTATTAAAATGTAAGCCATGTGTTGGTTTCTATTAGCATTTTCCTTAATTTCTTATATAGAAACACTTGGGGCATGTTTTGATCTGTTTCATGATTTTGACCCTAAAGATTTTTTAGTAGGGTTGTAGGAGTATATTCCGAGAGTTTTTTGGATATTTCACTGATAAATTTGTAAAATACCACTGATCTATGCTAACCTCTTGTCTGTCTGTATTTTGCCGACCAAACGGTATATTGGTTAGCGTGCTAGCTTCTAGACCGCGAGGTTGCGGGTTTGAGTTCCGTGTTGGGCATGGGTGTTTGTAAATGTATGTTGGCTTGTCTAATGACGAATGTTTCGGCGCATTATAGCCCTTGTGTAGCTGACGGCGCCAGATAATCTGAAAACAACCAATCTGTCTGTATTTTCATTAGATATTAACAGGGATGATAGTTTTCCTCCTTTTGGAGGATTTAATCCTGTTTGATTTTTATGTAGCATTTTCCTTCTCTATATCCCTGTTTTGAAGATATGCATTTTTCTGATCTGAACCAGTTTTTCCTGCAAAAAGTATACTGTTCCTCATGTCTAAACAAAAGATTTTCCCTCTTAGCTCCCCTTTCCTCACAGATTACTTTACTAACTCCTAATATTTGAAATGCAATTATTATATAGTATGAGAAATTTCATTGTATCTTTAAATTTATTGAATCATACTTCTTGCATACTTTTATTGTTGAATTTTTGTGTATTCCTTCCTTCGAGCTTTTTTAACGAATTTTTGGATTTCCTCCTTTGTGCTCTCTGATCACTCCCATCCCTGTATCAAACACATTTTAAAGAAAAGTTTGCATGAATAAAATTTAAAATAAAATCATTGTAATTATTTTCAGTGTCTAATTTTAAGTTGCTGGAAAATTTCTTTGCTATTTTCTCACTTAATTTTAAACTTGTATTAAAAATGCTGATGTTGAGTGCAGGGTTGGCATGGCTTAAACCAATTGGTTTTAACAAAAATGTTTTGCCTTTTTTCTCAAAAAAAAAAAAAAAAAAAAAAAACAATTTTTTTTTTTAAAGAATAATTTTAAATTGTATTTTTATTTATTTATTCACAATTCAATTTTTCAAATTATTTGATGTTGTAAATAACTTCTACTTTTAACCAAAAGTTTCCACTCCAAAGACTAGCTATTGAACAATGGTTCTAAATCTTAAGAATATTTTGAATAATTTATCACCATTGCTGATTTTAATTATTTTATTGCATAATTTTAATCCAAGAGCAATATAAACAATCACCATTGTATTATTCTGTATACATTGAATTTAAAAAATAGTAACTCTCAATAAAATATTAAAATTATGATTTGAATGTTGACATAAGTAGCGACATTTGTTTATTTACTTAGTTAATTTATAATTACTTAAAAATAACTTTAATAATTACTTAGTAATTATTTAGTAACTTTATTAATAACTTTAATAATTACTTAGTTATTTACTTAAGTAAATTGGTCAAAAACACTTGAAAAAAAAAAGTTGACTTAAATCAATAGATTTCCTAAATTTTATGACAGTAACAATAATTTAAATCTATCTAAAAATATAAACTGGAGAAAGGTATGAAATGAATTGGGGAAATATTGAATATTGTATTTTATCATCATCCTTGTTTTTTTTTTTTTTTTTTTTTTTTTTTCTTTCTAGGTGCAGGTGTTCAAATCATTTGGGGGTGAATAGTGGATGATTAGGCCTCCAAGTATTCCTTTCAAGGCCGTAGGTCAAAGCCTTCATTCAACCACTTACTATTTGAAGTGAGTATTATCTTTCTCTCTAATAGGATAATTTCCAGAAGTGAAAATGTTTTTTTCCATTATTTTTATTTGATTCCTGTTAAAGAAATTCAAGGATTTGTTGCATAGAAAAAATATATATTTTCATTCATGAAACTATCAAATAATACAGTATTGTTATGATATAGATAATTGGCATTTGTGAAAATACTTACAATTGAGTAGTTGAAACAGGTAATAGTGATATAGCACAACTAATTTAAAAAGCTGTTTATTATCTTCCTTCTGGAAGCTATTGTTATTGTTTATTATGAAAACTTGTTTCACAAGCCCAAACATTCAGATAATATCTGAGAGTATGTTTTCTGCTGGGGTACAGTTTTGGGTACCATAACATCTTGGTTCAAAACATTTTGGAGTATTCTAGTAAATTTTGGTATTTCATTTCCCAATGTTCTTTTACTTGCAGGTAGTATGAGAAAAGGATTCCCCGATTCCCTGGATTAAGATATAAGATGAACAAATTGAAGATTATCTGCGATATGCAAGTCAAAGAGAAAAAGAGAGAAGAAAATGTAAATTTTAAGTATATAATGAATATTGTATTTATCTATGCTTCTATTGGTATAAATATCTTATAGAATTAACCTTTCACAAGAAGTGAATGCCTTTCTTGAAATAGTGAACTGTAGGATGGTATGTACATAAGTTCTTTATAAGGTTAGTTCTAAAAGATTCCTGCCAATAATTCATATTAAAATTATAGTAAATCAGGGGTTTGGAAGGAAAAGGGCTCAACAGAATTAAACTTGTTCAATTCTCTCTGTGTAAAGGTTACTAGGAACAGGACAAGGGAGAAAATGTCAATTCTTTTCTTGTGGACTTAAATGATCCTTTCTACTGTTATAATCACGTTGGTTATTTATTCTTACTGCAATTTTTAATGACCTGATGTATTTTTATTTCATAAGAAGAAAAGAAATGGAATTTTTTTTTATAGGAACCTTTTTCAAAATCCCTTTTATAATAAAATATTTGTTTTGCTTACAATTTTTCTGTTACTTACCCAATTTTATTTTTTCTCACACTGTATTCTTTGCGTTGTTGCAGACAAACAGATTCCAGTTGTGGAAGGAGCATTTCCAGAAACAATATGAGATTCTACATGAATCTTTTTATAAATATTTACTTATCTTGCTTAATTTTTTACTTTAGTATTTTAAATTCGCAAAGGGAGTTCAACGAAATTCTATTTATGAAGTTTCTTCCAGTTTTTCGCATATCAAAGTAGTATACTTTTAAAAATTCAAATTTTATCCTTAATAGTTGGCAAATAATACTTTTTTCCTGATTTTGATTGCTTAAAGAAATTAACATGTACATAAATTACAATTTATTGGTGCTCTACATGATGTCTAAGTAGTAAATTTGTAATTAAAAAAAAAAATCAGCTGAAAAAGTTGGAATTTTCTTTGAGTGGTAACCTGGATAATTTACTGTATCTTGTAACTTATTTTCCTTTTTTAGAGTGTCTTCCTGTAATCCAGATAATTATTATTTTAATCCTGATAATTAGTTTTATTTTTAGGGTTCAATCATGCAAGTTAGTTTCAAAGAAATTATTAGTGGATGGGCCTCCCAATTCCTTATTTCAAGGCCGAAGGTCAAAGCCTTTATTTAACCACTTTTTAGTGAATGAGACAATTCAAAGTAAGTATAATTAGTAATTTCCATAAGTGAATACGCTTGTTTCAATCATATTTATTTGATTCTCGTTAAAGAAATTCAAGGATTTGTTGCATAGAAAAGTATATATTTTCATTCATGAAACTAATGAATAAGTGCTGTCTTAAAACAGTATTGTTAGGATCTATATAATTGGCATTTGTGAAAGTACTTACTATTGAGTAGTTGAAACAGGTCATAGTGCTATAACACGACAACTTAAAATAGTTGGTAATTTCTTCCTTCTGGGGTACAATTATTTATTATGAACCAGTTTCATGAGCCCAAACATTCAAAAAGTGCCCAACAGAATTAAACTTGTTCAATTCTCTCTGTGTAAAGGTTAAATTCTCTCTGTGTAAAGGTTAAAAGGAAAATAAATAGGACAAAATCTTCATTCTTTTGTTGTGAACTTGAACGGTCTTTTCTGCTGTTATAATCACTTTGGTTAATCTTATTACAATTTTTAATGGCCCGATATATTTAGTATTTTTTTTTTATCTTAAAAAAAAATGGAATTCTTGCTAAGGGAATCTTTCTCAAAATAGGTTCCCTTTTCTGATAAAATATTGGTTTTGCTTACAATTTTTCTATTATTTACCTAAGTTTATTTTTTCTCACAGTGTTCCTGGCGTTATTGCAGACAACCAGATTTCAGTGGAATGAGCATTAATATGAGAATCTACATCAATCTTTTTTCTTTTTTTTCATTTCTTCCTTTTTTCTTTTTTTTAAAAAAATATTTACTTATCTTGCTTAATTTTTTACTTTGTAGTATTTTAAATTCACAAAGGGACCTTGAAGTTGAACGAAATTCTATTCATGTTCTTCCAGTTTTTTGCATATCATAGTAGTATACTTGTAACAATTTTTATTTTATGCTTAATAATTGGCAAATAATACATTTTTCTGATTTTCCTAATAATGTGATATTTACATAAATATCACTTTAGTGGTGTTGTACATGATATCTAAGTAGTAAATCTGTACTTAAAAAAAAAATGAAATTGCTGAGAGTTGGTCTTTCCTTTAGTTTGAGTGGTAACCTGCATAATTTACTTGTATCATGTTACTTATTTTCCTTTTTTAGTGTTTTCATGTTAATCCAGAGAATTTTTTTTTTTCAGAGGATTTTTAATTTTATTCAAATCCAGGGAATTATTTTATTTACATAGTTGTTATTTTAATTCGGAGAATTATTTTTATTTTAATTCAGAGAATTATTTTCATTTTAATTCAGAGAATTATTTTAATTTTAAGGGTGGGGTGTGAATTATCACCTAAAGTTTTATTTTTATTATTGATTTATTTACTTTAACGTTAAAAAAAATGAAAACTAACACATATTGTTTAATTAGAATGGAAATTTATAAAATTGATATTTTACAACATGTGCTTTAAAAATTTCTGATTTCTCCAATAATTAGAAAAAACCTAAACATTTCGAAAAACCTAATATCAAGAAAAGAAAAACAAAGGGAAAATAGATTTAAAAGTTTCTTTCTCGACAACATCATCCTGTCATTCAGCATGAAATGTCAAATGATTCATTAAAAAACGTATATACACTTTTAAAATTTTGCAAGCATAGATATTACTGTGTCCCCATAACTTCACGAATTTCTATTTTAATCCAGATATTTTTTGCTTTTAAGTGGCAAGTGGTCTTTATCTCTCATTTCATTCTTGTCTTTTTTTAGTGTACCTGCTGTTGATGGTTAAAAGGAAGTGTCCAGCTACATCATTCATGATCTTCAATTGTCAATTTGCCTAATGCGAGTTTTCCGAGTTTTCATTCTACAAATGTGGGACAATTTCTTGTAAATCCTCCCGGATTAAATTTTTTTATAAATATAAATTTTTTAAATAAATATAAAAATAAAATATGTATATATATATATATATATATATATATATATATATATATATATATATATATATATATATATACATTTTTTTTTACTTATTGTTTTATTTATCTATTGACTTTTTACTGTGTTTTTGTGCTGCATGCTCAAGAAGTTTTTAAAATCATATCCTTCTTATAAGTTGAGCTAAATTATTTTTTTACTGTAGCATATATTTAATAGACTTCTGAAGGAACAAATTATAAATACTATTCCTTTTATATAATTGTTTGAGCTTGAAATGGTATATTATAAATAGGTTCTTACAGGTGTCAATGTGATCACAAGCCACATTATAATTTACACAAAAAATTAACACTCCTTTCTTATTTATTTATACTACTTGTAAATCCCAAATAAGTAAAATGCACTGTGAAATATAATATAACAACGAAATAGTGAAAACACAAAGAGCAGAAAATTTCTCTGATACACAATATCTTAAATATCTTCTTTAAAAAAAAATTAAAAGAAAGCAGTCTAGCTGAAATTTTTGTTTACATTTGTATTTAACGTAAATCACTGAAATTAATCTTTTGTTTAAATATTATATATTAAAATGATAAAATATTTTAACTATTTATAAAAGTTCCTAGAATATTTTAATACTGTGAATCCTTAAAAAAAAAAGTCGTGGGTCGCATACTAATTACAATGTGATATCGCAGTGATGTGGGTTTCATTAAGCAATATAAGAATCCATTAAATATTATACTTCATTAAGTAAGTCACAAAGCAATATTGGCGGGACAAGAATTTCATTTCATAAATCACAGGTGTCGCCAAAATCACTAAGATCAAGTAAAGATCACAATGTGATATCACAGTGACAAAACTTTCATTGCGAAAATCGCATAAATCACACGGATGTCGCCAAAATCACTAAGATCACATTTAGGTCACAAAGCGATATCGCAGTGACAAAGCTTTCGTTGCGAAGATCGCATAAATCACAGGGATGTCGCCAAAATCACTAAGATCACATTTAGGTCACAAAGCGATATCGCAGCGACAAAGCTTTCGTTGCGAAAATCGCATAAATCACATGGATGTCGCCAAAATCACTAAGATCACATTTAGGTCACAAAGCGATATCGCAGTGACAAAGCTTTAGTTGCGAAGATCGCATAAATCACACGGATGTCGCCAAAATCACTAAGATCACATTTAGGTCACAAAGCGATATCGCAGTGACAAAGCTTTCGTTGCGAAGATCGCATAAATCACACGCATGTCGCCAAAATCACTAAGATCACATTTAGGTCACAAAGCGATATCGCAGTAACAAAGCTTTCGTTGCGAAGATCGCATAAATCACAGGGATGTCGCCAAAATCCCTAAGATCACATTTAGGTCACAAAGCGATATCGCAGTGACAAAGCTTTCGTTGCGAAGATCGCATAAATCACACGGATGTCGCCAAAATCACTAAGATCACATTTAGGTCACAAAGCGATATCGCAGTAACAAAGCTTTCGTTGCGAAGATCGCATAAATCACACGAAAGTCGCCAAAATCACTAAGATCACATTTAGGTCACAATGTGACATCGCAGCGACAAAGCTTTCGTTGCGAAAATCGCATAAATCACACGGATGTCGCCAAAATCACTAAGATCACATTTAGGTCACAAAGCGATATCGCAGTGACAAAGCTTTCGTTGCGAAGATCGCATAAATCAAACGGATGTCGCCAAAATCACTAAGATCACATTTAGGTCACAAAGCGATATCGCAGCGACAAAGCTTTCGTTGCGAAAATCGCATAAATCACATGGATGTCGCCAAAATCACTAAGATCACATTTAGGTCACAAAGCGATATCGCAGTGACAAAGCTTTAGTTGCGAAGATCGCATAAATCACACGGATGTCGCCAAAATCACTAAGATCACATTTAGGTCACAAAGCGATATCGCAGTGACAAAGCTTTCGTTGCGAAGATCGCATAAATCACACGCATGTCGCCAAAATCACTAAGATCACATTTAGGTCACAAAGCGATATCGCAGTAACAAAGCTTTCGTTGCGAAGATCGCATAAATCACAGGGATGTCGCCAAAATCCCTAAGATCACATTTAGGTCACAAAGCGATATCGCAGTGACAAAGCTTTCGTTGCGAAGATCGCATAAATCACACGGATGTCGCCAAAATCACTAAGATCACATTTAGGTCACAAAGCGATATCGCAGTAACAAAGCTTTCGTTGCGAAGATCGCATAAATCACACGAAAGTCGCCAAAATCACTAAGATCACATTTAGGTCACAATGTGACATCGCAGCGACAAAGCTTTCGTTGCGAAAATCGCATAAATCACACGGATGTCGCCAAAATCACTAAGATCACATTTAGGTCACAAAGCGATATCGCAGTGACAAAGCTTTCGTTGCGAAGATCGCATAAATCACACGGATGTCGCCAAAATCACTAAGATCACATTTAGGTCACAAAGCGATATCGCAGCGACAAATCTTTCGTTGCAAAGATCGCATAAATCACACGGATGTCGCCAAAATCACTAAGATCACATACAGATCACAAAGTGATATCGCAGCGATATGGCTTTCGTTGCGAAAATCGCATAAATCACATAGATGTCGCCAAAATCACTAAGATCACATACAGATCACAATGCGATATCGCAAACATCGCAAATTCGTCCCCAATGTCACAATGTGACGAAAAGCGATATCGCAGCGATATCACAAAGTTACGTCGCAAAACCCCCTCTAAAACGGACATTGGACGACTATGTGACCCCTGTGTGATATCGCCGTGACATCGCGTGATCTCTATGCGATATCGCTTTTCGTCACATACTCGTCACATGGTTATTAGGGGGTTTTCATATTTTCCCCAACCAATTTTAAAATACTTTAACTTAGACTGACATATGCTTTTATAAAAAAAATATTGTTTGCAATTTATGGTGCTTTGAATTTTTTTAGAAAAATTTCAAAGAAATAACACTCTTACGCATTTTTAATATATATATATATATATTAATTATATATATATATATTAATTATATATATATTAATTATATATATATATATTAATTATATATATATATTAATTATATATATATATATATATATATATATATATATATATATATATATATATATATATATATATATATATATATATATATATATATATATATATATATATATATATATATCTTAATTATATATATATATATATATATATATTAATTATATATATATATATATATATTAATTATATATATATATATATATATATATATATATATATATATATATATATATATATATATATATATATATATATATATATATTAATTATATATATATATATATAATTAATATATATATATATATATATATATATAATTAATATATATATATATATATATATATATAATTAATATATATATATATATATATATATATATATATATATATATATATATATATATATATATATATATATATATATATATATATATATATATATATATATATATATATATATATATATATATATATATATATATATATATATATATATATATATATATATATATATATATATATATATATATATATATATATATATATATATATATATATATATATATATATATATATATATATATATATATATATATATATATATATATATATATATATTAATTATATATATATATATATATATATATTAATTATATATATATATATATATATATATATATATATATTAATTATATATATATATATATATATATATATATATATATTAATTATATATATATATATATATATATATATATATATATATATATTAATTATATATATATATATATATATATATATATATATATATATATATATATATATATATATATATATATATATATATATATATATATATATATATATATATATATATATATATATATATATATTAATATATATATATATATATATATATATATATATTAATTATATATATATATATATATATATATATATATATATATATATATTAATTATATATATATATATATATATATATATATATATATATATATATATATATATATATATATATATATATATATATATATATGTAGGATTTTTATTATCCCATATCAATTGTTTACCGTACATTTCAATTTCCTCTTGTAAAGACAGATGGCACTGCAAGACGATGTTTCTTTTTTTTTTTGTTATTACGAATAAGTATTCGTACTCCGTGATTTTATTTTTTAAGCAGAAGCACACCGGATCCCATTCGGGAACAAACACGCTGAACTCTGTCCGCCAATTTTGGGTGCACTCAACTCACTTCGCTAATTGGGTAATGTACTAATTAAACACTTAGTTTTCGTCGACTTGTGCTGCCATTTGGCTAGTAGTACTTAATACTTTTCCCCCCTTTGTTTTGTTTAAAAGTGATTGTGATGTTTCGTCTAATAAATTTAACTGTACTTTCCGTTTTCTGATTTGGAAGTTTATTTCTCTTTTATTTCATTTTTGCTTCCCTAAATAAATCCCCTAGACATTTAAAAAACCGAACCACTAACCCCCACATATTTTTGGGGGCTCGGCCGGGATTAGCGAAAAGGAATTTTTAAAGGGGAATTGCTTCTAAAATTTTTTAATTTCGAGTAATTTTTGGTTTTTGAATAAACCACGTCTCTGTAGCGATTCATTTTTCTTTGTTCGTTTTCAAAATTATTTGGTATAATAACAAGTGTATGCCTAGTAACCTGTTTCGTTTTGGTAACATGAGTTCAATAATATTTTTCATGAGTGCACCCGTTTTAATCGAAAATCACCCTTATTCCTTCGAACCCCTCGAAGATGAAATTTACAATTAAATTAATTTGAACCCTTCGTAAAGAAATTCTCAAAGTTCCAGTCGTCGTTCTTAGCCAGAAAGCATCCAGCTTCAAACGAAATTCTTCGCCAACGAATCTTCAACAAGCAGCGTGCCATTTCCAACTGGTGTCTCAACGTCTCATCAGTGTTCGTCTAAAATTTTCGAATCTTCAATCCCGAAGTGCTGAAATTTTATCCGAGGCCCTTACCGGATAATTTGCCAAGATTAGTGCTCTGTGTTCCGAAACCATCTACTACATAAAATTTTGTGTTCTAAGCAGTGACAACCGACGTCTTCAAAGCCAGCAGTTTATTCCTTCAGATAAGTTCTGAATCATTGATACTTTCTTATTCTAAGAATTGCATACTACTTTTTTTTATTTACCTTTTTTTGAAAACCTCTTGCTTGGGTAAACTCTTCGCAACACAAATAAAGAGAAAGAATAAAAAAAAAAAAAAAAAAGGTCATCTATAACCGGAAGTGATACCTTGAAGGATTTGATGTTGCAGTCTTTTATTTATATTTTCATTATTGTTCTAAGAATAGCTTACATTTAAATTGTTTTTATATTCCTTTTTATTCTTTTTGTCTGAATTAATACAAAGAATATTATTCAATATACATTATTTTGACGGATAACTTTGGGTAATAATTCATTGTTTACTTTTCCAAATGCAGCTGTTATTTTGAGAAGTTAGGTGATTTAAGTGAATTAAACTTATCGTGTTAAAGTGTTCTTTTTATAAAGTATCCTTGGGTAATATTTTGTTTTGAATACTTAATATATTATTCGCATCCTTTTTCATAGTTTACTTTTCCAAATGCTGCTGTTATAATTTCTTATGCAATTAATTTTCTATGCAATACAAAGCATAACTTATGCAGTATTATGTTTTAAAATATGCAATACAAAGTAAGTACATTATTATAAGTTGGTATGTTTATCGTGTTCTTGTCCAAGTGAAAAAAAAAAATCTTTTCAGTAAAAAATTTCTGACGACTTGTTTTCATACAAAAGTTCATGAAATTCTAAAACCTTTTTCATACGGTAGTACTCTTTTACTTTTTTGTGAATTATCTGATTAACTTCTGCAAAAATATATTTCTTCATTTTTAAAATGTATCTTCGTTAATTTCGTAGTGTTCTTAGTAGCATACTCCATTTTTTTTTTTTTTTTTTTTTTTTTTTTTTAAAGAGGAAAAGCACACAACATAAATCTACAAGCTTTTTTCCTTTTAGTCGTTATCTTTTAATTTCATTTTTACGAATATCACAAAGTTCACTGGATTTCCACCAAATTTAAAGATCACCGTGGCTTTTCTTCTAAGAAGTAAAAAAGAGGATCTGTCGAACTTAGCCACGGAATTAGACATAAAGATAACCGCTACCATGACCAAGCCGATCATCAAGGATTTAATCTTGGAAAATGAGAAGTATGACGAAGATGAAGTAAAAGTACTTCTCGAGAGCATCACCGAGGAAAGGTTGCCAGAGCGTCAAGAGGCCATCGAAGAACGAAAACGTCTAGAAGCCATCGAAGAACGGAAACGTCAAGAGGCCATCGAAGAACGGAGACGAGAAGCAGAGTTCGAGCTCGAGAAATTACGAATCCAAAACCAGAAGGATTCATCTTCGAAAAACGTCACAACAAACCAAGTACCAAGCAGACCTTCACGTGATACCTTCCACAAGTTCGATATGAAAGAAGATGTGAATCTTAACCTCATCCTGTTCGAGAGGCATGCAGAGCTGTCATCGATCCCTAAAGAAGAATGGGTTCAGTACCTCATAGGCCTACTTCCAGTCGAAGTTGCACACTTAATTGCGCGGGAGTCCCCCGACAAGTCTCACGACTATGATCACGTAAAGCAGTTGCTGCTACGAAGGTTCAAACTGTCTCCAGAAAGACTTCGCCAGATGTACGTGTCACACCAAAAATCTCATGAAGGAACTTGGTTGGATTTCCTCCATGAGTTGCAAACCTACTTCGATGGATGGGTGGAAGGTCTTGAAGTGAAAACTTACGACCAGCTTCGTGACCTCATCATAGCAGATCAGATCAAGAGAAGAGCTCCGTACGAATTCAAAGAACATTTTCTAGATGAATGGACACTCATCAACTCGCCCAGAGAGCTGGCCCAAAAGTTCGAAAAATACGAAGATGTCCGCAGAACGTTAAAGTCAAAGCAGTTCGACTCCTTGCCCAAAGGAAAATATGGGGCTAAATCGTCAAATTATGGGAACCCTTCCCGAAGAACCGACAGTCACCGATACGAGGCCGGATCATCGAATAATCGTGGAAGCCCTCCCCGAAGAGCTGATAATCGCCGATATGGACCAAACCGGTCAGAAAAGAACCATTTCAACAATAATCGAAATACCGACTCTGTCAGGCCTAGACAGTCACTCTGCAGTTATTGTAAAGAACCAGGACACTTCTATGTTAACTGCGACAAGCGCCGAATAGATGCAGAATCCAGCAATCCTCTGAGCAATTCTGTACAGACATGTACAATCATCCTATCAGAAGAGTTGAAATTTAAAGAAATCGTTATGGGAAACAAACTCATCACCGCACTCGTAGACACAGGCAGTTCACTCAGTCTCGTTCGAGACGACATAGCCAAAGAAATCATCGATGAATCCAAGCTTTCGAAACAAAGAAGAACGCTCTCAGGCTTAGGAAATTCCCAAGTCACAACGAAAGGATCATTCGAAATGAGTTTCACCACCGACGGAGAAGAATTTTCTCTAACATGGCATGTAGTGCCGCAATCACAGTTATCTTTCCAAGCAATTATCGGAATGGATGTTACGAATCAAGCTACATTTACAACGTCCAGGAATGGTATGAAATTTCATAAAGATGAGCCCGCTGATTGGTTCATGCACATCTCCGAAACAAGTCCTAATGAAGAGATAGAGTTGGCCCACATAAGAGACATCAGGATACAGAACGAATTGAAGCAAGTTATCTCAACTTACAAGCCTGACAAAACTTTGTCAACAGACGTATCCATGCGAATCATCCTGAAAGACGACGTTCCAGTCTACCAACCTGCGAGACGATTATCGAGTTCAGAAAAGTTAGAGGTCAATCAGCAAATCGACGAATGGCTAGAACAAGGAATCATCAGACCAAGCTCGTCAGACTACGCCAGTCCTATCGTACTAGTGAAGAAAAAAGACGGTTCCACCCGCCTCTGTGTGGATTATAGGAAATTGAATAGAAAATTAGTCAAGGATCGATTTCCTTTACCTCTGATAGAAGATGTTCTAGACAAGATACAAGATGCTCAAGTATATACTACACTCGACCTCAAGAATGGATTTTTTCATGTTGAAGTAGATGAAGAGAGCCGCAAGCTAACCTCTTTCATTATCCCCGACGGACAATTTGAGTTCAACAAAGTACCCTTTGGCTTAAGTACCAGTCCCAGTGTATTTCAAAGGTACGTGTACAACATCTTCCGAGATCTAATGAGAAAAGGCATCGTAATAATCTATATGGATGATTTGGTAATTCCCTCAAAGGATGAAGAAGAAGGTCTAAGAAACTTACAGTCAGTACTAGAAGTTGCATCAAAATACGGCTTGGAGATAAAATGGAAGAAATGTCAATTCCTGCAACGGAAAATAGAATTTCTAGGACACATAGTGGAAAACGGTACAATACGACCATCGTTGGCTAAAACGCAAGCAGTAAAGAAATTTCCCGTACCCACAACCGTGAAGCAAGTACAAAGCTTTCTCGGACTCACCGGCTATTTCCGCAAGTTCATACCAGAATACTCCAAAATAGCAAAGCCACTAAGCGACCTGACTAAGAAAGAAACTCCATTTGCGTTCAATCTACTTCAAGTCGAAGCGTTCGAAAAACTCAAGAAACTCCTTACAGAAAGTCCAGTCTTAAGTATCTTCAGGCAAGGTCAGAGGACAGAATTACACACTGATGCCAGTTTACACGGCTATGGAGCTGTACTACTGCAAGAGTCCACCGACGGAAAGATGCATCCAGTCCAATACATGTCTAAGAAGACAACACCAGCTGAAATGAAATACAGCAGCTACGAGCTTGAAGTGCTAGCTATTGTAAGTGCATTAAAGAAATTCCGCGTCTATCTTCTGGGAAACCATTTTAAAATAGTCACCGATTGTTCGGCATTCCAGAAGACTATGGATAAAAAAGATCTAGTTACTCGCATAGCTAGATGGGCATTATCCTTAGAAGAATTTGACTATCAGATCGAGCATCAACCTGGAGAGAGGATGAAACATGTAGATGCCCTGAGCAGAAATCCAGTCTTTATAATTGAGAGCAATACAATCACAGCTAGATTGCGCAAAGCTCAAGCAGAAGATGAAAACATCAGTACTTTGAAGGCAGTCCTCAACAACAACGGGTCGTCAGAATTTTGTGAAAGAAACGGAATCCTCTACAAATTCGTAAATGGTCGCGAATTAATTGTCGCACCGAAGGACATGCAGACGGAATTAATCAAGCTCGCGCATGAGAAAGGACACTTTTCGACTTCTAAGACGGAAGACGTCATAAAACAGGAATTCTTCATTCCAAATTTAAACGCCTTAGTCCGTAATGTCATCAACAACTGCGTCCCATGCATCTTAGCTAACAAGAAGAGCGGAAAGAAAGAAGGATTTCTAAACCCAATTCCAAAAGAAGACGTTCCCTTAAGTACGTATCACGTAGATTTTATTGGTCCAATGCCCTCTACCAACAAAAAATATCAGCACATATTGACTGTTGTTGACGCATTTACCAAATTCACATGGCTGTATCCAGTGAAGTGTACTTCTGCGGAAGATTTAATAGACAAACTAAGGTTACAACAAAAAACTTTCGGAAATCCCAAAAGAATACTCACAGATCGAGGATCAGCATTTACTTCGAAAGCATTCACTGATTTTTGCACTGAAGAAGGAATTCAACACTTGCAAATTGCTACCGGAGTACCTCGAGGAAACGGTCAAGTAGAAAGGATCCATCGCACTCTAATACCTGTCCTAACCAAGTTATCGTTAGACGACTCGACAAAATGGTACAAATATGTCGACCAACTACAACGAATACTCAACAGCACGATTAATAGAAGTACCAAGTGGACACCTTTTGAACTCTTAACAGGTGTTACCATGAGGAATAAGGACGACTTGAAAATACGAGATCTACTCATGGAAGAGATAGAAGATGAGCTTCAGGAGCAAAGGAACTCACTGCGACAAGAAGCAAAGAGAAACATCCAAAAGATTCAAGCCGAAAACAAACGAACCTATAACAAGAAACGCAAGAAAGCTCCGAACTATAGGGAAGGGGATTTGGTGGCAATCCAGCGAACGCAGTTCGGTTCTGGGTTAAAACTAAGACCCAAATTCCTAGGACCCTATAAAATTACAAAAGTTATACCCAAAGATAGGTATGACGTACAAAAAATAGGTAACCAGGAAGGGCCTAACATAACTTCTACATCCGCTGATCTAATGAAATTTTATACTACTAAATAAATTAACATAAACACTCTTAAAAAAAAATACGTAAACATTGCCATAATTGTCTTTCGCCCAACGTCATTATTCTTCATTTTATATGTCATTGTTTGATTTTCAATTTACAATGCAACTCCAGCCATAGCATAGAACCCAGCCATTGATGTAGTTCCTACCATCTTCAAATAGACTTGATCCTGAACTTTTCAAACAATTACAAATGAACATTGTGATCGTCAACGAAATGTTTTCATTTTGTCTTAGTTCCATATTTTCTTTTACTTAAGTATTATCACATGTCTTGCCCATTTCCATGTGTTTCATCGATGAGGTCATCGATCTACAGGATGGCCGAATCTGTAGGATTTTTATTATCCCATATCAATTGTTTACCGTACATTTCAATTTCCTCTTGTAAAGACAGATGACACTGCAAGACGATGTTTCTTTTTTTTTTTGTTATTACGAATAAGTATTCGTACTCCGTGATTTTATTTTTTAAGCAGAAGCACACCGGATCCCATTCGGGAACAAACACGCTGAACTCTGTCCGCCAATTTTGGGTGCACTCAACTCACTTCGCTAATTGGGTAATGTACTAATTAAACACTTAGTTTTCGTCGACTTGTGCTGCCATTTGGCTAGTAGTACTTAATACTTTTCCCCCCTTTGTTTTGTTTAAAAGTGATTGTGATGTTTCGTCTAATAAATTTAACTGTACTTTCCGTTTTCTGATTTGGAAGTTTATTTCTCTTTTATTTCATTTTTGCTTCCCTAAATAAATCCCCTAGACATTTAAAAAACCGAACTACTAACCCCCACATATATATATATATATATATATATATATATATATATATATATATATATATATATATATATATATATATATATATATATATATATATATATATATATATATATATATATATATATATATATATATATATATATATATATATATATATATATATATATATATTAATTATATATATATTAATTATATATATATATATTAATTATATATATATATATATATATATATATATATTAATTATATATATATATATTAATTATATATATATATATTAATTATATATATATATATTAATTATATATATATATATATATATATATATATATATATATATATATATATATATATATATATATATATATATATATATATATGTAATAGAAATCCTTTTTTAGAACCGACAGTTAAATTAATTCCTCTTTCCAAAGCACAAAACTCTCTTTAATCAATTCATTCAACAACTTATTTAGGATAACTTCCCACGCCAATTTAATGTGTGAGATCTTTGGTGAGTCAGCATTCTTGTTTTGTATCCCATAATTAGTATTCCGTTCTGGCGCCAACATACTTGCCTTCTCCCTACAATGTTTATAAATTACATTTGATGAATCAGTGATTCCCACGATTTTTAACGAAGCTGTTCTCTGTTCGACATTACTATGTAGGACATTCTATTCCCAGTCAGTATGTTGTAAAGACGTAACTTTAACGCTCTCTCTCTCCGGGTTTAACTTTGATTTATGGTTTATATCTTAATAAATGTTTTATATTGTTAAAAATGGATTCTTCACTATAGTTCCACGACCACGCTGCAATAACCTTAATTAAAATGGATTAATTCATTACAAAAGTCGACAGGATAGTCCTGTCGTGAAGCCCCGCGATGTGTTTAAAATTTTCATGTAATTATCTTTTTCTTTCGAAACTTAACTTAAACGCCGGAGAGAGATAAGAAGAAAAACCCACTACGCATTAAACGCCGAATGGAAAAACCCGATACGCATCAAAAGCCCAACGGACTATGACGCTCTGAAAAACTATTTTACCTTTTAATCCTTTTTCAACCTTTTCGCCGCATTATGCAAATATCAAGAGACTTTTCCTGGCTGATGACTGATGTTTCAACTGTTCAAGAACCACGCGCATTGGACTGACAGATGATATTCACCAAATTCTTCAAGTTTAACTGTGTTTACCATGCCCAGCAAAAGCCTTCAAGTGCAGGATTATTTACCATCTTTTCATCGCCAACTTTTCTTGTGCCATGTTTCTGAGGTCATCCTGCTCTAAAAGAGATTCCACCACCAATTCCCCATATCGGTCGGCCAACAATTTCCTAGCCATGATTCAATTCTATTTTCGAAACAGGTTCCATGCCAATGTTCCTCTGCAACCAAATTTCATGTCTACCAAATCCCAACAACTTCCTCATGATTTAATTCTGTTCTTGAAAGATGTTCAATGCTAGTTTGCCTCTACCACCACTTTCAAGTCTACCTTTGTGCCAATGTTCCTCTGCCGCCGGATGCCATGTCGCCAGTCCAGCTGCGCCGAGACCGTTCTAGACCGGCGAGACAGTCCTACAATTACAATATCCTTTTATGATTGTTGTGTTCAAATTTAATGCTTATTAAGGTTTTAATTGTTCTCTATTATTAAGTTGTTTTAAATAAGATTATTATATTACATCTGTGTAATTAATGAAACTGCGTTCTGGCCATATAACCCCCATGTCTACTACGGAAAAACCACCCATTCCACCTAGTAATGTAACTCAAAGTAGTTCTCAGACTGTTTCAGATGATTTTACTAAAGAAAATGGTCAGTCTACTAATGTAATCCAAAATAGTTCTCAAACTGAGTCAAATAGTTTGAATAATTGTTATTCAAGTAGTTCTTTTTCCAATCATCCAACTTTTTTAACAGACTCAAAATCTATGTCTCAACCAACAATAATCCCATTTGATCCTGAAGCTGGTATGAGCATTCAAGCTTGGCTACATTATTTTGATTCAATTTCACAAGATGAATCTTGGAAAATAACCAACATAACAGCTTATTTGAAGGGAACTGCCCTTAAGTTGTACATTAATTCTTGTACACACATAAATAACTGGCCACAATTAAAAGAAATTTTTATTGAATCTTACTTAATGCCCACAACCACATCTTTCACAGAATTTACCAAGATTACTTTTTGTTATCAGGATGACTTAGCTACATATTTTCATAAAAAAGTAGAATGTGGTAGAAAGTTAGGTTTGCCAACTAACTTGATCCTCCAAGGATTAACTGATAGTATGCCTATAGCTATTAAGCAAGGACTTGTCATAAATGCACCCAACACCTTGCATGAATGGTTGGAACTAGCTGTTCGTCTTCATCAAATCAGGGATCCAACTAATCAAGTTAATATTTCTCCAAATTCTGGGAATCAATCCCATTACCCTTATCGACCATTTAGGCCTTATCAATCTCCACGAAATTTTCAACCAAGACCCTCTTTCAGGGAGGAGTTTCGTTTCAGACCCCAAAGATTTGGTCAACCTCGACACCATCCAACCCAAACAAACCATTTCACGAATACAAATACACAAGTTTTGCCACCATCACCATGCAAGATATGTCAATTAAGAGGCATTCACAATGCTTACCATTGGATGGCAACTTGTCCTTTTAAAACGACGCGTCAAAATACTCCAAATTTTCCCGAACAACCAAACAATTTTGACACAACCGTAGCTACCAACAACTCTCCCGACATATGACGATTAATAATCCGCGGATACTATAAAAATTTTGAACTTCCATTTATTGTCGACACAGCATCCACAATTTCACTAATCCCTCGACATCTGTTTGAGAAGTTAAAGGTAAGGGCTCAAAACACCCAACCCTTACAAGTACAACAAGCCAATGGACGATTTACTCTCAAACAAATGTGCCAAATTCCAATCAAAATTGGAAATATTGTAAAAAATTGTAAATTTTATATATTAGATAGTATTAATATTACCTATGTAATCCTCGGACTAGCCGAGTTAGCTCTGTATAACCTTGTTATTGACTGTATGAATCATGTAATTACTCAAAATAACGTTATTGTATCGCAATGTAATGCAACTTCGACACCACCAGTTTCTTTATACATACAGGCAAATCAAACAAATGCTCAAATTACTAACTTGAATACAAATACTGTTAACCTATCATCTAGAAACACTAACAATCCAATAATGGATCAATGTTTGCTAGGGTCAATAACCTCTGTGAGCGAAACAATTAACTTGCAGACTGTTGAAAATGGCCCTGAACTGACTGATTTATTATTTAGGTATCAATCAATTTTTGCAAAGAATAAATATGACATTGGAACTATTAATATTGAACCCCAAAGAATACATTTAACTTCTGACTTGCCCATTAGTTTACGTCCGTATCGCACTTCTCCTGCTGATGAAAAAGAAATAAACACTCAAGTTCAACAAATGTTAAAAGCAGGGATAATAAAAGAAAGTTGTAGCCCTTACAGTGCTCCTGTAACTCTTGTGCAGAAAAAAGGTGAAGTTGGAAAAACTCGCTTTTGTTGTGATCTTCGTAAACTTAATCAAATTTGTAAAAACGATAGCGAGCCCCTTCCCAGAATTGATGCTACCTTAGACAAACTTTACAATTCCAAAATTTTCTCGACATTAGATTTAAACTCTGGCTACTGGCAAATTCCCATACACCCAGCAGACACTGAAAAACTCGCTTTTGCCACTAATACAGCTTTGTATGAATTTCTCGTTCTTCCTTTCGGATTAAAAGTTGCCCCAGGAATCTTTAATCGCACTATGCGTAGAATTCTTAACAAACATCACATTAATTTTGCTTATAGTTACTTTGATGACATAATCGTCCACTCGAATTCTATGGAAGAACACTTGCAACACCTAGAACAAATATTCAATATCATGCAGAAAGAAAACATTAAACTTAAATTATCTAAATGTGTCTTTGCTAAAAACACTATTAACTTTTTGGGATATGAAATCCAAAACGGTAGTATCACTCCAGCTAACATCAATATAGCCAGTATTCAAAAACTAAAACCTCCCACAACTGTTAAAGAGTTGCAGAGATTTTTAGGTGCCATCAATGTATACAACAAATTTATTGATAAGTATGCTCAATTAAGATATCCCTTAAATAAACTTCTTAAAAAAAATACACCATGGATATGGACTGATGAGTGTCAGAAAAGTTTTGAAATGTTAAAATATGCTCTAATTTCTAAACCAGTTTTGAAATTGTTTAATCCTAATTCTCATTGTCATTTGTTTGTTGATGCTTCGACAACCTCTATAGGTGCTGTTTTGAAGCAACCAGATCAAAATGGTACCTTACATCCTATAGCTTTTCATTCTAGAACATTAAGAGATTATGAAAAAAATTATACTGTCACTGAACTTGAATGTCTTGCAATTGTTGACACTATTGATAAATTTTATTATTATCTTCACGGAACTAAATTTACAATACACACAGATCATGCCGCACTAGTCTGGTTAAGAAATGTAAAAAATCTTCGGGGAAGACTTTTTAGATGGTCCTTGAAATTATCAATGTATGATTATGAAATAGTCCATATTAGAGGTGCTAATAACTATGAAGCTGATATGTTGAGTAGAAATCCTACTGTACATCTCATGCAACACCATCATACACTATTATTAGATTTAGAAGAAATTAAAACTCATCAACAACAAGATAATCTAAATGGTCCAAAATACCTAAACATTAATGATGTCATAGTTCTTAAAAAGAAAAACCTTCATAAGATAGTAGTCCCCTTTTCATTAAGATTAAAAATATTACAAGAAGCTCACACAAAATTTGGTCATCCAGGAATTTATAAAACGATACGCTTAATTACTCCTCACTATTATTGGCCCAAAATTAATGAAGACATAAACAGATTTGTTAGACACTGTCACACTTGCCAAATTAATAAAAAACCTAGGCAAAGGAAATTTGGGTTAATGAAAACCGTTCCTCAACCCGATTCTCCATTTGAGTTAATTTCATTAGACACTGTAGGAGGATTTAATTATTATAATTCTACAAAAAGGTATTTGCATGTAGTGTTGGATCATGCTACCCGCTACATCTGGGCCTTTGCTTCAAAAAATGAAACTGCTGAAACTTACACAAATTGCCTTAAGCAAGTTTTTAATGTCCAACCTCCTTCTAAATTATTAACTGACAGAAATCCTGCATTTACCTCTTCTCGACTTAAAAAATTTCTGAGAAATTATAATGTCAAACATTTGTTTACTTCAGCATTTAGGCCTGAGTGCAATGGCTCATCTGAAAGGGTTCAACAATCCATTGTAACAATGTTAAAAACTAAAGTGAATTCCTCTTCAGACAAAATTGCTTGGCCAAAACTATTAGAACAAGTTGTAAAGGAATACAATAATACACCTCACACAGTCACTACTTTTCCACCAAATTATTTAATGTATAGCGTCTTACCTTTCGAGTCTCCTCTTAATCAAGACATTTACCCTCCAGTAGACGAAGCTCGTCAAATAGCAAGAATCAAAACATTAGAATATCACAAGAGAAACAAAACCTACTATGATGCCCGATTTGTTTCTAAAACTTTTAACGTAGGAGATACAGTTATTTATGAAGAATTTCAATTCCCCAACACTCGTAAATTGACACCTCCATTCTCGGGACCATACAAAATTTTAAAACAAACTACAGATGTTAATTATGAAATAGATAACATTAATCGCTTAACTAAAGCACCTGAAATTGTTCATGTTTCCAAATTGCGACCATACTATGTTCCAGAACAACTTAAATTGTGTCATGAATAAAATTTTCTGTTTATTATTTTTCAATTGTAAATAAAAGAGCATCAACTGCAAAGATTCACAAATTGTGTTAGGAATTTTGAACGGATTATTACTGTGTACTATTTTATATTTTAACATTTATTCAATTATCAACTGCTTCATTGAGCTAGATGCAACTCCTTGTCAGTGAGATAACGTGTTTTATAAGATCACACAGGAAAGAATACTGTTGTCATCACTCAAAAAATACTAGTGTATCACTGAGATGACTGAGTTCTTCTCTACTTCAATTTTTACTTTCAATTTGTATATTATTAATCCATGATTATGCCTGCTTCACTTAACATCCCAATCGAATACAAACCAACAGCTGTTTTGTCAACATTGTATTCCAAACTTTTATTCTGTGCACATTAATGACATGTCATTATTCAAATTTTTTAATGCTCACTCATCAAAGAATGGTACCTCTATTTTATTTTGTATTATCCCTCATCCAGTTAGGGATTTGAAGTGTAGGACTTGATGCTGGCGTCAATTCTGCTATTCCATTACCCTACTGGATGATGCATCATACACACCAGGATTGAATTTTTACTTTGCCCACGTGTTAACACTTGTTTCCTTACCCATTTTTTTTCATTGTTTATATTTTAGAGCACTACGATTTTGTGTTTTAGATAATACTTAATATTGTTTATATTTTTGAATTTTGCCATTTAATTGTTTATTTTCTTTAGAACTAAGTTGTTTATGCTTCATTAATACTGTTTGTGCTTCAGTTAATACTGTTTGTATTTTGTTTATTGGTTGGACTTGTGTTCCCAACTGCCCAGTAATATTTTGTACTGTATTTACATTGTAGTATCAGTTTCTATTATGCACTTTGTTCTTCGAAATATTTTTATGTTATTTCTACATTACTAAGTCGTCTAACAGAGAACAACTTTAAAAGAGCCACTTTAAGACTTATCAGATTTTCTCTACTTTTTGTCAGGCTGTTTGACTGGCCATCATGCTGTTTGACCTAAAGCTAGTTTCAAAAATTTAAAATTTTTAACTATACCTTTTAGAATTGTTTTTAAAATACTTCTGCTGACACTTTTTTGACCCTGGGAGCATTTTTGTCAGGGGGGATATGTAATAGAAATCCTTTTTTAGAACCGACAGTTAAATTAATTCCTCTTTCCAAAGCACAAAACTCTCTTTAATCAATTCATTCAACAACTTATTTAGGATAACTTCCCACGCCAATTTAATGTGTGAGATCTTTGGTGAGTCAGCATTCTTGTTTTGTATCCCATAATTAGTATTCCGTTCTGGCGCCAACATACTTGCCTTCTCCCTACAATGTTTATAAATTACATTTGATGAATCAGTGATTCCCACGATTTTTAACGAAGCTGTTCTCTGTTCGACATTACTATGTAGGACATTCTATTCCCAGTCAGTATGTTGTAAAGACGTAACTTTAACGCTCTCTCTCTCCGGGTTTAACTTTGATTTATGGTTTATATCTTAATAAATGTTTTATATTGTTAAAAATGGATTCTTCACTATAGTTCCACGACCACGCTGCAATAACCTTAATTAAAATGGATTAATTCATTACATATATATATATATATATATATATATATATATATATATATAGTATTTCTATTTCGAAAAAAAAAAAAGCATATTTGTAGGAATAAACAGCATTTTGAGAAAACTTCGTTTAAAGTATAAAAATGTTAATTTTTTCAGTGTGATATTTTCCCCCCAAAAAAGTTAAAAAATACTTTTAATTGAAGTATTACCTACCAAATTATGTAACATAACAAATATCCCATTTTGTAACATTTCAAATATTGCAATACACAAAAAACCTCAAAATGGATTCTGTGGTTAATTTTTTCCTTTTAGTACCCTTTAATGCCTAATCAAGAAGTATTTGAATTAAATAAATCGTAATTTTGTATGAAAAAATAAATATTTACAAAATTACTGCATACTGTTTTGAAGTTACTTGGTGTCATATTTATTAGTTATTTAATTGGACCTCATAATATGTCTTATCAAATCTTGTTATAGGTTTCAACTGATAAATATATATTATATATATACATATAATATAAATTACTTATAAAACCAGTATACTGAAAATGTATAGTTATAAAAATAAAGCACAATCATATTGGATGCCATAATATCCATTCTGTATAATAGTTGATTACAGTCTATTCGTGATAACTCGAAGTTCAAGGGACTCGCCAAATTCTTCGAGTTATCCGAAGTTCGAGTTATCGGAAGTTATTTTCTATTCAAGGCATATTTTATCATAAACAACTTTTGTTTGTTCATGTGGAGTCCGAAAACAATGTTGTGTCTTGCTTTAAACTTTTCCAGCCATCCTTCATTTGCTATAAATCCTTCAAGTTTTAATAAACGTGCAAAGTCCTTCGCCTTTCTTCACCAAGAGGATTGGACAATTCCGTCATTTTTTTTTTTTTTTAATTCTATTCTAAATGTTTTGAAAAGGCCATAAACAGAAATATTTCTGCTCAATTTTTTGTGTGGTCTTTTTAGATTTGCAATAAAAATTCCCCTGTTAGACGTTGGCGAGAAAACGATTCATTCGGCTCAAATTGAATGTAATGTTAAAACTTCTCAAACATCTTGATTTGAAATGCGGCTGCGGAAACCAGTTTTGCAAGTTTCTCGCAAATCGCGCCAACCTGTATGGGATATGGCAATGGTCTACCAACGCCAACTATTTCAACGCCAACTATTTGGCAGAAACCTCCCGATAACCGTAGAAACGAAAGGAAGCTTTGACGTCACAGATTTTATTCAGTGTTTTGATCGGACTGGTTTTGGTTCGGTTTTGGGGCATTTTCTTTTCTTAATATTTAAATAACTAATTTTTTTTTAAAGAACTTTAGTTTAAATATTTGGAATCAGAATAAAATTCTTCATACATAAACTAATTTCACTCGTTTTTGAAAACTGCCGGAATTGTCCATTGTGGATTAGATATGTCTCAAACCATTTTATAAGAGCAGTTTCGACCCTAAAAAATGCATATATCCTCACTCCTTTACACGATGGATTTAGATAACAAGTTTCGATACATGCCTTCTCAAAATCGTCTTAGTTTTTCAAAATGGTTGAGATTATTCTGTACTTTAGAGCAACGTCTTCTCTTCTTACATACCAGATCTTGTTCAATTTCATAGATCAATTTAAACTTTTGAGTTAAACTAAGCTTATGCAACATACGTTTTAAAGTTATTCAAAGTCAACGTAAACCAACACCATTGATTCACACTTCCAATCTGGTTGGTTGGCTTGTGCGCTCAACGTCCTATTTTTGTGCATAATAACGACTAATTAGACTGGAACCTACAGCTCAACATAGATACCGAACCACAACGAACATGTATGCCTATCCCGGGATTCGATTCTGGCACCTTTATCATGTGAAGTCAGAGCTCTAACCCCACAGACATCAGGTGGGCACTTCAAATCTGGAATGGAATGTAAAGGCAAAAGCCCTTTTACTTTTTGTACGCTTCAATGGAAAAGGATTTTCCCCGGGTAACAAGTTAAATTGTAAAACACGATGTAAAGAGGAAACAATAAAAATAGTTTTTTATTAGTATTGTTGTGTGGGTGGGTTCGAAAGATTTGAAGCCAAAGCAGATCAAAACTTGTAGAAATTTATTCCAATATAACTCTTCACGGATTCTCTTACAGCTCCAGAACTTCTCGTTCTAGTAGACACAATACAGCTCTTTTCACAACAATAGAGCATAAAACAGCAATTAAAAATTTGACAACACAACTGCTAAATCGCCGCAAAAGACAATGCAACACAGTTCGCTTTAGAACTACTCGGAATGTACACTGAGACTCAGTAATTCAAGTCAACTAACTAACTCAACACAGTCAACTCGGGCTTATATAGGGGAGGCGAAACTTCTTGAAATTTCTAGAGGTAGATATTTTCAGAACTTTCCAGATCGTAGTCGAAAAGTCCTATACATGTACATGGGGACCGAAAATGTCGCCAAATGGTCGCCAAGTTTGGCGACATTCTTTGATTTCGCGCCAAATTTGGTGACAAAAATTATTGACAAAACCGTCACCAACTTGGCTCTATCTCGCCAATTTGGCGAGATTGCCATTACCATAATGTTAAATGCCCTGCTCCTTGTAAAACTCGCTTCCCAGCGTTACCTCTGTAAAACTCGTTATCAAGCGTAAAGACCCATATTGCAGGGAAGCCAACTTAAGACGAACTATTGCACTGCCTGCCTTATATAAAATGTACATAAATTTTCCTATTTTATAAAATTAACACTACGAAATATTTACAAATATACAGAAATTCTTAACAATATTTTGGAGGGGGGGGGGGGTTGTAATGATAATAAAATTTTCATAAAAAATTCGACTTAAAAGGTGTACACTTTGAGATATGAAGATAGTTTAGTGGTTGAAAAACATTAAGTCTCGGGACCTTATGAATACTTCGAGGTAAACGAAATATTCGATTTATGAGACTTCGAGTTACCACGAGTTGACTGTATATACAGGGTGTCACAAAAGGTCATGTCCAAACGGCACACATGGTTGTGTCAGGTCATGAGGAAGCAGAATTACATAGGAAAGAAGGGTCGGAAACGCGATTGTAATCCGCTAGAGGGCAATAAGCTCTAGCAGACGAATGCGCGGGCAGTCGGATTAATCGAAGCGCGGACGTTGCAGAGAGCCGGCACAGTACCGTGGCCACCACGATCCCCGGACCTAACCCCCTTGGATTTTTACCTCTGGGGATACCTGAAGTGTCTGGTGTACGAGACACCCGTTCCATTGGACATGGACCTCATCGCACGTATCGTTGAAGCGGCGGCACGTGTCCGGGAGACTACTGGCCAATTCGAACGAGTTCGCGATTCCATGCGTCGCAGATGTGAAGCATGCATCGCAGCTGATGGGGCCAATTTTGAGCACTTACTATGATTTGTAGCATTTTTCTTTTTTATTTGGTACTGTTTTGTTGTAAAATAAAGATTTTTTACACCGTTTGTTATCTTTTCTTTGCGTGACGGTTACGATGAAATTTCACTGTCAAAATTGCGTTTCTGACCCCTCTTTCGTATGTAATTCTGCTTCCTCATGACCTGACACAACCATGTGTGCCGTTTGGACATGACCTTTTGTGACACCCTGTATATAACGGATAAACAGTTGATTTTCCTAGAATTTCAATATTGTTTCAAGTTTAATTTTGAGTGTTACAAAATTTAATATTTCAACACTTACTTCGATGAAACGTCGTGTCACCTAACCTCCCAAACCACCTAAAATGTAATGGTTTTAAAGTTATTTCTCATCGACGATTGCATAAAATTAAAAAAAAATATAGTGTTTGCTTTTGCTCATTCATATTTTACATACTACGTTTATTACCAAACTTTAAACTTAAAAATATGTTCTAGATATACACTTATTAAAAATTCCAAATACGAGGACAAAAAATAAAAGTAAGCATTAATTTATTATTTAAAAATATAAGATTTAAATTATTCTTAATTTTCAATCATGGCATCCAAAATTATTTAGTTTATACTAGTAATTTAAAATAATTTCAAAGTCATCTTTTTATTTTGTAACATATGTTTTGATTTCGTATGAATGTCATAAAATATTTGTGCAACATAGATTAATTATGCATAGTAGATTCTGCTATGCATAGTGATATTGACTTGAGCGGTAAAACAATATTAAATAAAATTTGAGTACTCTTTCTTACCTAAAACACTTCCAAATAATTCTTGAACGAGCTCTGTATAGTAAAAAAAAGTTTTAGTTAATGAAGGATATCCATATATATAGAGAGAGAGATAGAGAGAGAATTATTGAAATTGACTGTAGCTGATTTTTAAAATAAACATTTTGTTTCATATTTTACTTTCGGTGTAACACTTTTATTTCGTAAAAATAATCATATTTGTCTCCTAAAAATTTCAGAAATTTAATTAGTAGGAACTATTTAGTTGCATTCAAAGAGTGTTGCTTCAAAGCAATAAGATTTAATTATTAAGGAATAAAAATTTTATCTGTACTATAAACATATGACTTTAAATGGAATGTTTATGAAAACTGTATATTTATTGCTTGTAAATGTGTCATATATCTCATTAAGTGAAAAATAATTTATCCATGTTCTTTATTAATCGTTTAGCCAATTCACATAAAATTTAAAATTAATAAGTGAGGAACACAATTACTTAAAATTTTCACTGCATCGTAACCAGGAAATAATTACTTAATTACTATTAAAATTGAGTAATCAATATATAACAAATAGAATATAAAGTTCATATTCATTAATTGCTTTGATTATTTAACTTTGTCGGTTGCCATTAATTGTGTATCGCAACATTTTTCATAAACTGTTATTTTTGTGTTCTTTCTCAAGGTGAAAATAAGAATTCAACAGTTCATATAATTCAAAGATATAAATTAGACTTTCATCGTATCACCTTCCTTGTTCATAAAAACTATTACTGGAATATGTGTTTACGGAATAATTTTATTTATGAAATAGATGAGTCATACTAGGTCCTTCTGTAAAAAAATATCAGAGTTAATTAAATAATTAGTTAAATACGTTAAAAATACAATACAATTCATTACATTTTTCTTTCAGCGGTTTCACGTTTAAAAAAAAAAAAAAAAAAAAAAAAAAAAAAAAAAACTAATTTCTGCAAAAGTAGCAAGATATTGACCTCCAGTTACCAATTTTATTTATTTTATGATAAAGAAATTATCAGTGACCATTTTATCACGAAAATAATTTAGTTTCGTTACAATCAATTCATAATAACTTAATATTCTGCGCTAAATTTGGGCAGAAAAGCATGTAAAGTATAATAATTTTTAAATAGTTTTGTACAATATTCGCGTTCTTGTAGTATTAGTCCAGTCAAATTAGGGCTGAAAATGGCCGAATCTCAAACAAATTGCAACAAAAGTTTGGTATCAAAGTTATCATGTTTTTTTTTAACTTTTTTTTTATAATATAGATCTTTTTCTTCAAAGTATTAAAACAAATTTCTTAATCTGCTTAGGAATATCTAAAGGCTTAAATTTTATTGTAGACGGTTGAAGGGATACATAGAAATCTTTCTAATCTTTGAGATAATATTCAATGTAAAATTTTTGCACTGGTAAATAGAGAGTTTTAAAATTATTACATACGAATTATTTTCCCATAGAAAACTATTAGGAATGTTTTTTTTTTTAATACTTTATCTTTGATTAAAAATAATAGTAAAGATTAGTAATCTCTAAATAAGTAGCGTGCTCAACAGTATTTTGTCTCTCAATACATCGGCAGGAAATGTAACTCACAAAAAATAATTAATATTTTAATTCTATGCACTATTCAAAACCATAAATAGCATAACCTATAAAATCCAAGTTTTTAATACAAATCTTAATATGCATTTTAAATATCAAAAACATTTCTATCAGGAAAATGTGCTGCAAACTACCTTTCAACATTTATTTATTAAAAATGAAATTCACACTCGGATTCACATACAAATATTTTTAATTTATTCTGATTAAAACAATTTTCTTATTTATTAAAACAATTTTGGCAACAGGTAAGAGTTTTGACAATGATCGGTTCAATACTGATTTAGTGTAATTGGATAACGGCAAGTTGGTTTATTAGTATTCCGCAAAAGGCACCTTTTAGTTACAGTAATAGACCTAAAATTTGATAGAAAGCATTGTCATAGAAATCGAATCTATCTGTCAAGTTTCAGCCCGATTGGATGACGCCAAGGGTATTAATTAGGCAACCTGAGATTTGGCTCCCCCATTGATACACACACAATCGAAGTTAATATAAAGGATTTAAAAACTCAAGTTACTTCTTTTCATCTCAAAGATATCTGTTGACTTCTTTTTATCAAAAATGCCAAGTAGACTAACAAGATTTACAATTATTTCTCTGACTAAATCCCTATATTTTCCGATTTCTATAAAAATCAGTGTAATCGGAAAATGTTGAATGTAGCTCACTGAACTTTTCCTTATCCAGCTTACAAGGCAGAGTTTGAAGGAAAAAAAAAATTACTGAATGCTCATGAAATTTAGCTCATTGTTTGTTTCAAAACACTAAGAAATGCTAGATTTTATGGTGCGAGGGTCTTGTTTAAACCAATTAATTTAAACAACTATAGATGCCTTAATTTTTTTTAAATAACACCAAAATAGGAGATAAAGATAAAATAACATTTACACCAGAAACACAATTACTTGTCTTGAAATGAACTCTAATGTATAATCCTACTTTATTGCCATTCACATCCAAGAGGCTTAGGGAAAGAAAGCGCCATCTAGCGGCGGCCACGACAGTACGCAAAACACACACACACAAAATTGAAGTTAATAAAAAGGATTTAAAAATATAGAGCGTGACATTTTTTAAAACAAACAATTATAATGATAAATATCGCATGTTTCTATTGAATATTCCAAGCAATTGTATTTTTAATCTACTTATCTTAGAATTTAATTATAATTTACTTATTATTTCAATCGTTTATTTTTATATCTCTGATGCAATTATAATTGTCTTTATTGTACGATCAAGAGTAACACAAATTTTACTCACGTTCTGATGATTCGGATTCAGCTTTGACCTGAGCTAAAATTAAGATGGAGTAAGTAAGTTCAATTTAAGGTAATACACAATAATAATACAAAATAATCATACATTTCAAATATATTATTTAGTATTAAAATTTTAAATTAGGCATTTTAAAAATAAAAACATAAGTGCTTCATACAAGTTATCATCATCAATATGCAAAATAATTGTCAGTAGCGCTTTTTACAAACTTTTCTTAAGATAATTTAATAGTTACGGAACTTTTTTCGAAATGAGGAAATGTATGTAAATGTGCGGTATGTATTTGAATGTGGAAATGTATGCAAAATAGTGTTACACCAGGTCTTGCAAAAATTACACATTTTATTTTCTTGGACTGTCATCTGTAGCGATTAAAACAATTTAGATTGTGACAGTAATCGTCATTGAAGGATAGCTTCTGCATAAAATGTATTGTATTATATCATGTTCATACAAAAATCATAAATGATTTGGCCATATTTAGGGACCGCAGACCTTCTATTTTAAGTTTACGCAAAATAAAAAAACCTACTAATTTGCAGTTTTTTTTTTTTTTTTTTTTTTTTGGAAGTTAATTTTTCATCAAGTAAATGAATTTGACGACAAATTTGGAGATATAACTGTTTACTATATATCCAAGTTCAATCCATCAATAACTCTGTTCGCAGCCAAAATATTAATTTTAAAGATAGTTACATTTCTTTTGAAGCCCTACTAATTTAGTAGCGATCTTGATACATAGTACTTTCAGTTGAATTTTAGTATGGAGAATTCTCTCAAGGAGACCTTTAGTTTGACATATCGTACACATATGTGGTCTTTGTATCTCTCACTAATAAACGGATGGATGGAAAGTGCTTCTGTAAAAGTATCTCCTTACATTAGTGTGGAGTAGAAATTGAAATATAGTCACTAAAATGGAGTTAGGAAATGATTTTTACATATAAATACAATTTTAACCGAATGTGTGAGATATTTTGGATTGGTATTAATTCTGTGGTTTTTTGTGATCAAGGAAAAGTTCTACAGGATCCTTTAAATTCTAAATGCTGTTAAGCATAAAAAAATCATTACGAGGGAAATTTATTTATAAAAATTATTCTTTACTGAATTCTTTAAAATTATTATTAGTTGTAGGAATATGTTTTAAGTTTAAAATAGTTATTTGTACAACTAATGGGAAAAGTAACTATTTTTTAAACGAGGTAAAACGATTATTTGACGAGTGCGGTAGAACGGGTTACCGTGTTTATTTACCGTGTTTAAAAAAGTATTTTCCCACATGTTTCGTATAATATTTTTACTTTCAATTACCCATATGTAATACATAGGGTAATGAAAGTATAGGATTCGGTCAAAAAAAAAAAAAAAAAATTCAATATTTTTTTGCATTTCTCCACGTTTTGTAACATCCTGATCTTAAAAAAAAGATCTAGAAAAAATGTCTATCTGTGTGTCTGTGCGTACGTGGTCAGCATAACTCCCGAACAAATTGACCTACGATGTGTAAATTTGGTGAGCAGATTGGTGATGGCCTAAGGACCTACCATTAAGGTTTTCATCAAAATCGCGCATGCACATAAGGTAGCTTCTATTGAAACAAAAATCATGTTTTTCGACGATTGCTAAAAAACGGCTGGAACGATTTCAATAAAAATTGCTGTGCTAATGCCTCTTAAGGTGTTCTAAACATCCCCGCCTCCTAAATTCTTGTAAAAATGCTTTAATGGCGTAAAAGTGTAAAAACGAATGCCTTCAACCCCGAGTAATCTTTGCTTGAACATAGCTCATCAACGATCGTTTTTTCTCCTCTCCTTCAGTTTCATTTATAACAAAGGATAATATAGGAATTTTCGAAAAGTATATCGTCAAAAACACCATTTTGGTGAATTTTTTTTTTTTTTAATTTTTTTTTTTTTTTAAATTTTTTTTTTTTTAATTTTTTTTTTTAAATTTTTTTTTTTTTTTTTAAATTTTTTTTTTTTTTTTTAAATTTTTTTTTTTTTTTTAAATTTTTTTTTTATATATATAGACTCATATAAAAACAATCACCAAACTGGCCATTTTTTCTAAGCAAATGATGAAAATATAAAAACGACGAATGACACAAATCCACATCAGTAATATAGTGTAATTGAAAGTTGTGCGATGTTCCACACCCCTAGTTTTATAATGAAGTGCACAAAATATTTTTAATACATATATTTATTAACGTTGGCAACTCTAGTCAATGAACTTCTTCTGAAAAAATGTCATACAATGCTAAGACCATTTAATATTCGAGCATGAGGCGAGCGAGAATGTACTTATTCACGCTGGTGCGAGAAAGTTACTTTCATCAGGATTTTTGTTTCAAAATGATTAAAAAAAATCTTTAATTTTTTTTAAAGTTGTTATTAAAATATATTTTAAGTTCTTGACAAATATATATTACAATTTTTGACGTTTTGCTGTGTGCGATTTTGGTGTTTGAAGAAAAGCTTAATTTCGGTAATATATGGAGAAGGTCCATTTTTAAAATTCTATAATATAAAACACGTTATCACTGTAGTTTCTCCTTCAAGCTCTGCTACAATGTACCCAAATTAAAGAATTTATCACTGTATAATTTTCTTTCCAAAAATATGCAGCACTGGCGTCTCGTAGTAAAATGTTTTTATAACTTGGGCAGTTACCAACGTTTTTTTTAAGAAGAAGGCTTCTAAAATGTATATCAATGTCATTTTATGATAAAGTAATTAAATATTTTTACCCAATGCCACGAAGTACGCAGCGGATATGATGACTGCATAGATAACGTTCATGAAACTCATTTTGGCCTTGCTAGAAGTATATTCTTGTGAATCTGGAAAAAGTCAACTTTACTTATATACTGAATTTTTTTTTAATAATTTCTAAATACACATTAAAATACATTTACGACTTTGCTGTTAGATGTCATGTAATTCCAATTTTTACTGTTATAATAGCGTATTTCTGTGTTATTTTATTTCATTTATTTACGCTGTCAAACAGAAAGACAATTTCCCTTTACAGTTTATCTGTAATTGGAAATCCATTTGGAATTGCATCTTTGTTAAAGTTTATCTTTTTTTACTCTCATTTTAAGACAAAAATAAAAAAATAGACACTTAAATAAAATGTTATATTGAGACAGCTGTATTTTGAAATGAAGTGAATTGAAAGAAGTTTAATTACCTTTGTGTTTAATGACTTTTCTACACTATACGTATCTCAATTACACAACATTTTATTGCGAACACCATTTTAGTATTTTGCTGAAAAGACTATGTGAGATATGTTTCGCGATTCACCATTGCGTTTTTGATAAAATTAATATTACTTAAAACATGTATTTAGCAAATGTTAATATAGTTTTTAATTTCATTTGGTATGAAAGATTTACGGAATTGTTACTAAATTATAGTAGCTAATTATTTGAATAAGATGTGGACTTACATATACATATAAAGGTAAGTTTTATGTCTTCGTTGATATATATGAAATAAGTGCAAATAGTCCTCACCACACTTTTTTTTAAACAAGTATCGAAGAAATCTTTATTTTTATTTTGCATTTAATTGTATCGGTTTTCCTAAAGAAAAGCGTAGTACGATACAAATAGAGTGGAACGAAAAATCAAAACATAAATTTGACAAGAACTGCTTTTCGTTAAGATGCATTTTTCTTGTTGACTGTTGGGACCAATTATCACGAAGGCCAAGATATCTCTACAAAAGTTGTGGCTGCAAAAACTGGACTGGGATGACATTCTTCTTGACCCAGTGTTGAGTAGCATTTTGTGTAGTGACCTCTGGCCGTAATCGTACGTGATCGATTAGTAAATAAACACATAAAGAAATGCACACTGAATCAATGCTAGGTATGTTAATATACGGATATTTATTTACACTTAATATATTTACAAGATTCTTTGGTAGGTAAGTTAATATACAGTTACAAATTAATACAATTTCTAGTACGATGATCTTAACTAACAAATTATTGGAACTCAAAATAAACCTGATAAAATTTAAGCTAAGTTACAATTAACCCTTACTAGAACTGGCATTTAATAAGGTACTATTTTAGTCTATGTTTTTATCTCATCCAAGGGTTGACTGTGAGGAAATAAGTGAGTGGATAGCTTATCCCTTAGCTGACTATCCATGGCTTCGATGAATCGTTACGCTAAGGAACATGCACTTTTCAGAATTTTGGAACAATATCTAACATCGCGCCTCCCCTTCCACGGGGACACAGTACTATCGAGAACTCTCTCTCTCTGATCTCTGATGATGTACCCAGAATGGTTCCTTATATTTATATAAATAACTTGTTTAACGAGTTACGAATTTTTACAATAATATTTGTCTCGTTCCTTTACCACCTAGAATCTGACGCTTGGTCGAACAATCCCTGTTCCCTTTGTTTCCCATGGATCGATCAGTCAACAACAACATGTTTTCGTAAAATGTCATTTTTCTGCACCTGGGAATTTAATAAAATGTGGTATGCGTATTCACAATTCATATTTTCACGGGGACCCCCCCCCATTCATGGATCCTTATCTAACAATGTGATCTGAAACGATAAAAATCGTCTTTCCACGGTTAACAATATCCTTTTTATGAATAAAAATTTGTAATGTAAGTCTCCCCTGACTGAAACCCTCACCTGTTGTTGATGTTTGTTGGAGAGGTAAGTTGTTTATCAAAAACGGAGTAGAGCTCTCCAACACCAGTTTTAAATGAGTGGATGAACTTCGTTTCTTCATTAAAAGCAATCGAAGATGTCAAAATAAATATATCCTAATAGATACTTTTGAAACAAAATAGATATATCCTAACCATCGATATAGATAAACAACTGGATAGACTGCTCCATTGTCAATGCAAAGAGGAAAACGCGCCGAGGATTGCGAAGCTGGTGGGATGATAAACCAATCACAGTTCACTTTTATAGTTGGATGGGAATGCGAAAAACCTTGTAAAGTGTTAGAGTATATATATTTTTTTGCACATTATTACTAATTAAGGTCTACTATTGACATTTCTGCTGTGTACAACCCAAAATTTTATTTTCAATCCTTGGCAATCCGTATTTTTTATCCCACCAATCGCATCTGGCAACGGCTTCATTTTCCCAGCGTTAAGCAGTCTATCCAGTTGTTTATCTATATCGATGATCCTAACAGATACCTTTTGGGATACGCTGATGATTCTCAAGCAGCATATGGCGTAGCAGTGTACATGCAGTGCATAACTATACCTTGGACAACATTACTTGAGCACTTAGTTTGTGTTAAACTTAAATATATGTTGATAACAGCAAGAAAATAAGCCCATTTAAATTTTAACTAATATTTTACTTTTCTATTCACGGATACTATAAGAGTTTTAACGAAAATACCACACATCGCCATCAAGGCGTAGTAATACCGGTTCACACATCGTTTCGTCGTATTCAATGAGCTCAAGTAGAACTGTTCCAAAGTTTAGTGAATCGTTAACAACAACAAAGATCGTCGCAAGTAAATCACGAGTGTCCCTCCTCAAAGTGCTCACCATTCCTCGTCTCGAATAGAGTGTTTAATTCCTACTGTTTAAGTTAGTGCAAAAAGTTCGTTTTGCTTTAAATATTGTTGCACAAATTGTCTGTATATATTGTAAATAGTGACGTATTATTTCAAAATTCTATTGTAATTTATTTTTATCCTATTTTATTTAGTAATTAATAGCGATTATACAAGTTAGAAAAAGGTGGCAACACCTAAAGTAATCGAGAAGTTTCGAGATATTTCGTTTCCAATAATTGGCTGGAAATTTCGAGAATGTCTCACGCGCTTGTATATAAACGACTGGAGAACGGGAAAGTTTTCAGATTGACTTCGGAGTTCGTTGAAAGCTGATCGCTTTATTTACCTATTGGAGTGAGCTTGTATAATCGCTGAATTCGAAGTTATTTTTGTTGAAGCTTGTGTTGGAGCTTGAGAGTAATTAAACTGTTGCCTGTGAATAAATTTTGTAAGTTTTCTGAAGAGAGAATAAATATTTTTAAACCGTGAAAACTGTGCCATCATTGCCTCAGTGGAAAAATTCATAACAATATGAACTTTGATGGTGTAATTTTGTTCACAGATTCGACAATTGCATTAGCCTGGATAAACACACTAGCAATTAAGCTGTAAACCTTTTTCGCTAATAGTCTCTAAAATATAAAACCTGACTGAGAAGTGTCAATGGAAACATTTTCCTTCCAGTAGTAACCTATACTAAACTTCAACTTAACTAGACATCACTTAGACAATAGATCGTCACAGTGCTCATAGGTATTTAATCCATTTTGGCGGCTTGAAAGCATAATTCTCGCCAAACCTTATAACCTTTTGTTCTCTATAGGGTTGTGGTTTGGCGAACATTATGCTTTCACGCCGCCAAAATGGATTAAATACCTATGAGCACTGTGAAGATCTACCGTCTAACTGATGTCTATACTAAACTTCAACTTAACTAGACATCACTTAGACGGTAGATCGTCACAGTGCTCATAGGTATTTAATCCATTTTGGCGGAGTGAAGACATAATTCTCGCCAAACCTTATAACCTTTTGTTCTCTATAGGGTTGTGGCTTGGCGAACATTATGCTTTCACGCCGCCAAAATGGATTAAATACCTATGAGCACTGTGACGATCTACCGTCTAAGTAATGTCTATACTAAACTTCAACTTAACTAGACATCACTTAGACGGTAGATCGTCACAGTGCTCATAGGTATTTAATCCATTTTGGCGGAGTGAAGACATAATTCTCGCCAAACCTTATAGCCTTTTGTTCTCTATAGGGTTGTGGTTTGGCGAACATTATGCTTTCACGCCGCCAAAATGGATTAAATACCTATGAGCACTGTGAAGATCTACCGTCTAACTGATGTCTATACTAAACTTCAACTTAACTAGACATCACTTAGACGGTAGATCGTCACAGTGCTCATAGGTATTTAATCCATTTTGGCGGAGTGAAGACATAATTCTCGCCAAACCTTATAGCCTTTTGTTCTCTATAGGGTTGTGGCTTGGCGAACATTATGCTTTCACGCCGCCAAAATGGATTAAATACCTATGAGCACTGTGACGATCTACCGTCTAAGTAATGTCTATACTAAACTTCAACTTAACTAGACATCACTTAGACGGTAGATCGTCACAGTGCTCATAGGTATTTAATCCATTTTGGCGGAGTGAAGACATAATTCTCGCCAAACCTTATAGCCTTTTGTTCTCTATAGGGTTGTGGTTTGGCGAACATTATGCTTTCACGCCGCCAAAATGGATTAAATACCTATGAGCACTGTGAAGATCTACCGTCTAACTGATGTCTATACTAAACTTCAACTTAACTAGACATCACTTAGACGGTAGATCGTCACAGTGCTCATAGGTATTTAATCCATTTTGGCGGAGTGAAGACATAATTCTCGCCAAACCTTATAGCCTTTTGTTCTCTATAGGGTTGTGGCTTTGCGAACATTATGCTTTCACGCCGCCCAAAATGGATTAAATACCTATGAGCACTGTGACGATCTACCGTCTAAGTGATGTCTAGTTAAGTTGAAGTTTAGTATAGCTGATATTATTTCCAGGGGTACCAACCCTCAAGAGCAATGAGTTTGTGGTGGCAAAGCCCTTCTCTGGGGAATGGCCCTTTGGGGTCATCTACGCGAGGATAGTAAAACGGTGAGTACGCTCAGACAGAGAATCGGACAGAGAGTTGTGCATCTACACCAGTGATTTCTTAACCTTTTTTTCTGTCGCGGCACACTTTTAACGATTTCAAAATTTGGCGGCATACAAAGAAAAAGATAAGTTTAAAAGTTGTTTACTTACCTATAATACACTGTGTTCAATAGTTTATAATAATAATTTGGAATGTAAAATAAAATAATATAATATGTACTACAAAAACAACAGTACGTTTATTAAGGGATTAATTACAAATGAATAATAAGAATACTTTTAATGAGAAATTTGAGCTTGATGTTTTTTGATAATTTCACTTATATTTGGTCGTAAAAATGACAATGCTACTCTCGTATCGTTTTCTACATTTAACAGTCTCTATCTTTTTTTCGTTTTTATGTTGGTTAATACTGAAAACCCGAATTCACACAAATAAGATGTAGAAAATTGTAATAATACTTTTAAAGCTTTTTTGGCTATCATGGGATAATCGCATCTAATGTTAATCCGAAATGAATTAGTTGATTCTTGTGAATATTTTAACATTAAATTGATCGAAGTGATCTTTGAAATCGTCCGCTGAATTCGTGGGAAACAAAGTCTCAACGGATGTGCTTTCCAAACATCAGACAACAAGACGCACACTCACACACCTGCACGGGGTTGTATGTAAAAAACTAGAGTAAAAATATAGGTCAAAAACGAGACACAGAGAAATATGTAACGAAGCGGTGAAAGTGAAAAATCTTCGTAACAATATTCATACATATATAAGTCCTTTTATTTAAGTTAAACTTTACTCGTAATAAAAAAAAAAAATATTTTTTCTATATACATTTCTAAAATTTGGCGGCACACAAAAGTGCCACGGCACAGGGGTTGAGAATCACTGATCTACAAAGAGAGAGTAAAACAGTTAGTAATTCGGTTGGTAATTTGGAGTTGAAAATGGATGTCTGATTGCGTTTTAATTCTGAATGAGGAACTTGCACAAGTGAGGAAAATGAATTTTTTGTATTTTCTAGTGTTATCCGACGAATATATTTGAGCAGTGCAATTATTTTGTATCTTTATGCTTTCAATTAATCAAGAATTGAGTTTGAAATCAAAGCAAAAGTCACGTGACCAAAAACGCATGAAAAAACCGTGAAGTGGTTACGCAGAGATAAAGTCGCAAAATGAAGGAGAAACCATACTTATTCCTCGTCTAAAACAGGTTTTAGACTGGTTCATTATCCGCGCGTTGACGTTTCACGTAAAAGTGGCTTTTTCCCGCCAAATCGCAAAGTGAAAAACTAAATATTTTTTTTAACTATCTATCCGAGCTCAAATTTTTGAAAGAATGGTATTGTTTTTCATGATTTTTTCTCTACTTTTATTTAAAAATAAAACCAAAAAAACGTTAAAGTTCCTCATTGGTTGAAAACGTGTGAAGAAGTGTTTGCGATTTAATATCTATTGGTGTCGGACAAAGCTTTTGACGAAGAAGTGTTGTGCATTTGAATTCAATTGAAGATCATCAAGAGTACAGAAAATATCTTAGGATTACTGTCAACATTTTTAATGAGTTGTTACAACTTGTAAAGCCTCTTATTTATGGATTTTTTGGAACAAAATTACCACCACCGATGTTAAAAAATAAAAACTTAAATACGTAAAAATATCGTTTAATGGATAAAAGAAGAAAATAATTTATAAGCTATATACATATTATTTAAAAAATGAATAAGAAGAAAGTAGAGATTTTGAGTCTTGTAAGTTATCTACAAAGGCATAAATTTCGTCAAAAATAAGTATTAAAATTTACATATTTTGTTACGGTTTTTATATGTTTAATAAATTAAATCTTGCCAGATTAGAAATGGATGGTCTAAAATGTACCATTTCTCTCAAAAACGTATCTGCAGAGTTGGACTCACATAGTTTTACTTCAAGAGACTTTTCTCGCGAGGAGATAGAAAATTATAATTCAGCAAATCATAACAATAATTTTTGTTTTTAATGCTAAATACATTTAGCTACACCGAGGCCGTGCGCGAAAAACCAAGTATCTTGCTAGATGCTCAGTTTCACGAGCGGAGTGTTATAGACTGAGCATCTAGCAAGATACTTGGTTTTTCGCTCACGGCCTCGGCTACACGTATTTTTTTTTCTACGCATGTTGGCTGTATGCACGTTTCCCTGGCAACGTGCCTGTTTTACTGTAAATATAATTCCTTAGTCCCTTTTTCAGAAGTTTTAAAAGCAGCAACATTAAGATATTTTTGCTTAAATGTATGTTTTGTGCTTTTTAAATTATTCCTTAAAAATGAAATATCGACTACAAAAATATTCATTAAAACTAAATCTTTATAGAGCTTCAAAAGTGCATTGTATCTTTTAATTTTATTGGAATAATCCGTTCGGCGAAAATCATATAAAACTTCGTAATTCTGAAAAGCTTCGAGATATTTCTATATATTGTTGAGTAGTTTGTTTTAACTCTGCTCACTCATTTCAGGGCCGGCGTTAGAGGGGGGGGGGGAGGTGCTTATGAACCATATCATTGTTTGTTTTCTTGTATTTGGTTTTGTCATTGAAGACAATGAAGCTTTGCCCTGATGAAATTAGTGATTTAGAAAACTCGTAGATAATTTAAACTAATCTCACAAATAGTGCGAAAGATTATAATACATCAGTATGACACCAGAATTCAATGAACAGCAGCTGATTAAAATTATTAGTAAGCAAAGAAAAACCACATTCAGTTGCATCAGAAGAAAGTAATAAACAATGAAATGATTGCATTTACAATAAAGAAACAGTTAAATGGTTACAGTTACTGCAGTTTTACCGATTATGGTAAACTACCGATTATGGTGTAGTATTTTTAATTACGAAAACAAGGTTGGCAATTATAATTAAAAGAAGAAAAAATAAAGTGATGATTGTTAAAGCCCGTCAATAAAAAATATATTTTCAAAATATCAACTTTGGTAATTTTTCAAATTTTAGTACTTTACTAAGATTAATAATTGATAAATTGATATGAGTTACTTGAACTAATATCAATATAAGCTATTTGAAGCATAATATATGTAATCATTCAATAACCACTGGCTGAACTATTAAATATTCTAATAAATACACGAAACATATTAATTGCAATGCTTGCGTAATGTTAAATTTGTCATATTTTTCAGAGCTGGTAGCAACCTCTAAATATCATTTAATTTTAATAAAAAAAAAAAAAAAATTGAATTTTTTTCTTATCAAATGGAACACAATGAGAGGTTGTTCCATAAAAAAATTAACACCTTCGAAATTAAGACGCAACCTAGTACCCACTCACTTCAAAAATCCTCAAGCATGAGAACTACATAAGAAAGTTGAGGTATGTAGTTTTAAAATAAAAACACGTTTTGAAAGATGAGTAGAGTTTTGGTGAATTAAAGACCAAACCGAACCAAAAATACAGAGAAATATAGATAAAATATCAAGGTATTTCAAAGCAACCGCTCACAAGCGTACTAAACTTCCGCTTAAAATAGTATAAAATAAAAAATTACCCTTTTTGTTATAATTTAAATAAATAGACACACATACAAAGTGTTGTAAAAGAATTTTTTACCCTGTGTTTTAATTTGTCGGAACATGTATGCGGTCGCGAAAAAAAGAAATTGATGCCAAAAAAATTCTTAAAAAATTCTCAGAATTAAAAGTGAGAAGGAAAAAAAAAACTTTTAAGTTTAAATATTTTTAATAATTAGGTTTTTATTTTTAGAGGTTCTATAATTTGTTTTACTCTCTTTTTAATAAATACATTTTATAATTATATACTAGATACAAGCAAAAAACAAAGTTTTATTTAAAAAAAAAAAGTTTACATAGTGCTCTAAATTTTCGAAATTTTAAAATTAAAAAAGTAAAAATCCCAAATTTTATCTGCTTTTTCTTTTTTCAATATGTTTTCCTCATTTTTAAAAAAAATACTCTTACCTTTTTAGTATCGGATTTTGAACAAGTAAAATAGTTTGGAAAAAAAAAAAAATACTGTACCTATAGGTCAAAAAACCTTTAAAAAGGATATTTTTCGACCTTTAAATTTGTAAAAATTAAAGTTTTTATTTTATTCAAAAACCCATGGTCTTTTGGTCAAATAGATCTTTAGAATGATTAAAAAAAAAAAATTAAATCATTTCATTTATATTTGCTGAAGTTTTAGCATTTCCAAAAGACACGAACTGAGAAAGTTTAGTTCGAAACAACTAAGGAGCTATTGCAGCTACGCTAAATTCTCCATAAAAATATAATTTTTATGCAATTGTAGTTATCAGATCAGCTCAAAATTTTGCTAGAATAAGGAGAACATTTCAAAGATTATGAAAACGAGCACAGAGCAAAAGAACTTTCAAGATTAACAAGGGATGGGGAACATCGCATGACTATCATTTCCAATCGATTCATTCAATTGGTCTCTGCATTTATCTTTGACATGGATTGGTGTAATTTACTATTTTTATTTTCATATTTTCATTAATTAACTAAAAATAGTCTGTTTGGTTATATTATCATATTACATTAAATCCTTTCGGGGAAGTGCAACAGAGGGGGAAGTCTTTGATGGGCGAGGTTCTTAGAAAGAGAACTCTGATGTGTTAAAGACATACTTCTCCCACCTTTTTACGTCTTCGTCGAATTTCTACGAAAATTGCGGAGGTTTGGAGGAGGACCGGATTTTAAAGTACCTTAAACAGAATTACCACAGCGATTAAGATAAAAATCATTAGAACTTTTTACTTTCAATTACCCATATCTTTTATACAGGGTAATGAAAGTAAAGCATTCGGTAAAATTTGTTTAAAGATTTTTCTTGTATTTCTCCACGTTTTGGAACACCCTGATTTCAAAATAGTGTTCATGAAAAAATGTCTGTGTGTGTAAGTGGTCACCATAACTTCCGAACAAATTGACCTACGATGTTCAAATTTGGTGTGCGGGTTCTTGGTGGCCATGGAACCTACCATTAGGATTTTCGTCAAAATCGCGCATGTGCATAAGATTGAAATTATGAAAAATCTTTAAAAAATCACGTTTTTCAGCAATTACTAAAAAACAGCACCAACGATTTTGAATCTCAGTGCTAAAGCCTCTTAATGTGCTCTAAAAGTCCCCACCTTTGAAATTCTAGCAGGGATTTAATAAGACAATCGTTAACAAAGTCAATCACCAGCCGTTCCTCGTGTTGGGAGTTATAGTCACTTTACGGTAGCTTCTACATATACTTCATTAGGGTACATCCGGTGGAAACAATACTAAGATGACATTCATGAAGGATGAATTCGTTTTGAGGCAAGGGAATTTGTTCTTTCAAATAATCCACAGGTCACAATGTTATCAGAATGGCACAATGTTGGATAAATACAAAACACAAGACAATTTAATCGGACAAAGAGTACAGCAAAATAATGAGGGAAAAAAAAATCAAACAAAACTGTAATGTTTTTTTATAGAAATTCAGTGTTCATCAATTGAACGAACTAAAGTAATATGGGTATAAAATCTAGATTTTACAAAAACTTGCAGGTAGGACATGGATGTCTTATTCTCTTTCAAGGAGTTGTACAAGCAAGAACTCGTAAGTTACAACCACACCCAAACTAACAAGTACTATATTTCATTTCAGTTTCAAAATTCCCAGGGCCGTTGCTGTCACTTCTTCTTTAAAGTTGTCCAGTATCGATATTACCAGGTTGATATTTTCAGATTTTATCCCTCGGATAAAAGATGGGTCAAGCAAATGGAGCGATTGCAGCACAGAGCTTTTCATGTTAGATACGGTAACTGGAATCCTGGATGATACCAGCACAAGCATAAGAAATTGAACTGAGTAATTTAATAGATTGGTTACAGAAGCTACAAAACTCATTGTACCTTTAAAAACGCTGCCGTACAGAATCTTCGTCGAATTGTAAAATATTCCTGTAGTCCAGAAGGATATAAGAATGAACATAATTGGAGATAACAGGTCATTGATGCGTTTTACTAAGAGCACGATTCTCGCCACCTCACGTAAATAGTTAGGGACGCCATCTTGGAGGTCCCCTTCGCATATAATATTATGAAACTCCTTCGAACACTGGTATAGCAATTGATAGATATGCAGATGAGCAAGGTAGCACAGAAGAGCCGCTAGTGGGGGAAATGCATAGAACATTACAACACCAACGACTACTAGGATAGTTAGCAACTGTTCGATTGGTTCGAACTTTAAGAGCCATAATCCATTTTTATAACCGAATGAAGAGTGCGAAAGCATTTGCGTCAACACATCTGGCGACATAAAGATTCTAATCGTATTGTAGCAGCTTAGAGCAAAAATAACAAAAATAGTGAATATTAAGATGGTAGAATATTTCTTATTTCCTTTTTCAATGAGCGTGCTTCAAGTTGTGTGATAGATTTACTTATTTTGTTTACTCTGCCTTTGACTACAAACCACAAAATGCTCACTAATGCTACGTCGACGATATGTACGTAAAGCATTTTTGCTCCCACAAGAGCAATTGAGGTAATGGGAATTAGGAAAAAAATCAATGATGTAATGCATTAGATTTCATACAATTTTAAGAAGGTTTGCAAAAGGCAGTTAGTAAGACTTGGAACCTTTCGCTTGTTTTTCTTGCGAATGCCAACAAGTATGAAAGCGTGCATTAACAATGTCCATTCTTTGAATGTTTCTTGATTGTTCTCACTAATTCTGCGCGAAAAGCGATGACGAAATTTTTTATCCGTAGCAACAACTGGTTTCATGTTATCTGCTATATTCGGTTATCGTTTCCAAATCTGTTCTGCAAATTGAATACTCATGTAAATTTACAGTATAAAGTGGATATCTCTATATTGTTGACAAGAATAAGAAAATGAAGCATCAAATTTTTAATATTACAACATAACGAAGATTGGTGTTCCCAAAAACACTTAAATTTATATACGAGCTGGTTTAATGATCTGCTTTGGAATATGAAAGATAAATATTATTTCATTAAAAAGATTTTCTCTCCTTTTTGTTCGTTTCTTGCACGGCTTTCAAAGACTATGTTAAAACTCTCAGATTGAGAGATGATGGTTTTTTATGCCAAGCAATTAATTTCAAAGTGATATATTTTTTGCCCATTATAATCGATGTCAATTCGTGCTAATGACCATAAAATTCATCAAAATAAATATATTTCGATCGATAACTTTTCTGCAAGTGATATCATTACTCTTGATGCAATAATTGAGAAACCGACGCGCCGTATTGATTGAAACAAGGTTGAAAGAACATTTCAGAACGCTTTTCAAATAAAAATAAATTTACTTTCTCATTATTACATGTATACCCATAAGTATTGTTCCATATAAGTATGCCCATAAGTATTCTTTGTTGTTCAGAAAAATTCATAGATTTCTTTTTTTTTTACGTAATTAGGCCTTAACAGCGTGCCAATTTCGAGGACGTATTAAATTTCGAATTGCCTTGCAGAAAATAATCGATAGTATCGATAGTTTATCCCTGATAGTAGTGCTACAAAACAGAAAAAATTTGCATTTCGTGAAACAGAATTGCTTCACGACAATTCTGTTTCACGAAACGGTCCGTCAATAAAAATTTCTATACTGATCATTTCAAGATAGCGAGCCACTCGGATATCAATTCTGAGTGAGACTTTAGATCTTCTTAAAATTTAGGCTTAAAAGTGCGCTTTTACAATATTCCTCCCTTCATATAAAGAGTCAGAGTTAAAAACTATTAATATGATATACATGTTCTATTAATAAAATTGCAAGCAAGAATGAATATGCTGATTATTAAATGGTATATTTAAATCGAAGGTGACTGAAATTCCAGCAAGAATGCAGATGTCGATAAGGCATTTAAAACGGCATGACTAACACGGGTAAATTTTTTCAATAATCAACTTCCTCGTGATAAAAAGAAAGGTTATTGTAATCTTTATGTTTGAAAGAATATCATTACCAAGAGTGGATACGACATTGATTTCTTGAAGTTTAGTTGAGGATATGATATCCAAATACAAGAATGCTGTCTCCTTGAGGAAATTCTTCCAAGTCTTTGGAAATTGGCCTGTGATGAAGGTCTCGGTTATTTCCTTGATTCCAAACCTCTCAAGGATCTCATACTACCTTCTATAAGATAATACTACTGTACTTCCAAAACTTGAAATAAGAGAACATCATAAGTAATTGTAACAATCTCAAGGATCTCATAATACCTTCTATATGATAATACTACTGTCCTACCGAAACTTGAAATAAGAGAACATCATAAGTAATTGTAACAATCTCAAGGATCTCATACTACCTTCTATATGATAATACTACTGTCCTACCGAAACTTGTAATAAGAGAACATCATAAGTAATTGTAACAATCTCAAGGATCTCATACTACCTTCTATAAGATAATACTACTGTCCTACCGAAACTTGAAATAAGAGAACATCATAAGTAATTGTAACAATCTCAAGGATCTCATACTACCTTCTATATGATAATACTACTGTCCTACCGAAACTTGAAATAAGAGAACATCATAAGTAATTGTAACAATCTCAAGGATCTCATACTACCTTCTATAAGATAATACTACTGTCCTACCGAAACTTGAAATAAGAGAACATCATAAGTAATTGTAACAATCTCAAGGATCTCATACTACCTTCTATATGATAATACTACTGTCCTACCGAAACTTGAAATAAGAGAACATCATAAGTAATTGTAACAATCTCAAGGATCTCATACTACCTTCTATATGATAATACTACTGTCCTACCGAAACTTGAAATAAGAGAACATCATAAGTAATTGTAACAATCTCAAGGATCTCATACTACCTTCTATATGATAATACTACTGTCCTACCGAAACTTGAAATAAGAGAACATCATAAGTAATTGTAACACCCAAGCTAACAAGTAGAATATTTTTTTTCTCTCTCTAGTTTCAACACTCCCATTGTGTAGAATGTCAATTCCTGTCATGGATGTTTACCAGATGGCCAGACCACTTGAACAGCACTTCACTGCCTTGCCTTAGTGGAAGAGGGACTCGCCATCGGTTCCTTTGAGAGGAAAGACGCATGCGCTGCGAAGTTGTAATTAGCCTACTGGCTTGGGAAATGCTTAGGCACAGGCCTAACATTTTGTAAACGAAGGAAATTGTAAATAAACGTTGTTTGTTTTTATAGCAACGTGTTTTAATTCTAGATTAAGACATAGTCAAAATCCTTTATAATTCCTCTTTGAAGTTTTACAGTAAACAAATCAAAAAGTTGATATTGTCAGCTTGTCTACCTTCAGTCTAGGCATTTCTTTGGATTTCATGGTCATGGAGTATGAAGGACTTCATCTCAGAAATCAAAGATGATGGCCCTTGTTGACAACAAAACCGGGACCACAAAGTGGACTGAATAGCTGACCATATTTAAAACTGAAGACTAGTAGTTGTACGTTTGTTGGCACCTGACGTCATAAAGAAGCTGGGATATATTGTAAAATATTCCCGTCATCCAGAAAGATATGAGAAGGAATACTATAGGAGATAACAGATGGTTAGTCCGTTTTATAGTCGATACTGATTTTGTAAAAGATGGAAGAAAATATCTTGAAAATACTTGAAATGTTATATTTTTTATTATATTGTTTTATTACCCTTACTTGCAAGTGAAACTGAGAGAAGAAAAACCGATCTTTGAATAGGTATGTTCAAGGAAAGGGAACTCTGTGTTGAAGGCAATCGTTTTTCAATTTTTTATCCCATTGAAGCATTTTTACGGGAATTTCGGAGGTGGGGAGGTTTAGAATAGGTTAAGGTAGGAGGTTAAGGTTTTTACCACAGCGATTTCGACCAAACACAATAGATCAGTTTCTTAGCAATTACTGAAAAACATGATTCCTTCAATGGCAGCTACCCTAGGGGCATGTGTGATTTTGACGAAAACCTTAATGGTAGGTCCTTTTACCCTTACACCAAATTTGAACGTCGTAGGTCAATTTGTTCGAGAGATATGCTGACCATGAACACACGTACACACATTTTTTTAGATCACTTTTTTGAAATCAGGATGTTCCAAAACGTGGCGAAATGAAAAGATTTTTTTTTTTTTTGGACCGAGTACAATACCTTCAATATCCTGTGTATACATATCGCTAATTGAAGGTACAAAATTCAAACGACAAAACTGTGATGTTTTTATAGAAATTCAGTGTTCACCAAATGAATGAACTAAAGTAACATAAGTAAAGAAAATCTAGATTTTTCAAAAACTTGCTGTTACGACATGGATGCTTTATTCTCTTTCAAGAAACTGTACAAGCAAAAACTCGTAAGTTACAACCACACCCAAACTAACAAGTACTATATTTCGTTCCAGTTTCAAAATTCCCATGGCCGTTGCTGTCGCTTCTTCTTTAAAGTTGTCCAGTATCGATATTACCAGGTTGATATTTTCAGCTTTTGTCCCTCGGATAAAAGATGGGTCAAGCAAATGGGGCGATTGCAGCACAGAGCTTTTCATGTTAGATACGGTAACTGGTATCCTGGATGATACCAGCACAAGCATAAGGAATTGAACTGAGTAATTTAACAGATTGGTTACAGAGGCTACAAAACTCATTGTACCTTTAAAAACGCTACCATACAGAATCTTCGTCGAATTGTAAAATATTCCTGTAGTCCAGAAGGATATAAGAATGAATATAATTGGAGATAACAGGTCATTGATGCGTTTTACTAAGAGCACGATTCTCGCCACCTCACGTAAATAGTTAGGGACGCCAACTTGGAGGTCCCCTTCGCTTATAATATTATGAAACTCCTTCGAACACTGGTATAGCAATTGATAGATATGCAGATGAGCAAGGTAGCACAGAAGAGCCGCTAGTGGGGGAAATGCATAGAACATTACAACACCAAAGCCTACTAGGACAGTTAGCAACAATTCGATTACTTCGAACTTTATGATCCATAGAGCATTTTTATAACCAAATGAAGAGTGTAAAAGCATTTGCGTCAACACATCCTGCGATGTAAAGATTCTAATCGTATTGAAGCAGCTAAGAGTAAAAATAACAAAAATGGTCAAAACTAAGATGGTAGAATATTTCTTATTTACTTTTTTCAGAGAGCGTGCTTCAAGTTGTATGATAGATTTACTTATTTTGTTTGCTCTGCCTTTGACTACAAACCACAAAATGTTCACTAATGCTACGTCGAAGATATGTACGTAAAGCATTTTTGCTCCCACAATAGCAGTTGAGGTAATTGGAATTATGTAGTAAATCAATGATGTAATGCATAAAATTTCGTAAGAAATTAAGATCGTTTGCAAAAGGCAATTGGTAAAACTCGGAACCTTCCGCTTGTTTTTCTTGCGAATGCCAACAAGTATGAACGCTTGCATTAACAATGTCCACTCTTTGAATGTTTCTTGATTGTTCTTACTAATTCTGTGCGAAAAGCGATGATGAAATTTTTGATCCGTAACAAGAACTGGTTTCATGTTATCTGCTATATTCGGTTATCGTTTCCAATCGTCTGCAAATCTAAAACTCGTGTAAATTTACAGTATAAAGTTGATATCTCTATATTGTTGACAAGAATAAGAAAACGAAGCATCACATTTATAATTTTAAAGCATAAAGAAGATTCTTAATAGTGGTGTTTCAAAACCACATAAATTTATATGCTGGTTGGATGAACTGCTTTGGAACATTAAAGATTAATACTATTCTATGAAAAAGTCTTTCTTCCCCTTTTTGTTCGTTTCTTGATGCATCTTCAAAAGACTGTTAAAACTCTCAGATTGATGGATGATAGTTTTTTATGCCAATCAATTATTTTATAAGTGTTATGCACATTATAATCGATATCAATTCATGCTAATGACCGTAAAATTCATCAAAATAAAAATATTTCGATCGATAACTTTTCTGCAAGCGATATCATCCCTCTTGATACAATAGTGAGAAACCTATACGTCATATTGATTAATACAAGGCTGAAAGAACACTTCAGAGCACTTTTCAGATAAAAATAAATTTACTTTCTCATTCATTAGATGTAGTTAGTTTCGTAAGCGTTCAGAAAAATTGATACATTTTTTAATGTATTTAAGTCTGACAATGTGCCAGTATAGCGAAAGTACTAAATTTCGACTATCGATAGAATTACCTTGCAAAAAAGAATCGATAGTTTATCCCTGATAGTAGAGCTATAAATGAAAAAAAAAATCTGCATTTCGCGAAACAATTCTGTAATCAGGCTCTTTAGTAGAATATTATATTCCGATCATTTTAAAATAGCGAACCACTCGAATATCACTTCTGAGTAATGTTTTAGAACTCCATAAAAGTGCGCTTTTACAATATTCCTACCTTTATATAAAGAGTCAGAGTTTAAAACAATTAATATGATATACATGTTCTATTAATAAAATTGCAAGAATGGTTATGCTGATTATTAAATGGTATATTTAAATCGAAGGTGACTGAAATTCCAGCCGGAATGCAGATGTCGATAAGCCATTTAAAACGGCATGATTAACACGGAGAAATGTTTTCAATAATCAACTTCCTCGTGATAAAAAGACAAAGGTTATTGTAATCTTTATGTTTGAAATAACATCATTACCAAGAGTGGATACGACATTGATTTCTTGAAGTTTAGTTGAGGATATGATATCCAAATATAGGAATGCTGTCTCCTTGAGGAAATTATTACCTGTGATGAAGGTCTCAGTTATTTCCTTGATTCTAAACCGCTCAAGGATCTCATACTACCTTCTATATGATAATACTACTGTCCTACCGAAACTTAAAATAAGAGAACATCATAAGTAATTGTAACAATCTCAAGGATCTCATACTACCTTCTATATGATAATACTACTGTCCTACCGAAACTTGAAATAAGAGAACATCATAAGTAATTGTAACAATCTCAAGGATCTCATACTACCTTCTATATGATAATACTACTGTCCTACCGAAACTTGAAATAAGAGAACATCATAAGTAATTGTAACAATCTCAAGGATCTCATAATACCTTCTATATGATAATACTACTGTCCTACCGAAACTTGAAATAAGAGAACATCATAAGTAATTGTAACAATCTCAAGGATCTCATACTACCTTCTATATGATAATACTACTGTCCTACCGAAACTTAAAATAAGAGAACATCATAAGTAATTGTAACAATCTCAAGGATCTCATACTACCTTCTATATGATAATACTACTGTCCTACCGAAACTTGAAATAAGAGAACATCATAAGTAATTGTAACAATCTCAAGGATCTCATACTACCTTCTATATGATAATACTACTGTCCTACCGAAACTTAAAATAAGAGAACATCATAAGTAATTGTAACAATCTCAAGGATCTCATACTACCTTCTATATGATAATACTACTGTCCTACCGAAACTTGAAATAAGAGAACATCATAAGTAATTGTAACAATCTCAAGGATCTCATACTACCTTCTATATGATAATACTACTGTCCTACCGAAACTTGAAATAAGAGAACATCATAAGTAATTGTAACACCCAAGCTAACAAGTAGAATATTTTTTTTCTCTCTCTAGTTTCAACACTCCCATTGTGTAGAATGTCAATTCCTGTCATGGATGTTTACCAGATGGCCAGACCACTTGAACAGCACTTCACTGCCTTGCCTTAGTGGAAGAGGGACTCGCCATCGGTTCCTTTGAGAGGAAAGACGCATGCGCTGCGAAGTTGTAATTAGCCTACTGGCTTAGGAAATGCTTAGGCACAGGCCTAACATTTTGTAAACGAAGGAAATTGTAAATAAACGTTGTTTGTTTTTATAGCAACGTGTTTTAATTCTAGATTAAGACATAGTCAAAATCCTTCATAATTCCTCTTTGAAGTTTTCCAGTAAACAAATCAAAAGGTGGATATTGTCGGCTTGTCTAACTTCAGTCACGGCATTTCTTTGGATTCCATGGTCATGAAGTATGGAGGACTTCATCTCAGAAATCAACGATGATGGCCTTGATGACAACAGAACCAGGACCACAAAGTGGACTGAATTGCTGACCATATTTAAAACTGAAGACAAGTAGCTGTGCGTTTCTTGGCACCTGACCTCATAAAGAAGCTGGGATATATTGTAAAATATTCCCGTCATCCAGAAAGATATGAGAAGGAATACTATAGGAGATAACAGATGGTTAGCCCGTTTTATAGTCGATACTGATTTTGTAAAAGATGGAAGAAAATCTCTTGAAAATACTTGAAATGGTACATTTTTTAAAAGTAAGTGATAATTATTTATTACGTTGCACATTCGAAAGTACTTAATGTTGAACATTGAGGTAACTATGGATGGAAACGCATAAAAGATGTAAAAGTTTGTGAAGGTGATGACATTGAAATAAATGTCTTCTGTGAGGGATGTAGGTACTGAAGAAATTTGTTCAAGTATGCCGAAAGTGGATCTGATTTTCAAAGAAGTAAACATATCTTGTACTTTTGATGCTCTGATTACATTGTAAATAGTATTTGCCCAAGTAAACAAGCAGGAAAGGATGACAATAATTTTCAATTTAAATTTGTGTTCTCGAATGGCAACTGGCATGGGAGGATGCCGGGAACAGTCAGCAAGACCCTACAATCTTTCAGGCACCAACAAACGACGGCGAGATCGTTAGGCTATTAAAATTTACCTGCCATTGTATTGTATCCTAATTTAGATAACAAAAAGGGTATAATAGACCTCAATCAAAAACAACAATTTAAAATAGATAAACATTAAACTTTTAATACTTCATAGTAAAGTGTATATAAATCAATCACAGATTAATAAAAAAAAAAAAAAAAAAAAACATTTATATTGATCAGCCACCCAGAGGAAAAGGCTGTGAAAACACAAAATTGAACTCACAGAAATCATTCGCTGGTCATGTCCCCAACATGGATGGCCAACCCACAATTTCGGGTGGTAACTGATTGTTTACTCAAGCCGTCCTGAAGGCTTAGAAATATGAAAGACACATGTCTTCTTAAGAGATGACTAAAAATACCTGAAAGTTGACACACGTCTTTTTAAGGCGTGACTACACACGTAGGAAAATAGACAAAAACACGTAACTGATGTGCACTGTTCCTTGTGTGGTATATATTAACTCCAATGATCGACGATTCCATCCTTCTGGCAAGTCTACCTACCATGCGGAACATTCACATGGCGCACAAAAGGCCTCCCGAGAGTTACCTCCAGACGAAAACCTACAATTGGTCGTACGACAGCAACTGAGTATGTATTCTCAATTACTTTAGCAATTGCTGTCGTTCTTCTGGACATGAATTGAAACAAAATATTAAAAGACAATACGTCAACAGAGTGCAGATAAAATACACTTCCTTCAAAAATCGTGCTACATATTACACATGATAGGAGCTAGAGTAGGGTTAACGTCCAAGAGATGTTGTAGATGATGAAACAAGCATACTGGAAAGAATAAGAACAATTTCGAGAGTTTTTTTGTTTTTGTTTCGAAAAATATATTCCGAATGTGCTCTAAATTGAAATATTTATAATCATGGAAAAGTTGCTGTTGGCAATCATCAAGAATGGAAGGTGGATGAAGCATAACTTCTTGAGAGTTTTTACCGTCAAGTGAGTAACGTTTTCAAATTTGCGAAATTATTTGTATTTTTAAACAAAGCGATTTATGATAACGAAAACGTACCCATAATTAGAACGTTTTGCTTAAGATAACTCATAACCAGGATTATTTGACCAAGAAAAGAACTTTTTTCATCCAAGCTCAGCTCTACAAGTTTTATGCTCGTATCAAGACATTCAGATTCTACACTCTTATGAATATTATGGCCTGATAATTTTATGTTACGACTAGCAGTTATTAGGTTTTGCAATTATTGAACGTTTAAATATAATGGATATACAACTAGAATAGTCAATTATTTAGAGTGCTTGCGACGAAGGTTATATTACTCTCACACTATATTACTCTCAAGAAAATAAATGAGTAGTTAAAGTCATTGGAAGGATTCTCGTATCATTCATCAATGGATTCAAATGGTCGGCATACAAAATGTCCTTTTATTGTTTACAAAATCTACTTTTGATATATTATTGAGAAAAGTTAAAGAAATAACAATGGGAAGAATAATCCTCAGATAATGATTACGGTAATCACTTCCATGATATGGTTTCTTATTTGTATGGCTTTGAACTAATATACATTCCACAACTCAACGAAGATTCTCTGGCACATTTATTTTAAAGAGTGTGTGAGCTTTGCATTTTGATCCATCCGTCAATGTGTTCTGTTACTTATTTAATTTCGTTGTCCTAATAATACTACCGTCCAGGTTACCGCCTTTCATCTCAGTTACGAAGAGCCCTGTTTTACAGACGTTGTCTCATATAGCTCCCGGGTAGGTCCCTAGGAAGTAACATATAGCTCCCTGTCTCATATATAGTTCCAAATGACTTTCCAGTGACCTCTCTGGGAGGTTGTGTGCTATATGGGGGTTTAATTTCGTTGTCCTAATAATACTACCGTCCAGGTTACCGCCTTTCATCTCAGTTACGAAGAGCCCTGTTTTACAGACGTTGTCTCATATAGCTCCCGGGTAGGTCCCTAGGAAGTAACATATAGCTCCCTGTCTCATATATAGTTCCAAATGACTTTCCAGTGACCTCTCTGGGAGGTTGTGTGCTATATGGGGGTTTAATTTCGTTGTCCTAATAATACTACCGTCCAGGTTACCGCTTTTCATCTCAGTTACGAAGAGCCCTGTTTTACAGACGTTGTCTCATATAGCTCCCGGGTAGGTCCCTAGGAAGTAACATATAGCTCCCTGTCTCATATATAGTTCCAAATGACTTTCCAGTGACCTCTCTGGGAGGTTGTGTGCTATATGGGGGTTTAATTTCGTTGTCCTAATAATACTACCGTCCAGGTTACCGCTTTTCATCTCAGTTACGAAGAGCCCTGTTTTACAGACGTTGTCTCATATAGCTCCCGGGTAGGTCCCTAGGAAGTAACATATAGCTCCCTGTCTCATATATAGTTCCAAATGACTTTCCAGTGACCTCTCTGGGAGGTTGTGTGCTATATGGGGGTTTAATTTCGTTGTCCTAATAATACTACCGTCCAGGTTACCGCTTTTCATCTCAGTTACGAAGAGCCCTGTTTTACAGACGTTGTCTCATATAGCTCCCGGGTAGGTCCCTAGGAAGTAACATATAGCTCCCTGTCTCATATATAGTTCCAAATGACTTTCCAGTGACCTCTCTGGGAGGTTGTGTGCTATATGGGGGTATTCTAGAAGATAGGTCTTTGTTTGGTGATGCAAGAGCCTACATTGATATGGTGGTATCGACATGGAATCACTTTGAGGAAGAAGAAAGAAAAAAAAAAAAAAAAAAAAAAAAAAAAAGAAGAAAAAGAGAGAGAGAGAGAGAGAGAGAGAAAATAAAAAGTAATGACAGTAACTGTAATAGTGATATTGAGAAATTTTGGTATGTCCTACTGGAAATCCTATAAAATGTGAAATGCGCAATTGTTTCGAAAACCACAGGAAAAATTTGAATTAATTTTTTGTTTGTGACTTAGTATGTTATAGCAAAGTGCAAAACAATTTATTAAATAGGTTTTTCACCCTTTCAGACCAAGATGCAGTGTCGTGCTTGATAAGTATTTTTTCATAAAATTCAACAAAAGAGTTTCCTATTTATAGGGTTTACTATTATATGTCAAGTTGAAAATGGGATTGAGGACATTTTGAATCACTGTCGTAATATTGAATCGCAGTTTGTAGTTCAAGAATCGTTTAAAATATTAGTGTTTACCTGAGGGTTCTGCTGTTAGAGTTCGTAATTTATGCTTGAATATATTCAAATATTTGGTATAGAAGCAGTATTGAACCCCATTGGCGACTTTATTCATGGCGACTACAAGAAAGCACCAGGAAGAAGATGTAGCCAGAAGAGTAAAAAAGCGCCAATCTGACCAATTCAAGCCGGGAAAGTCGCCTTTGGGGTCTTATACTGCTTCTGTTCCAAATACTTAAGCATAAACTATAAATTTCAATAACATCTCAAAATTATAAACCTATTAGCCTAAGAACGATTCTTTTCACTGGATACTTGTTCAGAATTATATTTTGGATAAAAATGGGATTTTGTTTTGTTAATCTTATTGGCATGGTTCTTAGCGTTACCCGAGAAACACCACGAGGAGGTGACCATGCATCGTTTCTCATGTGGGGAGTTTTATTTTTCGGCAGGCCCCCTTGCCTACTGCCGGAAGAAAAAGTATAAAAAGTTGCTCTATATTTGTTTAAAACCAGTTGTCACAGTTCAGTAAGTCACAAATCATGAAGTCATAAGTTGGAAGTCACAATTCAGTTAGTCACACGTCAGAAAGTCATAAAATGGAAGTCACAATTCAGTTAGTCACAGATCAGTATGTCATATGTTAGGAAGCCACAATTCAGTAAGTCTCATGCCATCTTTGTAAGTCTATTTGTGGAAAATGTGCTTTGAAACAAAGCGTTTGAATCGTTTCCACTTTCCATTGTCCTTCCTCTTCCACTTCCCGACAAAGTTGAAACTGTCTTTTCTGTCTTGAGTGTTATCCTCCGGAACGTTGGCTTCTGTAGTTGGCGACGGCAGTACTACAGCTTCGGAGTTGGGCTGGCGGCGGTGTGTGGCGATCCACCAGTCTATGAACTGAGAAACCTCATCTGGTCTTTCGGCCAGCATCCTTGAGTAAGTCATGGAAGAGTAGTCTTGCTCCGAAAGAAGGGCCAAATCGAACTGCGTTTCCTCTTGGATGGCTTCAAGAGATGGGCAGTATTTGAATCTTCGAGTACGAAACTCCATTCTATGTGTGTCAACTCAAAACAAGCAAAAACAAATCGCGTTTTTCACAATGTCAATCGATATAGCAAATTCGCTTGACTCTCACTGAACTTCTGACTGAACTGAATCAAACTTCTCAAATGACTATAATACCTTTCTTAGAATACATTGTTTCTTTTGTTAAAAAAAAAAAGGTATTATTAATGTCTTTGTGTTATGGTTTGTAAGAATCATTACTTTTAAACAATGCTTTAACAATACAACATACACATAAATCGTTGTTATGTTTTGCCAAATATCTACATGTTCTGGACAAATGCGCAATAGAGGGTGCTTCACATTTTTTTTATGCTAAAGACCAAAGCACCCCCTTATTTTTCTACATTTACCTATAATATTACTCTCCTAAAATTTCAACTTCCTACTCCTACAAGAAGATGGCACTCAATGGCTATTCATTTTTACACTTTTTTGCAATTTCGCATAATTTTCGAGTTTTTATGCTGATAAGAACACATGTCTAGATTAAAAAAAAAAAGTTTTTATGTATTTTTAATACATTTAATTTAGTTTGTTAGCAGTTCTTTTATCTACTGTATCTGGCGACATCAACATTAAAAAAAGTACCGTTAATAAAATATCTGATCGTGAAGCACTTCGTTTGACAGCTCCAGCAGTCGCAGCTTTGGGACATATCCTGGAACGCTTCCACTTTGCGCCAAGTATGGTAACCAGGCGCCTATATGGTTCCATTACAACTTGGCATCCATTTTGGCAAACCTGTTGTTCAATTCAGTTGTAATGCACATTCAACTTGGCGGCATTTTGCAAAATCTTCAGGGGGGGGGGGGGAGCGTATGACGCATATTAACCCTTTTGGCTTTTTGGATGTAGAGGAAGTCCTTGCAAAGACCATTTCCTATATTAGCTATGTTACAATCTTCTAGCCCAGCGCATTTATAAACTACTTTCTATAAAACCTTATAATTTGGTGAGTAGGTACGAAAAAGATCACTTAATGAAATGACGGAAATTGTTTTCATTTAATGTCTATCTATTATAAATGAAAATCGAAAGAGCAAATGTCAAAACTAGGTGGAACCACTGAATGTGCATCGACGTAAGGATTTCAAATATGAAATAAAATATATTAGACGTTATTTTCGAGTTTTTAACTTATGTTATTTTATAGACTGAGAGGCGATTGCAATTTTTGGACCCTATCGAACATCATTCTGAATTGTTTTTGGAAATTGATGAAAAGTGAGTAGATTACGAATCCACTGGTCTGCCGTGGCAAAAATGGCCGAAACTGGTCAAAAATCGATTTTTAATAAGTTGAACTAAATCCAATCGCTAAATGCGGCATAACTTGCCAAATAATGAGCATTTTTTATTTTTTTTATTTCGTAACCCTCACTCTTTAATTTTCAATTAAGAAGGTCGCAGACGATTCAGATATCTGGCGGCGGTCTACTTGCATCTATTAAAAGGGAGCCAAGTTGGCAAAAAATATTACGTCACTTATGACGTAACTGATGTCACCGATTTGGCTTACTTTTAAAAGATATAAGTTTTCCGAGCCAAAGATCAGAAATCGTTTGCGTTTTTTTTCATTGAAAATCAAAATGAAGTGGGTTGCCAGACGAAAAAGGTTGTTCTATTTTTGGCAAGCTATGACATATTTGGCAATCGGATTTTAGTTCTACTCATTCCAAGTCGATTATCGATCAGTTTCGGCCATTTCTGCCACGGCAGACCAGTGGATTCGTAATCTCCTCACTTTTCACCAATTTCTATAAAAAATTCAGAATGATGTTCGATGAGGTCCAAAAATTGCAGTCCCCCCTCGGACTATAACTTATGTTATTTTATTAAGTAATCCTTTTCGTACATACTCACCAAATCTCAAGGTTTTATACCAAGTAGTTTCTAAATGCACTGGGAAAGGATATTGTAACACAAGGGAGTATAGGGAGTGATCCTTACTAGGACACTTCCTCTTAAGAAAGATTGATCGTTTACCTGTATATGTTTCGGGAGATGGTATCGAAGAACTTCTTAGTGTCCGAAGTTGAGCGGTGGAAAATATTGCGAAAACTGTTTTTTATGATAGTAAGTAGAGATCGGAAATATCGATCAAAATAAATATCTATACTATATCCTTTCATAGAAAAAAATATCCATACATGATTTTTATTTGATTTTCAATTTTGCAGGAAATGAAGTTTTTCGGGGCAAATTTCTACTTTTCATGAATTCATGCCAAAATTGTTTTAATTAATAAATTATAAAAATTGTTTTTATAAATAAATTATATTATCAATCAGAATAAATAAAATACATTTGCATGTCAATGTGTAAATTCACATTTATTTTTAAAGAAGAAATTTTGAAAAGTAGTTTACCGCATCTTTTGCTGATAGAGATATTTTTAATAGTTAAAATTAGATGCAAATTCCAGGCACACGTTGGCAACAGAAACGGCGCTGTATTAATGACTACTAATAAATGATCTTATCTTTCCATTACATTGTTTTCTTTTTGGTTAGGATACCATTTGAACTGTCTCTCAGCCAAGTCCAAACTTTAGTTTTGAAGTTTTTGAAAAGGAAATAAAGAAAATCGAAAAAACACATGGAACTACAAAACGATTATCAAAAAGCTAAAAATCTTGTTAAAAGAATATCAATGTATCGGTAAATTGTATCGATATTTTTAGTATCGATATTTTAAAAAATATTTCGATAAAAATATCGTCGTATCGTAATATCGCCGACCTCTAATAGTAAGGCATTGGAAAGTTGAGAAAACATTCGGACTTTTAAGTGTTTATACTACGAGTGTAACTACTGGTTGTGTGCACGAGGTATGCATTAATTTGGAGGAAAAAATTGTACGTAACCTATTTTACTCATTAAAGACGACTTTGAAATGAATAAAAAGTCATCATTTTTAACTTTTACCTTGTTTATTTAGATGATTTAAAGTATGTTTTCAATTTTTTTTTTTTTTTTGGATTAATATTATTTTCATGAATTTTAAAACCACTAAGTAAAACCACAATTGTAATTGATTAGCAAAGAAAAAAAAACTGAAATATCGATTGACACATTTTCTTACCAACCATCTTTAAGGGTTAATATTTGCAAAGTTATTTAAGTTGTGCTAAAGGCCCTCGTGTTCCTCAGAGTATTACCCTCTTCAAAAGACCTAAAACCATTTGAAAAAGAATTGCAAAAATAAACTTTCAGGGTTTAGATCTGAAAGAAGACGCTAAAGATTTTAAAGTTTCAACTGCAGTCTTTGTTTCATCGGTGGATAAATCTGATAATTAGAGATTATTATAAAGAAGTGGTCGAGTTGACATCAATCGTTTTGGACAATCCACCAGAGCAAATCCATTGGAGATGCTAGTTATTGAGTACGTTGGATGGTTAAACTCCTATATATTATATAATATATTTATATTCAGATGTCAGCGAGATATTTTCCATATAACTAGAAAGAAGAAATGCAGCTCCAGTTATTTGAAACATTTCAGGGCCCTTTTGCATAATAATTGCATGTAATTGTATGGATAGAAGCCCCACTTGCTTCTGAAGCTCCTTGAGGTGACCTGAACTTATGGGAAAAAATAGGAGATAATTGATCATAAAACTGAAATTGCAGCTAGAAAAGTTTGGAAAAATCCCATATGAAATCTTTCAGATGAATTGGTTTGTTTGATCCTGTTTTCAGACAGTGAGTGTAGTTTGAAAATGTTCATTAAGTTCAGCTGTGGCGATGTCCGCTAACGGGGAGTCGAATTCGTGACTCCTAGATCGGAAGACAGGCATGTTAACCACTAGGTAAAAGTGATCACTGGTACCTAGAGGTTGTATGTGTCATTTGTACACGAGACCACCACATTTTATTTATAACCACGATACATTTCTTTATTTAATTTTTTAATTAAATAATTATTTAACTATTTAATTAAATAATTATTTAACTATTTAATTAAATAATTATTTAACTATTTAATTAAATAATTATTTAACTATTTAATTAAATAATTATTTAACTATTTAATTAAATAATTATTTAACTATTTAATTAAATAATTATTTAACTATTTAATTAAATAATTATTTAACTATTTAATTAAATAATTATTTAACTATTTAATTAAATAATTATTTAACTATTTAATTAAATAATTATTTAACTATTTAATTAAATAATTATTTATTTAATTAAATAATTATTTAATTGATTATTTAATTATTTATTCAATTATTTGTTTAATTAATTAATTTATTTATTTAATTCATTAATATTTTTACTAAGCCTAGAGGGGCAATATTCACCGTGTTCTATTTCGCTGTTAAAAAAGTGATTTTTTTTTTTTATTAGCGTTAACGACTTTTGTAATAAGGTTATAAAAATTTAATCATCGTTTTTATTTCAAATCTACTGTCACCACACAGCTGCACATTTAGCTATTTTGAAATAGAGCTGAAACTCAGAGACAATTTATACTTGCCATTCTGTTTTTTATTGAGTGAGAATTTAATGATTTGAAATGATATTATGGTACTTACTCTCCAAGTGGTATTGAAATGTTCGGTAAAATAACGAAATAAAAAAAAAAATAAAAAAAAATATTGATCGACATAACACCACACCAGTAATTTCCTGTTAAGAATTACTAATCGCTTATTTTTAATTCTTTTCGAGATTTTACGCTGTTTTAATTTATAGAGGCACTTTTATCAGAATATTAAAAGTTTAATAGGGTAGTACGGGGATTGACGAGCGTTAGTGAGCAGGGGGCGGAGCCCTCTTATACAATTACTTCAAAAACGTTTATTAACTAATTTAAAATTTTTTAATTATTGTATAAATGTAAACTTTCCTTAAGAAAGTTTCTTTCAATCATACTTATTAGTAAATCCACTACAAATACTAAAAAACGTACAAAATACAAATATTTTCTGCCAATGGACGATTCCTGCATTTTATAGAAACTAGTGAAATTAATTTATATTTATGAAGAATTTCTTTCCTATTCCAAACATTCAAAAGAAAGTTCTTTTAAAAAATTAGTTATTTAAGTATTTAAAAAAAAAAAAAAAAAAAAAAAAAAAAAAACACTAAATTGCGATCCCGCCAAAAACGATCGGCTATTTTTTAAAAAGTGCGGGAATTGTCCATTGAGCACCAGTTTTTAGTTTTAATAAAATTCTGATATTTTGCTCGAACATTAATGTAGGTAGATGTAAAAAAATATGGTGTGTGTCCAGTATTTTCCACATGTAACTTTTGAGTCACAAGCTAATATATCCACATTTTACCAAATAGTTCTAGTTTTTTTCCCCAAGATGATGTATACCTCTGAATTATATAATGCCTCTGAAATAACCAGTAACAATATTGATGACGGTTGGCAGCACTATTAACCTGACATATCAAAATAAATACCTTGCAGACAACACTCGTGCGGCGGTCAACTTGCTCGAAGTGTGTGTCCACGTCCTCACACGGAGAAAGCATTGAAATGGCAACATCACAAAATTCCTTCTGTACTGAAATGATTTGACAATCCCCTCCTCCCCCTTTTTTTTAGTTCTTTTATTTTACCTCAATCTGTTCCAGAGAGGTGGTTCTCTTACATATTGTTGCGTGGACGTGTTCGAAAGATTTGAAGCCAAAGCAGATCAAAACTTGCAGAAATTTATTCCAATATAGCTTTTCACAGATTCTTTTACAACTCCAGTACTTCACGTTCTAGTAGACCCAATACAGCTCTTTTCACAACAATAGAGAACAAAACAGCAGTTAAAAACTTGACAACACAACTGCTAAAATCACTGCAAAAGACAATGCAATACAGTTCGCTTTCGGAACTACTCTGAATGCTCGCTGAGACTCAGTAATTCCAGTCAACTCACTGACTCAATTCAGTCAACTAACTGACTCAACTAACAACTAACCCAACTCAGTCAACTACTGACTAACCAACCAACTCCACTCACGGCCGGTCTTATACAGGGGAGGGGAACTTTCGTGAATTTTCCAGAGATAGACATTGGAGAACTTTCCAGATCGTAGTCGAAAAGTCCTATACATGTACATGGGGACCGAAAATGTCGCCAAGTCTGGCGACATTTGGCGATTTCTCGCCAAATTAGGCGACAAAAATTAGTCGCCAAAACCGTCGCCATCTTGGCTCTATCTCTCCAATTTGGCGAGATTGCCATTACCATAATGTTAAATGCCCTGCTCCTTGTAAAACTCGCTTCCCAGCGTTACCTCTGTAAAACTCGTTATCAAGCATTAAGACATACATTGCGTGGAAGCAAACTAAAGACGAACTATTGCACTGCCTTATGCGAGATGTACATAAATTTTCCTACTTACAAAATTAACACTACGAAATATTTACAAATATACAAAAATTCGTAACAATATGTATGCGGTGGCAGGTGCTAGTTCCCATAGTCCTTCCTCTCCACTCCCAGCCGGGAGTTCAACCAACCAACCAACCAAATACCTAGCAAGTTGTCTGCAAAAAGAAACCAAAAGGACGATTTTGAGTAATTGAGATTAATTGTGCTTTTGCCTGTGTTTACTAAATAAAAAAAGCATATATAATATATCTGGGTTCGTATATCAATAACAGTTTATTTATTTGCATTTCAATAATCCTTTTGTTACTATTTGTATATTGTTGCACAAATTGTCTGTATATAGTGTAAATAGTGGCGTATTATTTTAAAATTCTATTGTAATTTATTTTTATCTTATTTTATTTATTAACAGCGATTATACAAGTTAGAAAAAGGTGTCAACACCTAAAGCAATCGAGAAGTTTCGAGATGTTTCTTTTTCGACGAATTGGCTGGAAATTTCTCGATTGTTCTCTCGCGCCAAGTATAAATAAGACTATAGATCGGGAAAGTTTTCAGATTGACTTCGGACTTCGTTGAAAGCTGATCGCGATCGCTTTGTTGACCTATTGGAGTGAGCTAGTATAGTCGCTATATTCGAAGCTGTTCTTCTGGAAGCTTGTATTGAAGATTAATAGTGATTGCACTGTTATCTGTGAATAAATTTTGTGAGTTTTCTGAAGAGAATAAATACTAGTTTTTATCTGAAAAACTGTGCCGTCATTGCCTCAGCGGAAAAATTCATAACAATATGATACAGTTTTGTAACTTTCAGGTTACATTGGGCTATTGTCGGAGATTTGAGTGTAATTAGGATAATAGTTCTGCTTTCTTCTATTTTCAAATTTATAAATCAAATACTCAAAATATGAATACAAAATCTTACAAAAAGGAATTAGAATTAGACGCATTAGCGGCAATAGATCCGAAGATTCTTTATTAGATTCTGAGTCCGATGAAAAGATCATCCAGTAGCATTAGTGGCAATAGATCCGAAGATTCTTTATTAGATTCTGATACCGATGAAAAGATCATCCAGTAGCATTAGTGGCAATAGATCCGAAGATTCTTTATTAGATTCTGAGACCGATGAAAAGATCATCCAGTAGCATTAGTGGCAATAGATCCGAAGATTCTTTATTAGATTCTGAGACCGATGAAAAGATCATCCAGTAGCATTAGTGGCAATAGATCCGAAGATTCTTTATTAGATTCTGAGACCGATGAAAAGATCATCCAGTAGCATTAGTGGCAATAGATCCGAAGATTCTTTATTAGATTCTGAGTCCGATGAAAAGATCATCCAGTAGCATTAGTGGCAATAGATCCGAAGATTCTTTATTAGATTCTGAGGCCGATGAAAAGATCATCCAGTAGCATTAGCGGCAATAAATCCGAAGATTCTTTATTAGATTCTGAGGCCGATGAAAAGATCATCCAGTAGCATTAGTGGCAATAGATCCGAAGATTCTTTATTAGATTCTGAGGCCGATGAAAAGATCATCCAGTAGCATTAGTGGCAATAGATCCGAAGATTCTTTATTAGATTCTGAGGCCGATGAAAAGATCATCCAGTAGCATTAGTGGCAATAGATCCGAAGATTCTTTATTAGATTCTGAGACCGATGAAAAGATCATCCAGTAGAATTAGTGGCAATAGATCCGAAGATTCTTTATTAGATTCTGAGGCCGATGAAAAGATCATCCAGTAGCATTAGTGGCAATAGATCCGAAGATTCTTTATTAGATTCTGAGGCCGATGAAAAGATCATCCAGTAGCATTAGTGGCAATAGATCCGAAGATTCTTTATTAGATTCTGAGACCGATGAAAAGATCACCCAGTAGCATTAGTGGCAATAGATCCGAAGATTCTTTATTAGATTCTGAGGCCGATGAAAAGATCATCCAGTAGCATTAGTGGCAATAGATCCGAAGATTCTTTATTAGATTCTGAGGCCGATGAAAAGATCATCCAGTAGCATTAGCGGCAATAAATCCGAAGATTCTTTATTAGATTCTGAGGCCGATGAAAAGATCATCCAGTAGCATTAGTGGCAATAGATCCGAAGATTCTTTATTAGATTCTGAGCCCGATGAAAAGATCATCCAGTAGCATTAGTGGCAATAGATCCGAAGATTCTTTATTAGATTCTGAGGCCGATGAAAAGATCATCCAGTAGCATTAGTGGCAATAGATCCGAAGATTCTTTATTAGATTCTGAGGCCGATGAAAAGATCATCCAGTAGCATTAGTGGCAATAGATCCGAAGATTCTTTATTAGATTCTGAGGCCGATGAAAAGATCATCCAGTAGCATTTACCAGACGACACATAAATATTACTGAGAGTAATGAGGAATTGGATCAGGAACAGATGATGAGGAAAATTCAGGACCAAAAAAAATTGTTTGGTAAACAGTATCTCAGTCGAATAATTATCGTCATCGATCTTGGAAAAGAGATTGCCCTGAAGACCCCCGGAAGTACCCTACTCTCTTATGACCTATTTTTGAAAACTATTTGACAGTGAAATCATAAGTGATATAGTTGACTATAAAAATGCATATGCAAATTCAAACTGTTTTATGGAATTTCCCGCTTAACCATTTATGCACTAAAGTGGATACATTGTAAGCCGTTGTTACATCAAAGTTACAAATTGAATTCATTATAATAAAGTTGTTTAAACTGTTAAATATGTTTTATTAGCATATATAGGTTTATAATAATATTATTTACCCTTTGCATAATTTTTTTTTTATATTTAAGAAAAAAAATTCGGCCAGTAGAGGGTTAAATTGCGGAATCTTGAGAAGGATCTTTCGGACTTCTTTTGAATTCAGCTGGTATCACTAGTGTACAAGCTAAAATGAAGTCAAATGTAATAGTCCGAGAGGCGACTGCAATTTTTGGACCCCATCGAACATCATTCTGATTTTTTATAGAAATTGGAGAAAAGTGAGTAGTTTAGAAATCCACTGGTCTGCCGTGGCAAAAATGGCCGAAACTGATCAAAAATCGACTTGGAATGAGTTGAACTATAATCCGATTGCCAAATATGTCATAACATGACAAAAAGAGAACAAACTTTATCGTCTGGCAACCCACTACATTTTGATTTTTAAAGAGAAAAAGCGCAAACGATTTCTGATCTCTGGCTCGGAAAACTTGTATCTTTTAAAAGTAAGCCAAATTGGCGACATTAGTTACGTCATCCGTGACGTAATGTTTGTTGCCAACTTGGCTCCTTTTTAATCGATGCAAGTAGACCGTCACCAGATATATGAATCGTCTGCCACCTTCTTAATTGAAAATTAAAGAGTAAGGGTTACCAAATAAAAAAAAAGCTCATTATTTGGCAAGTTATGGCACATTTGGCAGTTGGATTTAGTTCAACTTCTTAAAAGTCAATTTTTGACCACTTTCGGCCATTTTTGCCGCGGCAGACCAGTGGATTCGTAATCTACGCACTTTTCTCTAATTTCTATAAAAAATTCAGAATGATGTTCGATGGAGTCCACAGGGGAGTTGCCTCTCAGTCTATAATCGACTATTTTGATATGTCGGGGTTGATAGAGGGGAGAATAACAAAAATGCATCTGGTGTTGTTTCAAAGTAATTGAGTGGTTAAATAATCTCCCATTACTTAAAAGTTACTTCCAATTACATGGTATAACCTAAAACTTTGGTTTCAATAAGACTCTCAGATTTTCGTGATTGACGTAAGAATTTACAAAAATAGCATTACGTATAAGATTCAGTCAATGAAGAGAAGAAAAATTGGTATATATTTCTGATGTTTAGAGGTAAATGCCCATGAAGCCTCAGAATCCGAAATCACTATTCATAGGAAGTTTTAAGAAACATTTTGAGCATTCCAATTCTTTACGGCTACGTAAATTGTCTGACTTGGAGCTAGGCGATAAAAAAAAACCTCCTAAGATAGTTGAACACCTCACAACTTTCAATTACACTATAATATTGGTCATCGCATTAAAATGTATGGTGTTATTTACAGTTTTCGTATTTTCACTCATTTAAAAAAAAAAAAAAAAAAAAAAAAAAAATGTCCCGTTTGTCGATATTTTTGGCAATTTTTACACGAGCCAAAAACCCCGCCAAGATGGAAAAATTGGCTATGTTATTCCATAGACACTATATTGTACTTTCTTGAGCGTGAAACAGAAACAAAATTAATCATTGGTGGGTGACGCTCAAGGGCAGAGAGGTCCGTGTTAAAAGCACATGTTTTTCAATTTTTAACTCTTTTATGGCAATTCTACGCGCATTTAAAAGGGGGGGGGGGAGGGGTGATTCCAATACCTTAAGAGGCATTAGCACAGAGATTTTAATCAAATAATCGATGTAGCCGTTTTTTAGCCGATGCTGAAAAACATGATTTTTCATGATTTCAGCTTTATGCGCAAGCGCAATTTTGACGATAACATTAGGGTAGGGAACAACTATAGTAGGTCCCATGGCCACCATTAACACGCACACAAAATTTGAACATCGTAGATCAATTTGTTCGGGAGTTATGCTGACCACGTACACACAGACATATACATACAAACATTTTCTTCTATATCACTTGTTCGAAATTAGGAAGTTCCAAAATGTGTAGACTGAGAGGCGACTGCAATTTTTGGACCCCATCGAACATAATTCTGAATTTTTTATAGAAATTAGAGAAGAATGAGTAGATTACGAATCCACTGGTCTGCCGTGGCAAAAATGGCCGAAACTGATCAAAAATAGACTTTTAATAAGTTGAACTAAATCCAAGTGCCAAATACGCCATAACTTGCCAAATAATTAGCATTTTTTTTATTTGGTAACCCTCACTCTTTAATTTTCAATTAAGAAGGATGCAGACAATTCAGATATCTGGCGACGGTCTACTTGCATCTATTAAAAGGGAGCCAAGTTGGCAAAAAATATTAAGTCACTTATGATGTAACTGATGTCCCCAATTTGGCTTATTTTAAAAGATATAAGTTTTCCGAGCCAAAGATCAGAAATCATTTGCGCTTTTTCTCATTGAAAATCTAAATGAAGTGGGTTGCCAGACGAATAAGTTTGCTCTATTTTTAGCAAGTTATGACATATATTTGGCAATCGGATTTTAGTTCAACTCATTCCAAGTCGATTATTTATCAGTTTCAGCCATTTTTGCCACTGCAGACCAGTGTATTCCTAATCTACTCACTTTTCTCCAATTTCTATAAAAAATTCAGAATGATGTTCGATGGGGTCCAAAAATTGCAGTCGCCTCTCAGAATAGTGGCGAAAAAAAAAAAAAAAAATCGTAAATGCTATTTTGACCGAATGGCTAAACTTTCATTAACTATGTAAACATAAGGGTATTTTAACGTAATAATCATATTTGTTGAATGAAATTCAATTCTTTTAGGGAGTTATCCACTATCTGGTGAACGTTTTGACGTCTGCCTTTGACGCGATTTGAAAATCATCTGTTCCTTGCTATTGTCTCGAGGCTTCCCGGTCCTATCTGACACTCAGATTCACAAAAGAGCCGAAGGTTATCTTGATAGTTGATCAAACTGCCAGCACTGGAGCTGAAGCTCTTTTATTGCTGATTGTATATCGCGTTTTGGAGTCGTTGCAGTGATGACAAGGGACCAAAGTCGAAACTTTAATAGCTATTCATTTCTATTTCATCCATTATCCAAATTTTTTGGATAAGACAAAACTAATAATGCAAAAAAACAAAACAAAACAAACCACCATTTGAGCAATGGGATCATTGATCATCGAGCAATTCCAGTGGCAGTTGAAAGTTGAACTGCCATTTGCCTACTCACTTCTCTAAAGCTGATAGACTGATATCGATAACACGAAGTCCTCGTAAGGATCATTCTCTATATTCGCTAGGTTACTACCTAGCCCAGTGTATTTAGAAACTACTTTATAAAAAATCTTGAAATTTGGTGAGTAGGAACAAAAATGATCCAAAGGGGACTGTTAAGTTAAAAATAAAAATTCTTCAATTTTTGTCTAAAATTCATGAAATTTTTTTGTGCAGTTCAATAGCAATTAGATGCAACACAACCTATAATTTTGTTGATAATTTATATTGATTTTTTTTTTCAAGAAATTAAATTTTTATTGAAAAATGTAGCGTTTTTTCCGTAATTTTAAAAACGCTCCTTGCGATTCAAATTTTTTGCAATCTGTCTCAAATTTTTTGTACAAGCTAATTGAATATATATTGACATAATTGTGCATGGATTTTGAATTTGACTCATTGGTTAATTATTCAAAAGTAAAACTTTGGTACTACGGCAAAAAATGTAAACTTTTTAAATAGAAGCATTACGAAAATTGCTGTGAAACAATAAAAAAATACCAGATTCCAAAATCCATGCACAATTGTGTTCAAAATAGTATAGTAAACAATATCTCCAAATTTAAAAAAAATACATCAATTTTTGAATCGCGAGGAACAAATCGAATACCCTAAAAACTTAAAATACACATGAAGAGAAAAATGCAATTTAAGAAATTGAAATACATACGATTTCTGATATGCCCGTTTACAAAAACTTAAATAATATTTTTAATTCTTATCGGATCAGCAAAAGTAAGGTATGTACTGAAAGCTAGAATTGCAGGCTATATATTTTCACTAAAATATAAAAATAGAAATTTTTGAAATTTTTGCCTTAAACGTCCCCATTGAAATGTCATAAATTAAAAACTCCAAAATAGTGTCTAATACATGTTAATTTATATTTCAAAACCTAACGTCAATGCATATGCAGGAGCTCCACCTGGTTTTATCCTTTTCTATTTTAATTTTCATTTATAATAGGTAGACATTAAATGAAAACAATTTAATTTAATTCAGTGATTTTTTTCTTTCGTACCTATTCACCAAAATTTCAAGGTTTTATAGATTGTAACATATCTATACTAAACTTCAACTTAACTAGACATCACTTAGACGGTAGATCGTCACAGTGCTCCTAGGTATTTAATCCATTTTGGCGGCAAGAAAGCATAATGTTCGCCAAACCACAACCCTTTAGAGAACAAAAGGCTATAAGGTTTGGCGAGCATTATGTCTTCACTCCGCCAAAATGGATTAAATGTCTATGAGCACGGTGAAGATCTACCGTCTAGTGATGTCAAGTTAAGTTGGAGTTTAGTATAGTATAGGCAATGATCCGGTAGTAGTACTAACTCTTAACATGTTGTTTTTTGGTTTTATCATGATTACTATGAGATTTACGCTCACCACTGACTCACTGGCTGACCCTGTAACGCTGTAAAATGGTGCTAGCATCGTTTAAATTTTATATTGATTGTGGAAAGACCTGGGGGAAATTTGATAAGAGGAATAATGTGCATAGTCAGCAATAACAATGAACAACTCCCACATTTGTTATGCGATTTGTCTGTATATAATTGTAAATAGTGTCTATATTTCTTTTTAAAGTTCTATTTTGTGAAATTTGTTTGTCAACAGTGATGAAAAAAAAAAAGAGTTGGAAACCCGCAAGTTAATCGGGAAATTAAATGATGCCAAGCAACACATTTTAATTGCCGAAATAGTTTGCTTTATATTTTTTGGGAAAGTTCACCCGCGAGAATATAAGTATCGTCAATCCTCAAAATTCCAGTTAGTTGGATTTTGACAGTTGTTTAGAAAAGATCTCAGCGCTTGTTTAGATTCGTGGTGCCTGAACTATCGCTGTGTCTGAAGTTGTGAGCACTTAAGCTTTCGTTAGAGCTTGATAACGACCAACACTTGTTTAAGAGGCAGTTCTAGTAAGGGTCATTTCCTATACACACTATGTTAAAATCTTCTAGCCCAGTGCATTTAGAAACTACTTTTTATAATACATTGAAATTTGGTGGGTAGGCATGAAAATGATCACTTAATGAAATGACATTAATTGTTTTCATTTAATGTCTATCTATTTTAAATGAAAATTAAAATAGCTTAAGACAAAACCAGGTGGAGCCACTGTATATGCATTGACGTAAGGATTTCAAATATAAAATTAAATATATTAGACACAATTTTGGAGTTTTTAATTTATATATGAATATCATTTCATTAAGTGATCATTTTCGCACCTACTCACTAAATTTCAATGTATTATAACAAGTAGTATCTAAATGAACTAGTCTATACTAATCTCCAACTTAACTTGACATCACTAGACGATAGATCTTCACCGTGTTCATAGGCAATTAATCCATTTTAGCGGAGTGAAGACATAATTCTCGCCAAACCTTATAGCCTTTTGTTCTCTACAGGGTTGTGGTTTGACGAACATTATGCTTCCACGCCGCCAAAATGGATTAAATACCTATGAGCACTGTGACGATCTACCGTCTAGTGATGTCAAATTAAGTTGAAGTTTTGTTTAGACGACTGTAACATAGCGAGTATAGGGAATGATCCTTTCTAAGACTTCCTCATAAATAAGTTCTGCGAGACTCTAAAAGAAGAATAAATAATCAGGTTTAGTTTGTAAATTGTAAAGATCCTCCTTTCCTTTGAGATTTCGTAACACACTGGAAAAACAGCAGAACAGAAAAACCATGTCTTTGTTTACCTGTGTTTTATAATTTTATAGATATAGTAATCTTTCAGGAGGTTTATCTAAAAGGGAAACTGTCCTACATTTACTTAGCCAGCAGTAAAAATAGCCAACACACTGGAAAATCAAAATTAAACACCAACTATCTTCGTTTATCTATGTCTGATATTTTTATTGCCATCATTTAATCGTGAAAATGTCCCCGTGACTCTCATATAACAATATCACAACTTTTATCTAATGCTTTTACGATTTTTGTATAACATTTTCACAGATCTCTTTTTAATTTAAATTTACCATATGTTTACGAAAATCCAGGATTTAATAAAAAATTGTCCAGAAAAAATGCGTGTCTGTGATAAGAGGGTTAGTGGTGGCCATGGGACCTATCATTTAGGTTTTCGTCAAAATCGGGTATGCGCATTAAGTTGTCAGCATCATGTTTTTCAGCAATTACTAAAAAACGGCCCTAAACGACTTTGATTAAAATCTCTGTGCCTCTTAAGGTGTTCAAATAGCCAACCACCTATGTGACTCCCGTAGAAATGCGATAAAAGGGTAAAAAGTTGAAAAACGAATATCTTTAACACAGAGCTCTCTGCCTTTGAGCATCGCCCATCAACGATTGATTTTTTTCGGTTTCACACACAAGAAACGATAATGTGTCAGGATGTTCTAAAACGTGGAGAAATGCAAAAAAATCGAAATTTGTTTAGCTGGCTGTTTTCAGATTATCTGGCGCCGTCAGCAACACGAGGGCTATAATGCGCCGAAACATTCGTCATTAGACAAGCCAACATACATTTACAAACACCCATGCCAACACGGGACTCGAACCCGCAACCTCGCGGTCTAGAAGCTAGCACGCTAACCACTATACCGTTTGGTCGCCGAAATTTGTTTAGACCAAAAATTATACTTTCATTACCCTATGTATACATATAGGTAGTTGAAAGTAATAATACAATCCATAAAAAAAAGTTTTTAATTAAATCCTTTATATGCATTGCCAATTTTTATATTCATTAACATAGCTCCGTTTCTTTTGTCAGCTTAGTGTTTGCATCTAATTTTAAATATTAATATTAATATTGTTGCACAAATTGTCTGTATATATTGTAAATAGTGACGTATTATTTCAAAATTCTATTGTAATTTATTTTTATCCTATTTTATTTAGTAATTAATAGCGATTATACAAGTTAGAAAAAGGTGGCAACACCTAAAGTAATCGAGAAGTTTCGAGATATTTCTTTTCTATGAATTGGCTGGAAATTTCGAGAATGTCTCACGCGCTTGTATATAAAAAGACTGGAGAACGGGAAAGTTTTCAGATTGACTTCGGATTTCGTTGAAAGCTGATCGCTTTGTTTACCTATTGGAGTGAGCTTGTATAATCGCTGAATTCGAAGTTATTTTTGTTGAAGCTTGTGTTGAAGCTTGAGAGTAATTAAACTGTTGCCTGTGAATAAATTTTGTGAGTTTTCTGAAGAGAGAATAAATATTTTTATACCGTGAAAACTGTACCATCATTGCCTCAGCGGAAAAATTCATAACAATATAATGTCATAAGATTTAAAAATAGAGATTATACTTTCATTTTTCTGATAAAATAAATGCAGTGAAAAATAAACTGAGGACAAGGGTTTGAAACAAAAATCTTAAAAGTTTATTTATAACATAATCAACACTACTGCCTCACTGGCAGTCAGAAACCATCTGTCCTGTTTCACAAGAAAATCTCTTATATAACAAATAAATTTGCATAATACAAAGAATGCATGCCTAGAAAAATAGCACAGTTGACCAATCAAAATTCAGAAACACCCAACACAAATATTAGTAAACTTTCAAAGAAGAAACCATACAACTCAACTTAAAACTTTAGCTGAAGCAAAAGGTAAGCAATAGTTTAAAAAGTGGGCGGTTCACTCACAGCACAGGTTGGGAAAAAGCACGAAGACAGATACATTAACAAGTAAGTTAAATAAACTCTTTATCCAACAAATATAATCTTTATCAGCAAAATATGCAGTAGACTACTTTTCAAAATTTATTCTTTAAAAATGAAAGCGAATTTATGCATTCACATCCAAATATCTTTTACTTATTCTGAATAAAATAATTTTATCATTTATTTATTAAAGCTCTATTGGCAACTGGAAAGAGTTTCTTCGATGATCGGTTAAATGCTATTTCAAAGATTGGATGACGGCAAGTTTGTTGATTAGTATTCTCTAAAAGCGCTCTTTTAGTGACAGCCACAGCCTAAAAGACTTGATGGAATGCATTGTCATTGACATTGAATCTATTTGCCAAGTTTCAGCCCGATTGGATGAAGGCAAGGGGGTTAATTAGGCCTCCACAGATTTGCTCGCCATTGACGTACACAGCCAACCAAACACCCACACACACATACACACAAAATCGAAGTTAATATGAAGGATTTAATATTATAACTTATACTACATTCGAATGTCTTTTATTATTTATTTATTAAAACAATTTTGGCAACAGGAAAGAGTTTCTTCAATAGTCGGTTAAGTACTATTTTAGCGCAATTCGATGACAGGAATTTGGTTTATTAGTATTCCGTAAAAACGATCTTTTAGCGACAGTGGCAGCCCCCAAAATTTGATAGAATGCATCGACATCGAATCTATATGTCAAGTTTCAGCCTGATTAGTTAATGTCAATGGGGTTAATTGGGCCTCCACAGATTTGTCCGTCATCGACATTAAAGGTTGGAAATATCGATCAAAATAAATATCGATACTATATCGTTGCATAGAAAAAAAT